>JAAOAS010000121.1:0-129293 GCA_013396035.1 Fusarium pseudocircinatum
GCAAGAATTCTTGCAGGCCGCCATCGCTGGCGAGATCCTCAAGTTTGGCAGCTTCGAGCTCAAGTCAAAGCGCATCTCACCATACTTCTTCAACGCCGGCCTCTTCCACACTGCCCGTCTCGCCGGTGCCATTGCTACTGCTTTCGCCAAGTCCATCTCTGAGGCTCAGCAAGAGACCGGTCTTGACTTCGACATCATCTTTGGTCCCGCTTACAAGGGCATTCCTCTTGCTTCCTCCATCGCTGTCAAGCTCGGCGAGATCGCCCCTGAGAACCTCGACCGTGTTTCTTACTCTTTCGATCGCAAGGAGGCCAAGGACCACGGTGAGGGCGGCAACATTGTCGGTGCGCCTCTGAAGGGAAAGAAGATCCTCATCGTTGACGATGTCATCACTGCTGGAACTGCCAAGCGTGAGGCTATCGACAAGATCCGAAAGGAGGGTGGTATCGTTGTTGGTATCGTCGTTGCCCTCGACCGCATGGAGAAGCTCCCTGCTACCGATGGCGATGAGTCCAAGCCTGGTCCCAGTGCCATTGGCGAGTTGCGAAAGGAGTATGGCATTCCCATCTTCGCTATCCTGACCCTCGATGATATCATTGCCGGTATGAAGAGCTTTGCTTCAGAGGACGACATCAAGCGAACTGAGGAGTACCGTCTCAAGTACAAGGCCAGCGACTAAGTGCAGTATGGAAGCAAAGAAAATGGTGTTGAACGGATGAGATTATGATATCAAAGGGTCACAAATAGACGGAATGGGAATAAAAAAAACTTGAACGCGCAAATGCGGTTTTTATAGACCAGCTATCTCATTATTTTCGATGATGCGGCTACTTTGAAGATATCTTGGTGATGCGAAGTGTGATGAAGCAACAGGTGCTTCTTGAGAGGAGACTCGTTGAACAATTGCCAAAAAATGCTGGCAACAAGCCTGTAAATGTCTATGATGGCGATTTCTTCGCCTTGGATGTTGGAGAATCCCCTTCCTTATTCCTCCGTGTAGGTTCCTCCTTGGTCTTTCTCTTAGGACCGCGGAGTTCAAGCACCTAATCATATGTCAGTAACTTTCAGTTTATGCTGTAGAGATATTACTTACCATCGCATGCCAGCCTTGACCAGCAAGGGCTTCTGTGCTTGGGCCAAGGTCTTTGAATCCAAAGCACTTGTAGAATTGGATCGCGTACTTTGGGATGTTAGCTCAACACAGATTCAGGTGCCAGACGTAGTTGCTTACCGGTTGGCAAATTATGGCAACTCGATCAGCCATTCCAGATGCATTCATAAGCTCGAGATATGACTTCATCACTGTTTTCCCAATGCCAACTCCCTGGACCTCCGGGCACACGATGAAGGAATGGAGACAGATTGTTCTCCCTGAAGATTGATGGCCTAGAGGTGAGCCTTTGCTTGCTTTCGAGTCTCTCCAGTTCTCAGGCATGGCCATATCGGCATCAGTGACGACTGGGTGGGTTCCAAGTGTAGCAAGGACGTGCGCAAACATGACATGTTTGGCTCCATCGCATCGTCCTGACTCGACAGGTCGACTGTGCTGCATGGTTGTGAGAGAGATCTTCTTAACATCGCTTGGCCTCACGGTATTGAACAGACCGTAGCAGACTCCAGATTTCCGAATACGATATTCGATCTGTTTTACTAGTTAGTAAATCTGACCTGAGCTGGTGGTCCCGTTGCCCTCCAAACAGCGAATTGGTACCCATATATCATGACTTACCTTTTCACGTGTTGATCTATACCTTGCTTCTGAAAGTGCGACATTTTCAAGAGTAACGCATGTGTCGATATCGTTCTCGGTCAGGGGCGAGAGCATAGGAGCCCAGTGGAAAGGAATGACCTTCTTCAGAAGGCCAGCTTCTGAGTTTCTCTTCTGGATTCTCATTTGGCAGAAGTTCCTTTTTGAATTGACCATGTCCTCATCTGCGTCTCCGTCGTCGATGGCGCCGTCAGAATCGTCGTTCTCCAGGTTTTCGAGCACGCCGCCAGAGAAGATCATATCTCTGGCGGCAGAAGCGAATTCATTGTTTTTCTTCTTTTCCATGCTTCCCATAAGGGTTTGAGTTTCGGTTGCCACGTTGGAAGATGAGTCCTAAAAGGTCTTGAGCCGGTGATGGTTACTAGAGGTACTACCTCAGTATAAGTCGTCGGTCGTCAGAATAAAGCTGCAGGTGAGATTTGTGGGCCTTTTTCGAGTAGTGAGAGCTGTCGCAGAAGATCTTTCTGCTTCGTCGATAGTGCTTGTGTTGAGATTATATTGCAAATTTGATGTTGTCTCTTGATGATATGATTATGATGCGACGAGAGGAATTAAAGCTTACCCGTGCACATTGAGCGTTGGTATGAGGCACAGGCGTCTTGAGGTGTGAAGCGTTGAGGAGGTTTGTACCTCGTTTGGCTCAGAATCGGGTGAGTTTTTGATTACTGGATCACACAGAGAGATTCAGACTCGTTTGACAGTGAATGAAACGTCATGGGACGACGGGTTTTGTTATCCTGTTTGCCCATTCAACTTCTGGTGGACCCACGAATGCCGAGCGATCGGATGATGCAGTGAGGCCGGCGCCGCAATGGGGCCAGTTTCAATCGGTGGGTATAGGTGACAATGGCTTCAGGGCGTTGTGACAGTTGGTTCCAGAGCTTGTGAGAGTGCGGTACAGCTGTCAACGGAGTCACAAATAGTGAAGATAGTGTTGAACCGACCTTCAAAAACTGTCTTTTCTCCCCAACTTTACCATTCTCGTCCTGATGGGTTCATGAGCGGGGAGAGCTTGTTCCGTCTCCATCGCCAGTGGTAGCTTGGGTCTGGCACATGACATATCAAAAGTCGCGTGACCTCAACAAAGGAGAACAAACAGAATAGGAAGTCACGGCAAATTGCAGATGAAAATGGACCAAGCAGCTGCCAGGTCAATGAATATCAAGAAGGAGCTCATTAATGTGGTGATGTTGGGAGATACCATCTCAGGTGTCTAGGGTAGTCTGAGTACGAAGACCAACATCCAACAATTTGTTAAGGTTGTTGTTAACCTTTTCAACAGACTTATCAAAGACGATAAGCATTGATATTGTGTTAGATCGGAATTTTAACCATGGTCAGGTAACCAGAGTACAGAAACATGGCGGCTGAGAATACTGTACCTCGTATGAAATCTTACACGGTGACTGTCACAGGTCTAGATAGGTAGGCCGATAATAAATAAAGCTCCCAACTTGACCTCAACGTCAACCATTCCACGATAACAATGATGAAACCCTACTAGCAGCCCTAACAGTGAAAAAGCTTGCTTGGCCCAGGCAACGGGACACCGGAGCAGCGAGCCTACCTATAGTATGCATGCTCAAACCAAGGGTGCCTTTCTGTGCCTCGGGGTGGCAGTCCTGCAGGAGATCATTCTGTGCCTCCCGGGACGACCTCCCTGTTGCTGTAACCAAGACGATCAGCAGTTGGGGGGTCCCTGAAACGGCAGCAGCCGCATGCAATCCCGGATTCCTTTATCCTGGTATGCCACGGAATCGCCAAAGCATATCCCACGTTCTCTCTGAGGCCTTCAATTTCACAGGAGCGGTTGGGGTTTAGTTATGTGTGTAGACCAAAGGGCCTATGCATGATGCCTTCTTTGGAAACAAAATCGTTGCATTTCGCCCGATCTGGTCACCAATGCTGGATCTGCGAGGACAAGGAGCCTGGGCGTGGTGCTGTACATACAGTAGCATCTGTAAGGATATGTCACTCTCAGGGAGCAAGAAAGCTGCAGACCTTGAACGAGGGGCCAAAAAGGATTAGTCCAAGGCCTGCTGTATATACAAGAACCCTAACTAAATCTTTTTTGTCACTTAGGATAGATGTGCTATATTTTATTGCGTCCTCTTCCATGGTCACAACTCCATGACCTATAGAGCGCTCTGCCCTCTTTGCCTGGCTGCATGAAGAGCACCTATTCGTCATCACCAATGGCGCCTAGTTTCTCCGCAATCATGTCCGAACCGAACTGCACTGTAGTCAGCATCAGCATCCATAGGCTTCCGTCGGCTTCCAGCAGTTGCGTGGTCCTTGATTGTGAGCGAGCGTGCGTATGTGTAGCTGTGCCTAGCGGTACATGAGGGATACAATGCAAGCCCGCCGACCGCGAAAACAGGAAATATCAGGCCAGAAGGATTGAGATGGGGGTTTTTGAGGTAACCGTAAGAGAAATTTGAATATCCATGTCAAGATTGCTCTTATTATATGGAACTTGGTTGGCTGATGGCCCTCTTGGCCCGAGCTACGGTAGGGCAGAATGGAGGGGTGCAATATGATGTAAGTCGATGACTGGTACTGTTACAGGTACGATGAACCGCAAAGCAACTGTATACCTGTACCGTTACCCTGTGTTCTTCCTCAATTGGGGTAAGCTATAAAAAAAAACCCGAAAAACTCCTTGTTCTCATGACAACATATGAAACCAGTGCGAGGCTCAGTGATCCCTATAATTATTGCGGTTGTCTAGGTATTGCTCTTTATTAATCAAGCGGCATAACTACCCCTCCGGCGGACCCTAAGCGGCAGCGGAAACGGCCCCTCCTATAGCTCCAACGTTAGCCAGTAGCTTGCTTCGAACTTTATGTGCAAGTGCCTGCACCAGCCTGCACCTGCATCTATCTCCATCTTCATCTGTTCTTTCGTCTCCGATCGTTTTTTTACACCAACCAACCTCGTGCACTAACTAAATTCACAATCTTTTTCAATTCAATCTTCTTCAACTAATCGCTTACCACGTCAACTTGCTTTTCTTAGGCACTTTGGGCTCCTATTTTTGAAGATCCCTAGTGGGTACCTCACCTCAGGAGCTGTTACAGTCTTGTGCTTAGGTAGCTAGTTGTCTGGGCTTTCTTTTCTTAGCCACCCTCGTGGCCACGCCTACTCCTCTCTTCTCACGACCAGCCACTTTCTCGAGAGCCCTCGACGACTTTCTTTCGTGCTCTCTGGCCAAAACTTAGATATTTCTAACATACTCACGAAAAACATCAGACGAACAACCACAGGCACCACAATGTTAGTTCACTGCCCTGACATATTTACGTCATCTTCGGCTATTGCATGCTAACTGACAACAGGCGCATCACCCTTAACATATTTAACCCCCAGGCTGGGGAGCAGGATAGCCTGCTCACCCTCGAGATCTTTCCCGACATGACTCTCGCTACCCTTCGCGAGTCTATCCAGGCAGAATCGACTGTTCCTCCAACCTCGCAGCACATCTACCACAACGGCCGCCTAATTTCGGATGATACCCAGACCATGGAGCAGCTGCAGATTGTGGATGGAGAGATGTTGGCCGTGCACGTCAGAGATATGCGAGGAAGCACTGGTGTACCCGAACAACCTCGACGCCCTCAGCCTAGGAGACCGGCTCAGAACGAACAGGACCCCGAGCTCATCCGCCTTCAGATTCTTGGCCAGCCTGCTCTGAGACAACAGCTCCAGTCACAACACCCAGAACTGGCTGCTGCAGTTGACAACCCTGCCCGTTTTGCACAAATCTTCCGTGACAGTCAGAATCGAGAGCAACGCGAGCGTCAGGAACGACAGCGGGAGATCGAGAGACTGAACGATGACCCTTTCAACGTTGAGAACCAGCGAAAGATCGAGGAGATGATTCGACAGGAGCGAGTCATGGAGAACTTGCAAAATGCCATGGAACACAACCCCGAAGGTACGTTCTTGCAATGACAGCTATGAAATGTAATATTGACACCATTTGAACCAAGTTTTCGGAAGAGTTCACATGCTCTACGTTGATGTAGAGGTAAATGGCCACCCAGTCAAGGCGTTTGTTGACTCCGGTGCTCAAGCCACCATCATGTCGCCCTCTTGTGCTGAGGCCTGTGGCATAATGAGACTGATCGATACTCGATTTGCTGGTGTAGCTCACGGTGTCGGAACGGCAAGAATTATCGGCCGTGTTCATTCCGCCCAGATCAAAATCGGAAACCTATTCCTCCCCTGCAGCTTCACTGTCATGGAGGGCCGATCAGTTGACCTTTTGCTTGGTCTCGACATGCTGAAACGACACCAAGCAACTATTGATCTGGCTAGAGACAAGCTCATTATCCAAGGTGAAATGATTCCCTTTTTGGGAGAGGCTGAGATCCCCAAGGCGGAAGAGGAGGAGGCTGCACAAGAACCAACTTTGCCTGGCCCTGATGGCACAGCAATCGGACAACGTACCGGAGCCGTTGTGCCTCCTGGCCAGCACCAACAGCAGATCCCTGCCAGACCGCAAGCCGCTCAGTCTGCACCATCCCCTGCTGCAGCTGCAGCTCCCGCCCCCTCCGCACCCCAAGCGCCTCCTGCTGCACAGCCTGCTCCGACAACAACAAACATCTCGCCACAAGCAATTGAGAGCCTTATCTCGATGGGTGCCACTCGAGAGCAAGCCATCCAGGCCCTCCAGGCCGCAGAAGGCGACCCGGATGTTGCTGCTGGGCTGATTTTCTTCTAGGGGTATGGAGGCAACACACTGGATAGTGACAGGGAACGATGAAGAGAAAACAAAAATGAATAACATGGAGGATCATAATGATAGATGAGTATCCAACTCTCCCGTGCTTTAGCGGGCGGATAGAAAGATTTCATGTCTACAAATGGGATGGGATGGTTAAGGAACAGGTACGACCATTCCGCTATAAAGCGGCATGACACATTGGAGTATTCAAGATACAAGGTTCAAACGTAGTTATGAAATACAAATTGCTCATTAGCTTTTGGTGCGGGTATTGTTCGTCGCAGGAACTAACTTAATCTATGAAAACCTTTTCCTCTCTCTCTTTTTGCTGGTTGTCTTTACCGGATCTTGTAGACGCAAGGCTTCAGGACAGAAGCCTCGTTAACTTCAGGCTGCTCATCGATGGGATCTATCCTGCGAATAATGCCCCTCTTACCCTTGGAGGCCTCCTGCTCCTTGACATGCTTTCCCTTTGTGGGCGATGCTCCTTTGATAAAGTGCATCTTGACAAACATCTTGTTGGACAGATCGATGGCCTCTCGATCGCCCTGAAGAACAAAACCGCGTGACCTGAGCACCTCGACGAACGCTGAAACGTCTGTCTCACGGCGACGGTCATCCATACCGTCGACCTCTACGGCCAGATCCTCATCATGCTCAGCATCGTTATCAGCACCCTTCTTGCCTTTCTTGCCAGCCGTTGCGTTCTTCTTGCGGTTGCCAACACTGTGGGTTACAGGAGCGTTCTTATTTCGAATGGGACCAAAGCGGCTCTTGATCTCAGCAACCCAGAGCTCACCCTTCCAGTGGAGAATACGGTAGGCCTCCTCGATGAAATCAACCCAGTTGGTGCCCATGAGAGCAAGACAAAAGACAGCGACGTTGACGGAACCATCAGCAAGAGGTAGGTTGGCGATATCAGCCTTGGTGACTAAAGGACTTGGGCTCTGGAGATCATAGCTTTTGACATTGACCTTGAGTTTCTTGCCATCCGACTGGAGAGCCTCTGCAAGACGAGCATCACCACAGCCAAGATCAGCGATGGTACACTCTTGTTGTGTACGAGGGAGCGGTGTCTTGGCAAGAGGTGTAGGGGGAGCTCCAGGTTTGCCTTTGCCTTGTTGACGGACCTTGCCGCGTGTGCGGATATCCTTGAGGAAGCTGTCGACGGGGTTCTCAGGCCAGACCTTGACCTGACGACGGAAACCTTCATGGTACTCGTCGAACATCTCAGGGGACTCATCGAAGAGATTGAAAGCCTCCTCGGAGGGGCGGGTGTAGAGTGTCTCGTTGAGGTGGCGGAATCGCGCTGAGATGAGCTTCTCTCTCATAGAAGCTTGTAGGGGAGTGAGCTTGGGAGGAGCAGGAGGCAGAGGCGCCGTCTTTACGACGACGGCCTTTGCTGGCGAAGTGGTGGTTTCTGTTGAGTCGTCGGTAGACTTTTGTTTTTGCTTCTGCTTTTTGTCCTTCTTCTCCTTCTTAGGTTTGGGCTGTTCATCATCGCCCTCCTTAGCCTCCTTGACCTCCTTCGTCTCATCGCCCTCTTTCAGCTTCTCATCCTCATCATCCTTGGCCTTCTTCTGCTTCTTCTGCCTCTTGGCAGCCTTTTCAGACTTGGGTTGCTCAGTCTTCTTTCCCTCAATCACGGACTCCCAAAGATCAGCGACAGTTGAAGCTGTGACATTCTCAGTAGCGTTGCTGTTGTTGTTGTTGCGCTTGCGCTTGTTGGACTTTTTGCCGGGCGCGCTGTTGTTATTGTTTTGACCGGGGGCTTCAGACTTGAGGCCTTCCGCTGAGACGGACCATCCCGGAACAGCAAACATTTTATGATTGGAAGTGATTAAATGTTTGGTTGTGGTTGATGAGTTTGATGCTGATGAAGTTTGGCTTGATAAATTTCGTAGATCTGAATTTTTGCTGGAGGTACGTACCTTGGAGTCTGGGCACCTCAGATCCGCATATGGCCCGTGCACCTGCCATATTTGGATGCTAACGAACCTCACTCAATAAGGCAGTCTCATTCAAGCTTGAAGGACAACGACTTCTATTTTGGTATATAAGCTTTTATATGACCTCTGTATCATCACTAAGATAACTTCAAGATAGAAATAATAGTTGAAGTTACGCACACATCTATCGAGGATAGCAGAATCTTCATTTCCCTAACTGAGCATCCTTAGCTGACAGGAGTATCACCGTTCTTTGAACAATTCTACCAAGTTCTGACTTTCTAAGGACCAAGACATGAACTCACAATCAGACCTCTTCAAAAAAGTCTCATATCTCCATGTAAGCATGGTGTCTTCCGAGCGGGATTCACTGTCCGTATCCCCGATGCTCAAGGTCCTCCACTCAAAATGGTGGAATGCTCGCTTGTGTAATAAGACAACATGATCCGCAGTTTCCATACAGTTTTGGGGGTTTGAAAGCTCATAAGTTACTTACTGGAAGTTGGTCAGACTGTGAAAGGGAATAATTCGAGTGGAGCGGCTGTAATTCATGCTGACCAACAACACCCCGGCCAACCAATACCCTACGAAGCATCAATATCCATGGATCCTTATTAGTTCTGGTCTGAGATAAGCTATGATAGTGAAAAGAGACCACAGACTCTTGTAACGGATTGGCTCTTTCAACCTTAGGCCTATTGTTGCGCACGAATCATAGCATCAACTGCATATTGTGTCCTTCGAGAAAGCGGCTATATGCAGATGTTGACTCGCAGCTGGTATCATTACATTATTTAGTCACAGGACACAGTGAAAAGAGCCTCAAGACACCAACAGGGATGCCGAGCCATCGTGGCCCGCCCTACGTCTGCGGCCTTGAATATCTTGACAAGTCCTTGAGTGCATGAGTTCCGACCTACGACTACGCCTAAGGACATGCAGTTCTATCAATACACGATTGCGGTGATTTGTGATGAGCGAGCATCGCTAACCCCGGGTTCCTTTGCGAATGCCTCATCTGAACACGAGAAACATGCTCAAGAGGCATCGGGGTTGTGGTTCGCATCGATCAAGGTGGCGCTGTCCACTTTGAACACTCGTGCCGACGATTAGAAGGCTGCGATGCTGTGACATCAAGCCTAGAACAAACTGTGCCAGAAGCGCTCACAGATAATGATAAAGGAAAGCTGATGTCGTGATGATACTACAGATCAACTCTCGATCCGATTGCCTGAATACTGAACTGAGGCACCATGGCACCTACAAATTGTCCTTGAGGACTCTTGCGTAAGGCCAGGTGCGCATCCAAAGTTCGTACTCGTGGAACGAACACGCAGAGCATGAGGCACAGGTATACCTAACCGTAGGCCTCCAGAGACCTTTGTCGTCACGACGTTATTTTACAGGCGCCTGTACAACGACTGTAACAGCCAGATAGAGACACCTTTCAACGCCGAATTCTACCCAAGAGTCTTAGACATGTCTCTATCGCTGCTCGCAGACAACTTTAGTCGATTTAGGGCGAGGACCTCCACGGAGTTCAACACCGAAGAAACGAAAGTCCAGCGCCGGGGCTCACGGCATGATAGGCAACAAGGATGAACTTCCAATGGCGATCAAAGCCGGAATGAGACCAGACCTATAGATGATGCAGAGAACCTTGAGGCTACGCAAAGGCAGTGCGTTCTACCGTGCAATGATCATTGTCGTACCTTGGTGAGAGACATAAGAGACTCTAGACAATAGACAAGACGGGAAACGAAGGGTGTGCAACGCCGTACTCTGCTTGTGTGACACCAAGGTCCCTACCTTGGTTAGCTGATATTTGCGTCAAGAGTTGGCTCATGATCACAAGGATTGGATGTTAATGGGTGCTGGTTACAATTGTACAGAGAAACCCAGAGCCTGGTATGGATGGACTGAACAATCGAGAAATACAGGACAGAAACGTTCACCAACCAACGGTTGGACTCACCTGACGGCCCAACGGGCTTGGTATCGGTTGATATCGGGAAAAGGGAGAGGCTTAGACTGTTGACGCTGTGTAACAAACATGGAGATGAAGTTGGTAATCGTATCCATCGTAATAAGGTTGGATTTCCGTTATGGCAGCCGTTCGTTCGGAGGCTTCGGCGGACGGGAAGAAAGGAACCGTCCGAGAAGAGCCCGACCGTAAAGTTGACGTTAGTCTAGAAGGAGGAGGAGGAGTATTTTGGGGACGAGATTGCAGTACCAAGTTAGATTGATCATTGCCCCCTTTTCTGATAAGAAGAGCTCAAGGGGGAGGGATGTTTAGGACTTGAGAGGGTGTGATGGATAGTAGCAGCCAGGTCGTCATGGTGAGCCTCATTTAGGGCTGGGAATGCCCAAAATAAGAAGGGAAAATGGCTGAGCTAGATACGATAGAGTCAGACCCAGCCTGTGCTGTAGGCCTCAACCGTACTCAGATAGACGCGGGCTTTCAAATACGAAAAGATCTTGGAGTTCAGCTGAGATCGGAATTGTCGGGCGTAATAGAGTTGAGACTTGAAGCTAAACGTTGATTCCTTGACAATAGCGTCTTTTTTGGCGTTGTTTCAACTGATATCATGGTTTAGTCGACGTATTGTCTCCTTGACAACAAACTGGTTGATATCATGGAGTGGCCATTCCCCGCCTGTCCAGTTGATGAAGTCACTTGTGATTAATGAGATATTGAGTGATAGATGCTGTTGTTTGCATCACTCTCCGTTCCACGACGGGATTTGCACTGGACTAACTGAGTTCTGCAACTCACAGGTTTTATTACACATTGGAATCCACTCCCACGCTAATTTATAAGACAATTTCTGCTCTACCGGCGGTACTTGTCTCTTGGGAGCAAAGGAGGGAACGGTGATGGGCTTTTGGTGTCTTGGCCTTTTAGCGCCTGTGCCTCAAGTCCAAGTCCAAGCCCAAACCAAGCCAAGTGATATGATGAAGCGGCAGTCCCCCCCCTAAGCGCGGCTTTGAAACCCCTTCTCGATGCTACAGTACGGCACAGTACAGCAGCGTATTTGGTATCGGTCGGCATCTGGGACATCTCACCCGGAAGGTCTTGTCCTTGTTAGCCTCTCGAGATGACTTGATCTGTTTGGCTCCGTGATGATCCCTGTCCATTTGCTAAAAAAGCAAACTACCTCAGAAGAGAGATGCCGATGTTGATCACTTTGTCTGTGCCTGTGATTGCTGCAAGGACTTGGGTAGTTTGCTCTCTTGACTCTTGAGTATGTGTGCTACTGACATGATTTATTACAGATTTCTTTGTCAGTTCTTTTTCTCGAGTGGTGCAACAGTGTCCTTTTTCTCTCTTTTTCATTTTCAACTCGAGATAGCATCATCGTTACAGAAGCAAGGCGGACTCGAGTCCTTTGCTGTGCCTCAAAGGTGCTGCTGTTGATCATCCATCCTCGTCTATAAAAAGCAAGTTGATGATGATGATGGTCACCGAAAGATCCTAGGACTTTTGACCTTGGTTCATTCAGGCAAAACTACAAATTTGGTGTCTCTCCATTGCATTTGCATCTCCTGGTGATACCCACCCCTAGACTAATCCTTACCCTGCCCTTGGCCTGTTGCTTTGACTCTGCTTTTTTTGCCTCAGACTCATCAGATCTAATTTTGATCTGGGGTAAAGGACAGAATTAGGAAGTTGCCGGCATTTCCACCGGGGCCCTCGGCACCTTTTCCTCTCTCCTCTCTCCACTGAGTCCACTCCATGGATCTTTATCACCTTTTGGTCTGCCTCTACTGTACGGCTACTGCATTGTACCCTGCTATTCTTTTACTCCTTGATAGGTTCATCACCTAAAGTAAAAGACCTAACGCAGCTTACCAACACCGTAAACCGGGTTCTTGTATTTTAATCTAGAGCTTCCCATTATCTGATTGGGCCCCGGCATTTGGGGATCACTGCACTGTGTAAGAAGACATGGAAGTGCGCTATGAGACCTCTAGCTTAACGTTAGAGCCTGCCAATTTACCTATGCCCAGACGCTATCACCCATCACCGGAAAGAGCCCAAGGAGCCCCCCCCCACTAGAGTACACTACAACACGGGGAGAACCACCACAAACATCCATAAACCCCATTCATCCACTCCACCACCGTCCGACCTGGTTACCACATATAGTTATCCTATCTTTGACCTCTCTTTTCGTTTAAATCCTACTTGGCCCTAACAAGCTACTTCTCCTCAATCTCTTGTCGGCCTCGGCACTTTGGTGACTTATCTCCTCCAGTATCTCCGGCATCCCGTGCTGCGCTGCCCTTCCTCGGCCCTTTCTCGTTCCTCACCAAATCACTTTACTACAAACCTGGAAACTTTTGGGAAATCATCATTTACTACTGCAATCGAACCAACTGAGCCCCTCTTTCTTCCCCGCGGCCAGACGTAGATGATCTGTCTGTCTGTCTCTTTGGCTATAAAAAGAACCCAAGGGAGATAAACCATACAATATCTATTATAAGAGACAACGGGCCAAACTCAGACAGCATATCCTAAGCTCACTGTTCACCTCGCAGATGGGCAAGACAAAGCACTGAGCACAAGTTCGTCATCTAAGGTATCTAGTCCTGTCCTGGCCCGCAGTTGGGAGTGAGTCCCTGTCGCCGGTCATACTTCAACCCACAAGGGGACCAACAACAGAACAGAACAGAACAGACCCAGGCCATACCATACCAGACCAGACCAGACCAGACAAGTTCTCGCTCCGACGGCCCAGTTGAATTGGCAAACCGCCGACTCTCGAGTTACACAAGCATGTTTCAGTTGCTCCATTACCTGCCTCCAGAAGCTTCCCCATAAGTCAACTAATAGACGGCTCACAGGCCCTGGGCCGCTGTCTTGTTCTACTCTACGCTCTGCTCTGCCTTCTCTTCTGGCCTTCTCTTCCGCAATCCTTGGCCGAACTACATCACTTCTTCTCCCCCTTGAGTCAATCCCATTGTATGCAACATCCCGTTTCCTACTCTCGATATCCCAAGTTATATTTCTGCATCCATTCATATCTCCCGTCCCAATTTGTAATTCCGTTTCGTTCCATTCGCCATTTTCTTGTCCTGATCAGTTTGACTCTAGCTTCTAGCCAACAGCGTCTAAGACCACTTCAGTCGGCATTCCATTGTTCGTTCCTCTGCGAAATACAACTAGTGCCGTTCGATAATATGGCTTAAGATTCAAGCTTGAACCACAGACTTTCACACTCATCAACGTCATGTAAAATTGCCACTCAACATAAGAGACTTGTGCGGATCGAGAATTACTTGGAACCTGTATACTGTGTTTCCTCCCCTCATCATGGATCAAGAAACTGGATCGTCGTCTGCATCTGCGAACCAAAAGGTCCCTGCAAACTCCAACCAGCAGGATGAATCAAGAGAAGAGACAGACCGCAAAAGGAATAATATACGCAAAAGGACGAAGACCGGATGTTTAAGTGAGTCGACCCATCTCCCCCTTGTAAGTGCGACTCGAGAACAACGATACTAATGCAAGCTTGACAACAGCTTGTCGCAAGCGTCGAATAAAATGTGACGAAGGAAGGCCGATATGCAACAATTGTATCAAATCTAAGCGCCATTGCGAGGGCTACAACCAACGTGTTGTCTTCAAGGACCCTATGGGTGCGATACAAGGAGGCCCTTTTGGACCTGCTTATTATCCTCCTGGATCTGCGCACCTTGTCCCCCACTTACAAGCGAAGACGTCTCAGGGCCCATTACCCATGATTGCTCCCAAGCCACCTGCCTTTGGCTATCATGGACACCAACCGGCACCCTACGGGCATTATGCTCACGCACAAGGAGCCATGCCTCCAAATCCCTACGATTTTAACGCCCCATCAATGCCCCATCCATATCACCAACCGAACGGTATGATGCCTCCCGAGCCTCCGATAGGATATCCAAGGCCGCCCCCTGACGCTCGTCAACACTATGAGAGACCTCCTTTTAATGGACAAGATGGTCTTCCCTACGCGGGTAGTAGCCAGCTGGAACCTGTTGCCATCAAGAGAGAAAGGATGGAGGAGCTGAACCACAGAATACCTGAGCCTGACTTCGACTATGATGACTATGAAATTCCAGAGGATGATGCTTCGATGGGTGAATCAGACGACGAGGTACAAGATCCTCGTCAAGTTCTTGGACCTGTCATGAAGCAGTTCAATGGAACGTGGGACACAAACGGCACACGAGTCCGAACCTTTTCGACGTTTGCTCAATGCAATATTCTCTCTGATTATACAGCCACAGCTCGAATAACCGAACTCAAGGATCCTGCAATGTTGCAAATCTTTATGCACTTTATCCAAGTTACTGGCCCAAGCATGTCATTGTATGAAAGGCATCCTTTTGATCATACTGGCGAGAACTCTTTCGACCCTACCCCGAAAGGGGCTAATAATCTTTGGAGTTGTAAGTCATATACTCTTAGACAGCATTGATATCTGTTATTAACCATTGCCAAGACACCTTCCCCGTCATATCTTTGAACCATCCCGCATTGCTTCACTCTATGCTTGCCTTGGGTGCCTTGCAAATAGCCAAGCTGCAAAACATACCGGCCACGGCTGCAATGAAACACTATCACTTGGCAATTCGCCGAATAGCTCGAAATGTCAACACACCCCTCAGACGAACACAGCCTGCAACAGTAGCCGCGACACTGTTGTTGTCTTATTTTGAGGTGTGGTCTTCGGATCATACTAAATGGTGCAATCATCTTCTTGGAGCCAGAATCTTGTTTAGCGAAATACCCCTTAGACAAATGTCAAGGAAATATCTGCCAGTCAAGCGTTACAAGCAGGCAGAAAAAGACGCCCAGAACCAGAACCAAATGGACAGCTTCTTCCCGGGTCTGAGTATACCCTCTCAGAGCGAACTCAACGACCTGGATTACGGCCTGTTGCAGGCGATTTCGGGTCAGCATATAACGGCAGAGGACTATGGACTAGGAGAAAAACAACCAATCGACCTGTCTCAGACGGTGACCGATAGAGATATCGAGCACTACGAAAACATTCGAGATTTATTCTGGTGGTATTGCAAAATGGATGTGTATCAGAGCATGCTAGCAGGTACCAGACTCTTGTAGGCTCCCCTCACACGTTCTTCATTCGATCTTGAAGCTTACTGTTACAGCATGAACTACGAATGTTGGTCTCAGTGTCCTCCCAGGGCACCAATCTCCAAACTTGAAGCTATGTAAGTGGGATTAACCATATATACCCAATTGTTGCTAATTCGTGGTTCACAGATATGGATCGTATGATCATCTTATGCTTTTACTTGGCAGGCTTGCAGATTTCTCTTCAAAAGATATTTCAAGAAAACGAAAAGCAAGTCTCGCTAGGGGGCCTCCTCCTGGAGCTGGTGGCAGTTCACCACCATCATTTCCTGGTATTGTTCCTACGGATGGAAAGTTCCACGTCCCAAGAGGCTTTACACCACCTCGTGAGACATCGCCGCAGAGTGACTCTACAGATGATCATGATGCAGACGCAAGTTACCAGGCTGCCCTCGAGGAGTGGGAGTCCATCAAGCGGGGCTTTGAAGCATATGAAAGCAGCCTAGGACCAGAGTTTCAACCGCTCAAGCCAGAGTTCTCAGATAAACGAGACTCACCATTCGGAATGACGATGCAATATCGGACATTTTCTGTTGCTGGAATCTGGATGAACTTTTATATGGGCATGATAAATCTTGTTCGATGCCACCCTTCAATGCCTCCTGCGGCGATGCAAGCAGCTGGCATGTCAGCACGACAGACGGGTCCATATTCGAATAAACTGGGCAGGATAGCGGCTGGCTTGTCGGAAGACGTTTCACAGGCAACGGAGATCACAACGCTAGTCAGTGCTGCGTTCATCGAGAGTTGCTTCTGCCTTTTCGTAGCAGCGATTGAGGTATGTTTGCCAGCCACAGACCTTTGACAGGACAACTCACTAACACTTCTTAGTATCAGGAGGAGAAACAGCGGCATTGGGTGATACGCCACTTAAGGGACATCACTCGATTGACCGGCTGGCAATCAGCAGAACGTATTGCCACTGGATGCGAATCCTCTTGGATCAAGGCCGCGCAGCTTGGGCGTGGTCCTCCGTACCAGCGTGCCCCGGAGACCGAGCCAGTGCCTGTCGCAAGGTGGCAGAACCCACGACAGATCGACCGATTCATTCACGAAGTCGAGACAGGCGAAGTCCGTCGTATCCAAATCCCCAAGGCAGAACGGGCTTCGCTTGCGTTGGGCCTGCTCAGTGTTGAGCGAGATCTCGAATTTCTCGATCTCAAGGATGACAATTAAAGCTGCGTATAGCATGAACTGGCGTGTTATATACTATGGATATCATGTTTTCTGGAGCTTTTATAATGCAGCGTATGCTCTGCTTTTTGATTAGTGCCTTGAATATCAAGTTCAGGTATCATTTAGCGATTTGGAAGATCGGGGGGAAAAAGGGATGGAAGCAATATTCACGATATTCGTTTGACTTCAAGAAATGTTGGAAGTGTGGCGAAACCGCGGTTGGCGAGTGCCCCTACTACATTAATGATACATAATTCTGGCCCTCTTCTTGCGAGGCCCTCGATGTTTTCGTCAAAATCTCCGTGAAAACATCGTCTGAACAGCTAGACTGTGGTGGTTTGCGTGTCCGTCAATGAACCCGAAAGTGGGTTTCTCTTGTGTCTATTCGTAATTTCTCTTGATTCATGAGTAACATCCTTAGTTGGCTGGCAGTCGCTCCACGACTGTGGCCATCTCCCCATCTGTGTATATTCTGAAGCCCTTCTCCTTGGTTACGCTGGCCAACTGCACGTTCTTGGCATCGAGCTTCTCCTCCATGACCTGCTTCAACGTCTTGAGAACAAGGGTCTCTGCGTCTGTGAGCGTCAAAGACTATGAAAATGTCAGTTTTGCTGCATTTCGAGGGCTGTTTCTTTGTGAATGTACCTTGTGGTATTCGTTCTGTAGCTCAGCCTGAGCGCCTTCGGAACCAGAGCCAATAGCCTTGGCGTCGTAGCGGTAAAAGGTACCACTGGGCTCAGCGTGGAACAGTTGAGGACCATCCTCGTCAAAGCCAGCGATGAGCAGAGCCACACCAAAGGGGCGACTCATGATAGTCTCCTCGCCGTCAGCACCCTCACCGAAGCGCAGAGCAAGATCGCAGATAGCCTGGGTGCAGCTCTCAACACGGAGGGGCTCGTTGTAGTTGAAGGCGTGGGACTGGCTCTCTACACGGGCGTGCTCGACCATGGAGCGGGCATCGGCCTGGAGACCTGACATGGCGCAGCCGATGTGGCGGTCGATCTCGACGATCTTCTCGACGGATGAGGTCTCGAGGAGGGTCGAGGTGACTCGCTTCTCGACGCCGAGGATGACACCCTCGGATGTGGCTACGCCGATGGCCGTGGAGCCGAGCTTGATGGCCTCGAGAGAGTATTCGACCTGGAAGAGACGACCTTCGGGGGAGAAGGTGTTGATGCCTCGGTCTGGCGCAGATGTTAGTCGTTGTTCTGAGCATGGAGAGCATTTATTCGGCTTCAGGAGGAAGAGATGAACATGCCGTATTCAGATCTTGCCATAAACATCTTGGCGGTTTGTGTGTAGTGGTGATAGCTAGGCTAGAGGAGGGCGAAAGATTTCCTGGTATATGAAGAGACCGAGTTCGTATGTAGAACTGTCCAAGTCAATATAACGAGCTGAATTCGTGGACGACAAGTCGAATTGCGTGCTGAGTAGTCGAGAGTGGGAAGGCTGAGGGAGAGACCAAGTCAATGGATGGATGATGGGAGTGAGGATGTGAGCTCTGGTGGAGGAGTTGCAGGCAAGCAGTCCGCCTACGTAGCCGCGCTGCACACTAACTAACGTTTGGAGCTGGAGCCTTCTGTAGTTGCTTAGCCACAGTTTCACCGCCACAATTGGACATGACGATAATAGTAGAGGGCTACTACTACTATAGTACCTACGTATAGCTACGACCTATATCTGTTATAGCTGTTGGACTGCTGTTATGGTTACATGATAGAAGGATATATACGGAGTATTTTATGTAACTTAAAGCATAACAGCCAGGGCACTTATACCTGTGCTATATTGTTTAGGTAGCTGTATGTACCCCACGTCGCGTCGGAACTCGTCGCGCAATTCGATTGGGCACAAACACTTACAGCTCCCCCAAATCAACAACCTCTATAGTACCAACGTTAGCTGACTACAACTACAACCAAACTCTCTACCACAACGTTCACAAGAGAAACATCACCACAAGTTTCTCTTTTCAGATGTAGCCCGGCCATACAATGGCTTCCGGCGCACCACGAGCATCGGGCCGAACCAGCGCCAACGACTATCGCGACGAAAGGCCCCGCGTATCGACCAACCTCAAGGGCGAGCGCTCCGATTCTCGCAAGGGTCCTCCTTCGGCGACCCAGTCCAATTTCTCAAATGTCCATAAACGATCTGCTTCAGGGAACCCGAGGACATCCAGTCGCAATGAGGAGGAGCGCCGCTTTGAGACGAGGAGGGTGACGGAGCGTACTTTTGAAGCTCACCTCGAGCGTGCAGTCCCGAGAAATACGAGTCCAGAACGATCACACCGACGAAATGCGCCTTCAGAGAGTAGGGCTACGTCGAAAGCACCTAGACATGACACTCCTGAAGCTCGGCAGTCGAGAGCTGAGACTCCACTGGGTCTGTCTCTACTCTCCAAATCAACCTCAAGGCCCTGAAACTGACAATCTGAAGCACCATGGAACCCCGAAGTAACCCTCTTACCACATACAACAGCTCCCCTAGCCTCAAGAATATCAATACCTCCTCTAGCATCGACCGTACCTCAAGCTCCTCAACCGAAACCTCTCGGCGAGCTAAGCCTGGGGCTTCAAGAAGCTGCTATAGTGGAGGATCTACTCTTTGTATTCATGGGATATGAAGGACAGTACATCAGATTCGCCAAAGGATACAACCCGAACGAGGAGAGGGACAGACTATCTGGGCCAAGCTTCAGAACGTTACCTGGCCTTGACCCAAGTCTGCAGGACCTGACACAGTCAATGCTCAAGATGGCAACATATTATTCTGCCCTAGAAGCTTTTGTCGATGTCCAGAGCCGAGAAGAGTTTGGTGCAGTGAACCATGCTCTTTGCGCATCAATACGCAAGTTCCTTCACGACTATCTAGTCATGATTGCACAGCTCGAGACGCAGTTCCTCACCAGCGACACTTTCACTGTTCATGTGCTCAACATTCACACCATGTCCACAAGCCAGATGATGTTACAGTTATACTCACTCGCTCATGAACTACTTAAAAAGAACGCACTTCTCGATGATGAAACCGATGAATCTGAAGATAGTGCTGACGATTTTGAAAACATCCTCGAGACACTTCGAGACGGAGGCGAACTCGTACCAGGCAACATGACAGGCAAGAAGATTTGCAAAGGTGGCGTGGTTCTCGGTCTCATCACAAAACGTCTCGAATCTTTATCAGGCGATCCTTCAGCTCGAGCGTTGTTAACGACGTTATTGCGGGACGCCAGCAAACCTTACATGGTTATGCTTAACGAATGGCTTCATCATGGTGGGATCCATGATCCTCACGCTGAGTTCCTCATCAAGGAACAAAAGAGCATTAAACGTGAGAGATTGGAGCAAGATTACACCGATGAATACTGGGAGAGGCGATATACAATACGGGATCACGATGTTCCTCCACAACTCGAGGGTGTCAAGGACAAGGTCCTATTAGCGGGCAAGTATCTCAACGTTGTCCGCGAATGTGGTGGCGTCGATGTGAGCAAAGTCTCAAAAGACGTACCAGCTTCTTTCGACGACAACCGCTTCCTCGAAAACGTCAACAACGCTTATGCTCACGCCAACGAATCTCTCATGCAACTCCTCCTCACAGCTCACTCCCTACCTGCTCGTCTACGCTCTCTCAAGCACTACTTCTTCCTCGATCCCTCAGACTACTTCTCCTATTTCCTCGAGCTGGGCGCCTCAGAGTTGCGCAAACCCGTCAAGTCTGTTAACACCGGCAAGCTGCAATCTTTGCTGGATCTCGTCCTGCGTCAGCCCGGCAGTCTTGTCTCTCTTGATCCGTTCAAGGAGGATGTCAAGGTTGAAATGAATGAGATTGTTCTCACAAAGGCTCTTCAGCGTGTTGTCAACATCACGGGTATCGAGCAGGGAGAGGCACTCCAGCCTGTCGCTAATCAGCCTATTGAGAACGATAAGAGCGCCGTTGGCTTCACATCCCTGCAACTCGACTACTCCGTTCCTTTCCCTGTCTCACTCGTCATCAGTCGAAAGACAGTATGGCGATACCAAGCACTCTTCCGTTATCTGCTTTCACTCCGCTATCTCGAATCGCAACTATCGACTACATGGCAAACACAGACTCGCGGTATTAGCTGGGCACACAAGGGTGCTTTGCGAAAACTCGAGATCTGGAAGCGACGTGTTTGGACTCTTCGTGCCCGTATGCTGGTATTTGTACAACAACTCCTCTACTTTTG
This sequence comes from Fusarium pseudocircinatum, assembly GCA_013396035.1. Taxonomy (NCBI): domain Eukaryota; kingdom Fungi; phylum Ascomycota; class Sordariomycetes; order Hypocreales; family Nectriaceae; genus Fusarium; species Fusarium pseudocircinatum. The sequence continues at coordinate 20,983 of JAAOAS010000121.1, forward strand.
TACGGCTGAAGTCATAGAACCAAACTGGAACAAGTTCATGTCACGTCTAAAGACAAAGGATGAGCCCGTGGACTCGAGTTTAGGTGTGCCAACACGGACTGTCGATGAGTTGATGCAGGATCATGTCGACTTTTTGGATACATGCCTCAAGGAGTGCATGCTCACCAATAGCAAGCTTTTGAGGGTAAGCCTTTCTCATACACCAGCCACTTCTCATTCAGTATAGCTAATCTTTTCCAGATCCATTCCAAACTCATGCAGACATGTACCATCTTCGCTGCCTACACAAACTGGCTCACCCGTGAGCTCGAAAAGTCAGACCCAGACCTATCAGGCAACAACAAGCCCCCAACCATGACAGCAGATCAATGGAAGCGCTTCCAGATGACAAAGACAGTACAACGTGGCTCGACATCAGCTCACCATGACACCTCTACTGCTTCGGCTGGTAACGCTGAGGTAGATGCTCGCATTGACAATCTCTTTGAGATTATTCGTAAGTGGGAGGGCAACTTCAGTCGACATCTGCAGATCTTGCTTGATGCACTGAACCATTATGCTGCTACCGAAACAGTAGTCTTGTTGAGTCTATGCGCGCGTTTGAGCACTGCGAACCAGGGGACAGAGTATGCTGGACTACGGCAAGAGGACGAGTCAACTTAGACTATGAGACTTGTTAGACAAAAGGCGATGGCAAAGGGGCGTTACAGGGATCAGTAGATTAAGATCATTGTCAAAAATAAAGATACCACCAAACAACTTTTCAACCCTGACATGCACCTGATCATTCCCAAGGTCAAAGATATACTGAAAAACTTCATTTCATTGTCTATATCGTGAGGTCCCATATTCCCATTGATCTCCCACTGAAAAGCCTGTTTCCTCCACGTACGCCATGCAGCAAATCCCAGGGTTGTATTTTTGTAGTACCGCATGCCACTCAACGCTTGCCACTCCATCCCATTCCTATTCCCAGCCCATAATCCCGTCCCGTAATGCAAAACAAAAATAAAAACCATCTCGTGAGAGCCAGGTGTATACCCTTGCCCGAGAACGAAGAACAAAAAAAGGTAAACCGTCCCATGATGCCTGAGCGCTCACACTCAGGTTGATGCTACTCGAGCCCGAAACGACTCACTTGCAGTGAGTTGAGAAAAGGCCTCGCGAGAAAATAACTAAGTAAATAAGGAAGAAAGAAAATAAACCGAAAAACTCCTGTCTCATGCGGTCATTAATGCTCCAGTGCCCAATGGGACTGAGGTTTGTTCGTCACTCATTTGAAAAGACTACGCAGATCCATCAACTTTTGCCGAGCTGCCTCCGCCTTGTCTAAGCTCCTGTTTTGGCCGTCCATGCTCAAGCTGGCCAGCTTCATCTTCTTCTCCTGAAGCTCCAGCATCTTCTCTTCGAAACTGTCCCGCATGATGTATCGAACGGTGCGGACAGGCCGCTTCTGTCCCAGTCGGTGGACGCGGTCGATAGCCTGAGCCTCGGCGGCTGGGTTGTATTGCGGTTCCATCACGTATACGCTGTTTCCAGCAGTCAAGTTCAGGCCCAGACCACCAGCCATGATTGATACCAAAATCACATGCACAGTGTTGTCCTCGCGGAATCTGTCCATGGCGGTAGTTCGTTGTGTGCGGCTCATACTGCCGTCGAGCCTGGTGAACACGATGTCGTTGGCGTTGAGTGCAAGCTCAATGAGGTCCAGATGAGAAGTCCATCCTGAGAAAACTACCGACTTGTACGGAGGCTCAGACGGGTTTGCCTCGCTCGCCGCCTTGGACTTTAGAAGGTCTTCAATCAAAGCACGAGTCTTTGTATGTGGGCCGTCATACTTGTCGAAATTCTTGACGGCATTTCGTGACTTGGGCTTGGCTGGACCATCATGCTCCGCGTCCACCTCCCTTCGGTGAAGCTGTACGAAAGCATGTCTCACGTAGGCATTGCAGACTGGACAATATCCACTGTTCTCGCCCTCTGGCATCAGAGCCTTGACCCGTTCCTTAAACGTTTTGATGCAGTTTCGGCAAATGACATGGAAACAAGGCGTCATGAAACCCAGAATGTCATCCTGTCCTTCAGTTTCAATATTAGAGCTCTCGTTGGAGCTGATCCTCCTGCTGCATTGAATGCATGCGTCGTTGTTGGTCTCTTGCATCAATGTAAACATCTCGTGTGCCTTCTGATCTGAAAGTGCTGGTTTGTCGTCGTCGTCGTCATCATCAATGTCAATCGCCATCTCTGCCGACATTCCCTGCAAGGTATCCAAGTCGGCGTCATTGAGTAAATCCTTTCCATGCGCACAGAGTAGTCGAAGTCGTAGAATTGCTTTGAGAATGTGAATATAGGTATTGCCGCCAAGTGCCTGGCCATTATTAGTTCCAGCGAGCACCTTGACTCGATCCTGCGCATTCTTTGCGAACAAATCGTAGATACTGCGTTCCTCGGGACTGAAATCGAGTCTCACCACAAGGTCCTCTCGAGGAGGCAGGTCGATCTTGTCTTTCAGTCGACGTAGCGTGATTGTGTCTACGAGGATTCGGAGTTTGGGCACGATCTCAGGATCGCATGCCTTGAATGGCTCCACAATGTATCGAAGGAACTTGGTTCGATCGTGGAATGGGTGAAGCCGAAGGAAGGCCAACAAGGCCGCAAGGTCGTCCAACCGGTTCTGCACGGGTGTTCCGGTGACGGCCCAGCGTCTGTCTGCCTGCAATCGACAGATGGCCTTGAACTGGAGAGTGCTGTGTTCACGAATCATGTGAGCTTCATCCAGCACAATCCTGAACCAGCCAATCTGTTCCAATGGATATTGGCCATCCTTCTTCTTCCGACGAGAACTGAGTTCATTCGATACAGAGCCATAGGTGGTGATCACAAGGTCAAAGTTGGCGAGTCTTGCAGGATCCTTGATCCTGTTTGGGCCATGGTAGATGTGGTAGTCGAGAGCACCAGGCCGAATGTGCTGCTTGATCTGTTCCTCCCAGTTTGTTACTGTACTGAGAGGACAGACAAGCAAGGTGGTCTTTGCGTTTCTCATCAACGGAGTCAAGGCAAGCGTTGGTTGCTGAGATAGGACCTCGTGCTTCGTCGGCTTCTGCTCGGGCGCTTCTGGCTGGACGGGTGCTTGTCGTTCCCACTCATACGCAGCATCGGTGGATGTCGTGATCAAGGACAAGATGCTAAGTGTTTTACCAAGACCCATCATATCAGCCAGAATTCCGCCCCGAGTTTCAGCTGGTGGTCTGGCCTGGTTCTGGCCAGTGATGACGTTGAAGTATATGCGCTGGCCAGCGGGGCCATATTTGTCTTGCCAGAAGGAAACCATAGTCTTTTCATATGCCTGTGCCTCGCGGGGCTTTTCTCTGGTCATCATGAAGAACAGACCTTGCTTCTGATGCTTAAGCAGAGGAGTCAAGATACTCTGACTCGGTTCCATTTCTGGCAAATCATCGTTTCGTGTAAGGGAATCGAAGACGCCCATAACTTCTGAACGAATCTCCTCCACGGTTCGGTTGCTGAAGGTGCTGGTGTAAGAGGCATTTTGCCCATCATTAGTAGGCGCAGTAGAATATACCTTTGGAGGTGGGGGGCGATATTCGAGAACATGGGGGTTCTGAACACGAATTCCCTTCTGGACGAGATAAGGGGCCAGCAGCTTCAGGCCAAACTTGCTCAGATGAGCGCCTACGTTCCTAGCGTACTTGAGGGGCCCATACATGACGATGTCGAGGGTATAGGATCGTGAGGTGGGCTGGCCGGGCTCCTCGCCGGGCTTTCTCGGTTGCGGCGGGATTCGGCTGTCCGTTCTCAGGTGAATGTTTGAGTCGAGAAGAGGCGCAACGGCACGAGCACCTTGGTTCTCTACCAGGCCAATGATCTGCCGTGTGTGGTCGTAGGCTTGTATCTTGAGAGATGTATCACCTACCTGCCTCTTGAGCACAACTTTGATTGCGGGCTGGTAGTTTGGACCCCAGACACTCTGTTGGGTGCCTGGCTTTGGCGAAGGGACTCGGGTGCAGCCCAATGAAGCCTTAATCATTCCGTAGCAAACTTCTTCCTCGCGTGGATCTTGAAGGACTATGTCCTCGTCGTCATTTCCTGGTCGTGTTAGCAACATTGCATAGAGTGACTCTCGACGGGACTTACCACTAGTGAGATCAACTGTCATGGCTGGTGACGCAGTTGAACTATTGGCTTCTTTACGCTTGTCTGTGACATATTGACCCAAAATTCCACTTCCGCCCTGTGTTGCTGGAGGAGTCATAAAATTGTGAACACCCTCGCTGTCTTCGGTTCTCCTTCGCTTTGGTTGAGGAACGACAGAGCGATGCTGAACATTATTCGCACGCTCAATAAAGTGGCCTGCACCGTTGAAACCATTGGCATAACTACTGCCTGGAGTGGATGAGCGACTGGAGGGGCCAGCTGACGGAGTGTCATTAGGACTGGAGAACTGAAACACCATGGAGTTGTTGTGCATGTTCATGTTCATTTGAGGTCTGGGCTGCATTCTCTGAGCCGGGTGACCATGATGAAGAGATGGAGATGGAGAGAATTGGCCCTGCCCGGAGTTTACGAGATTCGGAGTTGAAACCGCCCTCTGGTTCGGCTGCAGGAGAGCAACTGGATTCCATGGTGGAACACCGTTTGCAGAGTGAGATGGTTGACCTGGATGAAGATGGTTAGCTCTGAATCATGATGAATGAGATGGAACAGGATGAAATGGGAATTTGTTGGTTGGGGAACTGGGAGGAGATTGATTGGAGGAGAGGAATATACCATTTGTAGCCATCCTTTATGAAGGCCGCAGGTGGCAGGCGGCTACTTGCAGGATGCAGTTCAAGAAGGGTGTTGTGCGGGTTAGTTTCATGAGAAGAGGCACTCGTTCTCATGAAAAGTACCACCTTATATACCTAGCAGTTGGGGGGATGAGTGCTCAAAAATGGATAAAAAGAGAGTGCAGAGTGCAGTCAAGAGATATTCTAAAAAATCACGTGCATGCACTCTCAGTTGAACGTGATTGAGGTTGAGGTTGAGGTTGAGTTGAGTTGAATGTGAAGAGGCGAGACGATGCAAGGCGATGTGATGCGATGATAAGCCGCCGGCCTCGTTATCAAGGACGGAGGGGCAAAGAAGAGAAGGAAGAGCTCCAGTTTGTAGAGATGACAGAAGCTGGAGATGAATATTAGAGAGAAATGATATGGCCCTTTTCAATGACCAGACTCTAGGAAAAGAGTCAAAGATCAAAAGTTGAAGTACCAAAAGATACTTGCTTGATCTTTTAGAGCGCTCGCTGGACTTGGGCTGTACTGTAGATTTGGAAGCACGTCCCCTGGATGGCGCGTGACAAAGCGTGACTTTGACTTGCAGTCAGTGGGAGGAGATGGAGATGCAGTGGTCACGCAGCCAAAAGAGCCCACGCTGGGCGCCTAAAACTAAACCAAGACGGGTGAAAGGTGCCCACCTTTCTTCTCAACTGCGAGCACATGATCAAAAGACGGGACGCAATCGAGGCTTTTTCCCTCTCGATTCTGACTACATCTACGGGCTGTTTATCAGATCTATCTCCTATGGGCCAATAACAGCTTCAGCAATCAGGAACAGCCCCAAGCTAGTCGAAAAGATGGTCTCATAACACCAGGAAACAACACGTAATTCCTGATATACAGCCTGAAGCTATCTCGATCCATCCCATATCCCACGACTAACACGAATCAACCACTCACTCACCCATTCACTCACTCTACCAACATTTGGGTTTCAAAAGCTCCGTACTAATTCTGCATGTGGCTGTTTTGATCCCCGTTAACCTTTAAAATAAATACGTTTAGTCATGTGAAAGAGGCCCAAACACAAGCCATTGCTTACTCTCCATACCAACTAACAATATCTCCCAACTATATGTCCGTGTTCCCTGCCATCATCAGTCTATAATGGATCGATATACATGATATTGATAAGAAAATTAGTATTTCTATACTGAATTTATCGTAAGGTGTATTAAACCTTTTATGGACTTGTAGCAGGGTATAGCATAGTATGAGGAATTATGATGAGATCCTCCCACTATTAAACTCGTTGATATGTTCTCAGAAAACAATTAGCCTTGCCTCTGTTGAGTCCTTGTTTCTACATATTAACAGAGAATTGAGGTTGAATTTGCACCTATAACAGAGTCAGTGAACAGAGTCGAGATATGATGCAGACTGCGCCGCCACTAACAATTTACTACACCTCAATTAACTTAACTCGACCATGAAATTTTTGTGGATGAGCAAACTGCCCCGCCATTTCGCCCACCTTCCTCTTCCTTGCTGTTGGATCCCCCGCTGCACCTCCACGTCAGGCAAAGCCTCATCAACCCTTAATCAACCTCACCCCAAAGGCCATCGCAACGAATATACAGGGCCTCCCCCTTGCGTCGTTGATTGCACTTCTCCGTACCAAATCTGGGCCCTCGAACCGCCCTCGTCATCAGCAGCCATGGATATCACCAAATTCGTCGTCCAAGGCCGCGACCAGGCTCTCCTCTACGGCGACTACTCGACTTATCACAAGAGCTTGTCCAAGAAACTGCTAAGCTGCCGCAAGAAGCTCAACATCGCGACAAAGAATCGCGGAAAGTTTCACGACCATGACAAGGTCACCGCGGAAAAGATTGCAGAGAACCATGAGTAGGCACATTCTGAGACTCGAAATCCAAAAAGAAAAAAAAGAAACTAGCCTGACATGGAACCAGATATGTCCATCTACTTCTTCTGACAAGCGAGCGAGCGTGGGCTCATACCATGAGCATGAAGTCCGGTCATACGAGCGATACCAAGGGAATCACGGGCCGAACTCGATCGCATATTGCTTCTCGTCTCACCAAGGCCACACGTGCTGCCGACGAGCTTGTCGAAGCCCTCTCCCAAACCGAAGTATCTGGCGCTTCCCAAACCGATCTCCTCGAGGCAATCGCATACGCTTCTCTCATCCGTGGTACAGCTGCGTTCGAGAAGCAGAGCTGGGAACCGAGTTTGCGCAACTATGCAACGGCACGTGTCATCTACAGTGCGCTTGCAACTGCAACCAATGGCGATCTATACAAGGACCTGCTCACCGAAACCATCGACCCGTCTATCCGATACGCCGCTTACCAACTCCAGACACCTCGGACTGTCCCTATTCCCATCATTGCTCGAAAGGCGTTCCCTCAATCTGACTCGAACCTTGTCAAGCAGATCAACGATATCGACCCCACTATTCTCAAATCAGACGAAGCAAAGGCCAAGGATGGAATCGCCAGTGCTGAAGGCGCACCCAAGACCCTGACTTGGAGGTCTCGGGAGGTCAACATCGAAGATGCGCAGATTGCGATGGCGTGGGGTGCTGTACTCGCCGCGAAGGATCGATTGGCCAAGGATCTTGCTGAACCCAAGGGACGAGGACCTTATGAACTTGCTGGTGCTTATGACGAAATTCTCATGCTCAGCCAGGATGCTGTTGATGCTACTAAGCAGGCAATCGACGAGATGAGGGCTGAGGGCGTGGAACAGGGTGATGCCAGGATGCAGAGTCTGCAAATCACACGCACCGCCGTCAACTTCGAGACGATCAGCTGGAGAATTGGCCGTAGCAGGGTTTTGACAGGAGAACATGATGGTGCCCCTGAGGAGTACAACGTGCTGAGGAAAAGAAAGGGCAAGTCAGCTTCAGAAGCAGCCAAGCCTGTAAAGGAGGTTCCTACAGGCAAGAAGCTGGCTAAGCTGAAGGAGAAGGTTGCTCTGTATGACGGTATTCTGCAGAACATTGAGTCTATCACAGAACTCCCTGGTGTAGCTAATGATCAGAAGTTGGCTGAGCAGATTGCCGCCTACGTAAAGTACTTCGAGGCTCTCAAGTAAGTCGTACCCTCAGCCTCGTATTTACTTATTTCTAACAACACTTTAGGGCTCTGGCTATCGCTCGTTCTCATGCCATCTCCAGCAACCTGGCTGCTGCTCTGGCGCTCATCAACCATGCAGACGGTCTTGTCGAGGAATCTCAGTCAAACATCTCATCTTCTGACGGATCATCAAACCGCACTCCTCTCAATCTGACCGTGTCCGCCGAAGACGTCGGGTATCTCCAAACTCTTCTCAACGGCGAGCTTCAACGCCACCGAGCCATTGTTCACGCCGACACCCTCCGCAAGAACCACGAGCTGAGCACTTCAGATGCCGTGAAGCAGCCTCTCATCGGAAGTCTGCATCAGTACCCCGTTGGTGGCGTTAACCTGTCGCACATTGTCGAATTCCCCCCTAAGCTTGCCACCATCCCTGTGAAGCCTATCTTCCTCGACGTGGCATGGAACTACATCGATTATCCCAACAAGGCGCCCAAGCAGCAGCAGCAACAACAAGCGGCATCAGCAGCGCCCGCTCAGGCGGATACACCTGAGAGGACAGAATCTCCAGCTCCAGCCAAGAGAGGATGGTTCGGTTTCGGAAGATCATAGTCAAATATATTCTACAAAGCGATTTATTGATATCGCAGATTCCTTAGCACGTTTTTCCCAAATGTCTTATCCACTTTTTGCTAATGACCGAATTCGTTGTGAAATGTCTTATATATTCATCCCTGTTCCTTGTTGTCGACTAGTTAGTAGTTGCTTGGTCTCATTCTACTCCATTCCTGTACAAGACAGGACCTTGGTCCTTCGCCGTAGCTTACTTCGTGACTGATGGGACCTTGTTTGTTTACTATTGATCATCTCGTGATACCGTAGTGGCACTTTCGTCCTTCCGTTTTCAACTTCATCTGAGCTTCACATTCGATCGTGATCGCAAGGTGCTTGTTGGGCCTCTACACCACGCGGTCCAAGCTCTCTGATTTTTCTTAGCCTCACATTCATTTTTTACTCAGGCTCACATTCTCTTGTCTTTGTTCTTTTTCTTTACTCACTCTCATCAAGTACCTATTAAAGCTGCGCATGATGGACCAAGACCCAGCCTTGGAAGCGCCATCGCGAGGCTGGCATCCCAAGCACACCTCGATACATCCTTACCCAGCGACAATCATCGCCATAATAATCGTTCTCGCCGTCGTAGCTCTCTTTGTATCAATCCTTCGTCAACTCCTTGAGCGTCGCCTTTCCCAACGTCGCGGCTGGTTTCTCGACACCACATATCCCCCGCCCTCGCCAACACCATCGTCATCAGGCGGGAGCAGCAGAAGAAGCAAAAAGAAAAGAAACGAACAAAAAGCGAGACCAGTCTCTGAGGTCGAGATCGAATCTCGACAGCTTCTGTTTGCGGATACTGCTTTCCGTGGTGAACGAGTACCACTTCGGAATCCTAATGACCGTGGGTCACTTTACGATACTTTCCAGTTGCCAGCACCACATACCTCAAGGTTAAAGCCTGCGCGTTCCATGATGGAGTTAAATGGAGGGAGTCCACTAGAGAGTGTGGGGGATAAAGAGGGTCAGAAGAAGGCGAAAACGATTCACTGGCATGGTGTGAACAGACTTAATACTGCTTGGGGATGGATGTCATGATATAACACGATCACTACCATTTCATTGAATATCAACATATTTAACATCATCACAATCATAAACAGAGGAAGTGCGTGCATAAAACATCAAGTCATATTGTGTACCATCAAGGTAAACATGTTTTGAGGGGGGATGTGCGATTAGTCTACCTATAGGCAAGTCATGATACAGATATACAACATGATCCCCCATTCCGTGACATCATCTCAAAAAAACAACCAAAGATCTCTCTCAATAGAGGTTTTAAAGCTCCAACGCCAGATCCGCCAACCCTGAAACATAATATGGGTAAAAAGTGTAAAAGCGGCTAGGCGGGATATGAATACAGTGAAATACAGGACAGGTGAGAGATCTGAGCCGCACAGATCCCTCATCCTCAGATATTGTAACAAGTTTTTATAACACAGAATCAAGACTCTTAAGGCTTATTCTCATCCTTCTTCTCACCCTCCTGAGACTGCTCAGAAGAGGAAGACTGCTCGCCGCTGCTCTCGTTGCGGGCCTTGTGCATCTTGTCGAAGAGGTTCAAGCTGGCAACCTGGAGCTCATCGGTCTTCTCCTTGATCTCAGCGGCGGTGGCAGTGCCCTCACCAGAGAGGTTCTTGGCGACGAACTCACGGAGAATGGTGATCTTCTCCTTGATGGAGTCGGCCTCAGTCTTGTCGAGCTTGTCAGCATACTCGTTAAGAGCACGCTCGGTATCGTTCAGGACGCTGTCAGCACGGTTGGCAGCCTCGATAGCGCCCTTGCGCTCCTTGTCGGCCTCAGCGTACTTCTCAGAGTCCTCAACCATCTGCTCAATCTCGCTCTCAGAGAGACCGGAACCGGAAGCAATGGTGATAGACTGGTCCTTGTTGGTGGACTTGTCCTTGGCGTGAACGTGGACGATGGAGTCAGCATCAATGTCGAAGGTAACCTCGACCTGAGGGACACCACGGTGGGCAGGGGGAATACCAACAAGCTGGAAGTTTCCGAGAAGCTTGTTGTCCTTGACGAGCTCACGCTCACCCTGGTAGACCTTGATCTCGACGGCAGTCTGGAAATCGGCGGCGGTGGAGAAGACCTGGGACTTCTTGGTGGGGATAGTGGTGTTTCGGTTGATCAGACGGGTGAAGACACCACCGAGGGTCTCAATACCGAGGGACAGAGGGGTAACATCGAGGAGGAGGAGATCCTTGACCTCACCAGAGAGGACAGCACCCTGAATAGCAGCACCAATGGCAACAGCCTCATCGGGGTTGACGGACTTGGCGGGGTCGCGGCCGAAAATGCTCTTGACGGACTCAGCAACCTTGGGCATACGGGTCATACCACCAACGAGGATGACCTCCTGGATCTCCTTAGCGGAGAGGCCAGCATCCTTGAGGGCCTTGCGGACGGGCTCGATGGTGCGGGTGATGAGAGGGTCAACCATCTTCTCAAGCTGAGCTCGGCTGAGCTTCATGTTGATGTGCTTGGGACCAGAGGAGTCGGCAGTGATGAAAGGAAGGTTGATATCGGTAGAGAGGGAAGAAGAAAGCTCGATCTTGGCCTTCTCAGCGGCCTCACGGATACGCTGGATAGCCATGCGGTCACCAGACAGGTCAATGCCAGATGTCTTCTTGAAGTCCTGGACAAGGTGGCGGACGAGGTGGATATCGAAATCCTCACCACCAAGGTGGGTGTCACCGTTGGTGGACTTGACCTCGAAGACACCGTTCTGGATCTCGAGGATAGAGATATCGAAGGTACCACCACCAAGATCGTAGACAGCGACAACGCGGTCAGCCTCCTTCTCAAGACCGTAGGCAAGGGCGGCGGCTGTAGGCTCGTTGACGACACGGAGAACGTTAAGACCGGCAATTTGACCGGCATCCTTGGTGCTCTGTCGCTGAGAGTCGTTGAAGTAAGCGGGGACGGTGACGACGGCGTTCTTGATGGGCTTGGAGAGGTAGGCCTCGGCGGTTTCCTTCATCTTGTTGAGGACGAAACCACCAATCTGAGAGGGAGAGTAGTTCTGGCCACGAGCAGCGACCCAGGCGTCGCCGTTGGTGTGCTGGACGATCTTGTAAGGGACCTCCTTGATATCACGCTGAACCTCAGCATCCTTGAACTTGCGTCCTATTAATCGCTTGGTAGCGAAGAGGGTGTTCTCTGGGTTGACGACGGCCTGACGCTTGGCAGCGACACCGACAAGTCGCTCGCCATCCTCGGCGAAAGCAACAACTGAAGGAGTGGTTCGGGCACCTAATTGAGCAATGTTTAGTGGTTGTCCGTGAGACGAATTGGCATGTAGAACCAACCTTCGGAGTTTTCAATGATGCGGGGGACCTTGCCCTCCATGATAGCGACGGCAGAGTTGGTGGTACCAAGATCGATACCGATCACGGCACCCTGGACCTTGCCCTCAGACTCAGTGGACTCATAGCGAGCGAACTTGGCAGCCAGAGGAGATCGGGTGAAAGCAGCCGAGCGAGCGGCGAGAGGGGAAGCTCGGGGAAGCTGATGCGATGGTCAGTACAATGTGGGATGAAACGATTGCGGTGTAAGAGAGACACTTACAGCCCTCGACAAGCGCGAAGCCAGCATTTTGATTATGGGTATATGGGTATAGAGTACAGGAAAAGAAAAGGGATGAAGGCGCAAGTCGGAGAGTAGATGGGAGGAGGTGGTGTTTTAGAGGATTGAGTATGAATGGAGATGATGGAATCGAGAGGAACGAATTTTTTTACTCGAAAAAAGCTCTTTCCCCGGTCGGTCATAGAAGCCAAAGGAAAGAGGCAAGCACCGGGTTGTCTCCACTGAACCGGCTAGGTTCGGACCATGGTTATTCCTATGGAGGCCCACTCCGAACCTACGTGAAAGATCTGGTAGAATGAACGGAACGGCTCCCGATAAAGCATATCGTGGAAGTCAATTGACGACAGACGATCTAGAACGTTCATCTAACGACTGCCTACGCTTAACTTGCAACTTTACTCTACGCCTACACGACCTCCTGCGCTTCTCATTTCATGTACAAAATGCCCTCTGTTCTCGACCTTGTATCCCGAATATGCGGAGCCAATGGGGATCGGACGCAATGAGAAGACCCGCGCTGCACGCTAATGAGAAGTGCTCCTCTTCCCCCAGAAGATGGCTGAGAAAAGCTTCACCACACGTGATGAATGCTTCGGTGTTACCGGAAAAGTAACGGATTTGGCTCGGGCATGTCAAGAGGTTCATAACTCGGGGTCTTGCACGAAGCTGTCTGTCATACGCGAGTCAGCTAGTCTGAGGTAGCTTGATACTGGTGTCATGATAGAATGCTCTCAGTAAGTATTGTAGCTGCAAGGCTGATGACGGCATGGAGATAGCTTATGAGAGTCAGTATTCGATGGCTTTACATTTCGCCATTGACAGTTCCATTCTTTCAAGCAGGGGCATAGTATACCCATAGACAATAAATGCTTATCATTTGTTGTCGTCGTTTTCGTTGGCTACCTCCATTGCAATAACCGCCTTCTAATGTATCTAGTGGTGACGGGCAGTGATATAATTCATGATGTTCCATGGCCTGTGCGTATTCTCCATTAGAGACGCCGAGAACTAGCTTCATCTTAGCAGAACCCTGGATCGAGATGGTTTTTCGTAGTTACACAATTCCCACTACTCCCCGGTATCAATAATGATAGTCTAGTGTATCAAGGTTTTATAAATACCTTCAACTCGAGGGACAAGGGTGATTTAGTTGACACTGAAATGAGCTATACCTGATCTTGGCTGATTATTGAGTTGGGGTCGGTCCTGAAATTATCCCGTAGACCCTCGCCCATTGAATCAGATCAAGCCAGACGTCATTCGCGCATGCAACCTTCATAACCCACATCAGTAATCGCCCGACTCGGCCAACAACATTTCTTGTATTACGCTCCCAGACCCGTCATTTCACATCGGAAAACAAATAGACAACTCGATAGTCTCGCATTCCCAATCACCCGCAACCTGCCTGTCGCATTGTTCGCCACAACCGTGCCGCTCGCGTTGCGCCCACTAGCCGCCGGCGATTTCGAGAGCCCGATAACTCATACGCAGGACAAAGCCTCATCGTATCGATATTCAGCCACCGGGTAGCTCGCAATTCTCTGCATTGTCGCTCCCTTTGAGGGGCGGCGTGGTCCAAGATGGCGATAGATGAGAACGAGTATGGCGACCCTCATAACCAACGAGCTTATCAATCATGACCATTGACTGTTTCAATACTGACATCGTCCAGCATGTACCCGACCGATGCCCTCGTTTCGAAGCATGCGCGGAAGCATTATCGTATCCCCGTGCGCTCGCAGTATGTCATAATTCATCTTGTTGTGGCGCCATCATGCTCATGATATCTCCAGGCATTGGCAGTTACGGTCTCTCGTTAGCGCCGAGAAGCAGGATATTGTCTATTTTCCAGGTGGCAATGGCAGTAACCATGTCCAACGACTGAACACGACAACCCGAGAATGCGAAACCATCAAACTCCTCACTTTTGCGCCTCGGTGCCTCGTCGCCGAGAAAGGATGGCTATGCTGTGGGAGTGAGAGTGGCGACTTCGTGGCAATTCGACTCGATGAAGGAAACGATGATGGTCATGGAATTCTATCAGAACTCGATCCAGACACTCGACTTAGCCTAGGGCTCGACTCGTCCCGTGATGACCCTATACTATCTCTTCTGAACCGCGCGAGACGGAACAACAAAACCCTGATCGCGAAAAGCATGAAGTTAGCCAAGGACCGGGTAAACTGCATTACACTCTGGTTCCCGCCAACGAGGATGCCAGCACATGATAAGGCGTATAAAGAGCCTGTGGCGGTGTTGGCCAACAACGACCGTACTGTTACCCTGGTGAGCCTTAACGATTTTGACCAGAAAGAGAAGACAGAGGCATTGGATATCATCACTTACCCAGACTTCGTGAACCGCGCACTCATCTCTCCAGACGGCCGGCTTCTGATCGCTATTCTCGACGACCCATATCTGTATGTCCATGAGAGAGTTAGGGGCGTTGCAGAATCTCCGGCGACGAGGTCAAGTGAAAGCCCTACGTACCAATGGGAACAGACACAGAGAATACTTCTCAAGAGCCAAAAGAAAGACGACAGAACAGATAGTCGAGGAAGCTTTGCCGCCTGTTTTTCTGAATCCGGAGCATATCTTGCTGTTGGGACCCAGCATGGCACCATCTCCATCTTCAATGCCGCACTTCTCGCAAATCCTAATGCCGAACCCCTTATTACAACTTTCCCGTCTTCACGGCCACACAGTGGCCCCGGTGCTATTCGAGATATGGCCTTCTGCCCCGGACCATTCGGAATGCTTGCGTGGACAGAGGACAGAGGCAATGTTGGTATTGCTGATATGAGGAGCAATTTTTATGTTCGTCAAATTGTGAACATCGAAGAACCGGTGTTCGAGCACATCAACATCCCGGATCGAAACACCATTGATCCGCGACTTTTGGATAGCCGCCGCGAGAGAAGAGATGTTGCTCTCGGATCAGGCGCTACAGAGACTGGGAGACGCCGAGATGTGATCGACAGCCTAAATACTCCTCTGACTGCCAACGAGACACTTGTACTCGAGGCTATGCAGCTTGGTAGGCGTAGTCGAGAAAGAGCTGCTCAAAGAGTGGCGGCAGCGGCGGACGAGAGGGCTACAGGTGGTCCGACTAACTTCTGGGCGGCCAGGTCAGCCCGTCGACCTGTTGGCAGCGATGACAATGAGCGGCCTATGGCTCGGAGGAGCAGTAGTATTGGTCGTGCCATGGGAGAGCTGCTGGGCAGCAATTACAACAGACGTCCAGTGACAAGAACTCCACGTGAAGCCTCCGACACCCCGGAAGTTGGAAGAAGGCCAGATCGGTTGATGGAGAGTCTCGGTGAAACAGTGGCCATGCTTCGGGAACAACGGCAGCGCCAAGATTCATCCTACCTCACTGTGCTTGAGATTCTTCAGGCACGAGAGCGAGATAACGACCGCGACCCCGACGATACAACGATCATAGTGCCGCTTATCAACCAGGTGGTGAATCGATGGGAGGATGACCACGGGGTCTTCGAAGTCCCGCCTTCGCCGGACAACACTGCCGGGTTAGCGTGGAGCGAAGATGGTCGTACACTGTAAGTCTGCTTTTGGTCATTCTGTATACGCTTTTTGCTAACATGACGTAGCTTTGTTGGTGCACAGAACGGTATTTACGAGCTCCACGTGGACACTCAGAGCAGAAAGTTCTTCCCGAGCGTTTCGATGAGGTAAAAAGCCAGGATTCAACGAGGGGACGCGAACCTTTGTGCTGGCGCAGGTGGTTTTTAATAGCAGCTTTGGGGTGATATCTTGACTTACCAAAAGTGATGACCAGTGACGACGGTTCAGTATTAGCATGGGCACAGGATACCTTGAGTACATTCCTACCTCTTCTTGACATGGCGTTTGCGATGTTTTATTTCAGTCACACTACATTGACTTTCGCTTCTTACATGCTCACATATAGCTTCACTGTTATCGATGATAGCTTGAATAAAATTCAACGAATTCTAGCTACGACTAAACAAATACTATGCTTTAAAGTGACTTGCTGGACCCATAGAGCAATTCTTGTACCATCTCGGCGATGGCCAGTGAGCTCGTCAATCCGGGACTTTCAATACCCAATAGATTCACCCAACCCTCGTATCCCTCTTCTCTCCTGATGATAAAGTCGTGGAATCCTTTGCCTTTGAGGACAGCGTCTTGGCCAGCTAACTTGGGTCGAATACCAGCATAGTCTGCTACCAAAGCCGAGGCGTCAATGCCGGGTAGATAACGCTGGATCTCAGTAATAGCCTGTGGCAATCGTGCTGCGTTGACAGCTAAATCATTGGGGTCATCAATCCATTCCACATCCGGACCGAAACGTAGACGTCCCGCAAGATCAAGCGTCAAATGGGTACCTAGACCTGCAATACCGGGCTCAGGAACGGGATATATGAGACGCGAGATCTTGGGCTGGGAGGCGGAATACGAGAAATAGTTGCCCTTGGCATAGTACAGCTCCTGTCGCTTCTCAGACGGGACTATCATGTTGTGAATAACCGCAGCTCCCAGACCAGCAGCGTTGATGAGCGTCTCAGCCGTGATACTCGACGTCTCACCCGTGGCAGCATCCTTAACATCAATCTCCCAACCTTGACTGCCGGGTTTAGATCCGAGAGGTTTGATGTTCACGACGGGTGAATTGAGCGCCGAAACACCACCAGCATCCTCAAATAGACCTTGGAGACACAACATCAAGCCGTGCGAGTCGACGATGCCCGTTGTCGGACTCTCAAGCGCACAAGCAGCATTGACGCCTTCACCGTCTCTCTTGACCTCTTCACCGCTCACCCACCGCGTTGGGACACCGAGGTCGTTCTCGCACAGAGAGTGAATCTTTTCAAGAGTTTCACGCTGTGCGTCGTTTTGAGCGACGATCCATTTGCCCGTGCGGCGATGGCCTACATCGTGCTTCTCGCAAAGCTCGTATAGCAGATTCTTACCACGGATGCAAAGCTTTGCTTTCAAGCTTGATGGTCCGTAGTAAATACCTGCGTGAATAACTTCACTGTTACGCGAGCTTGTCTCTGTGCCAATCGCATTATGACGCTCAATGAGAACAGTTGAGGTGTCGTCCCGTTGTGCAAGTTGACGGGCCACGGCAAGCCCAACAACACCGCCACCAATTACCTACTATAGTGTTAGAGTCATAGTCTCGAGGTGATTTGAAATACATCGTGGCAACTCAATGGCGTTTGTCCCCCGCTCAATACCTCGTGATCCGGCTACGGGATCGATCGGAGACTGAAACTCCGGGGCCGGAGCCGGGTCATGATACGGGTCTTATGATGACGATGAAGTGGACTTACAGCATGGGTGAAGTCGGCTTTGGCAGCTGATGTCGAACTGAAGCTATTTCTTTGAATAGCTTGTAGGTTTGTGGGAAAATTACGTGCCAATGGTCGAAGCATTATGATTGTTGTTGAAGATGAGTTGTTTGCAAGAGTGGGAGGTTATCATAATTAGAATTCGGCCAAGATGATGCATACACCGAGCTGACCGACGACGCGACGCAGACGGGGAATAACACCATGCGCCGATCAAAACAGATACAATTTTTTTTAAAGGAAATATAGGGATATACTCTATAACGGGTTGCATATCTTTCGGTGGCACTGCACGTGTGTAGAGAACTGCTGCTCATGAGCTTCATACCCTACAGGCTACTATCAGACCTAGCTGTAGGAAGTCGTAGAACTTCAAGACCTCGATCTTATGATACAAACATTTTAGCAGATTGAGGATAAATTGATATAGAGGAAGCCTGTGAAACTTTTGGAAAACTCAATTTTCAACATATCAAGTCCATAGTCTTCCTTTCGAGTGGTCAAACTCATAATAATATACATAGGTTGATTCCTTAACGCCATATTTGTCTCGAGCTGGTTTTAATTGCCGCTGGAAAACCGGCTCCCATCACGTCCGTCTCGATCGCTTAACGCCATAAGATTCAATGTGCTTCGTGTTCTAAGTATCAGATAACATATGAGCCAGCGTCTTCAAGGCTTGGCTTCTTCAGTGGTAGACTTGTCCTCTTCCTTATCTACAGTCGTAGAAGATCTTGTCAAGTTTGAGGGGTGAGGTGGCTCATGAGGAGCCGGCGACCCAGTTCCGAGGTCTGTAAGTTGCTTCTCTGGATATGTTTTAGCAAGAGTCCAATCCAAACGAGCGAATGGTACTTACCTAGCTCTCGTACTCTGTGACGGAGCATCTGGTTCTCACGAACCAGCATCTGTGTCTCAGCCTGGTAGAATGCACTTTCATCGCGACCACCCAGGACCCAATCCTCGCTATTTCCACCTATGGAAGTTGCGCGAAGTCGTGGGGAGGCACCACTACGACTGGGCGTTCGAGATCGTCGTTGGAGATCGGCACGGGCTAGATCGAACGAGCTTCGAGGGTGACGGTAACTATTAGAGCGAGAGCCAGATCCGCCGGTTGGAATAGGAGGGATTGCAACATGAGGGCTGGAGGCGTGAGGGGTTCCGTGACCTGACCGCTCGGAAATGGCAGAGCTATCTTCTACAGCTGAGCTCTGGTTCTGGTTATGGGGGTTGGCAGCTTGAAGGCGCTGGAGTTCGAGCTGTTGCTGTCGGATCATCTGCAAGAGGCGGTTCTATCAACGAGAAGTTAACCATTGTTGCGTATGACATGTCATCATATTTCGTACCACATGAGCTTCTTGCTCTGCCTCAAGCTCTTGGTGCAGCTCACCCAGGCTGGGTGCTCTATGATGATGGGGATCACCCGTGAAAGGAGATCCAGAGAGAGGTTGCGGGCTCGCAGTCCGTAGGCCAGACGGCTCGTTGACCATCTCGCCTGGCGAGGGTACAGAAGGGTCGTTAAGTTGGAGGTTCATGAGTACGGTGGAACGTCGTCGACCGGTATTTGGGGAATGTTGATTTCGAGAGATGGAGCTGCTTGAGGATCCTGTTGAGTGTTAGTGCCATGCTGGTTGTTTAGGTAGGTCAGAAGTTTAGTAGGGGACGTACTTCGTGGAGATTCGTGTTGAAGTCCAGCATTCATAGTTGCGGCTGCTTGCAACGATATCGAAGCTGATCGCGGGGATCTTGTTGGCGAGTCGCTGCGGGGAACAGCGGTGTTGAGTGGTGGAGACGCCATGATAGATGCTTTGGGTTCCTTGTATATATCACTTGGTCCTGGTTGTCAAGTACAACTAGTAAAAGACTCCTAAGAACGAAGAGAGGCTCAAAAGAAAGTATATGAGGAGAGTCGGTGAATACGTCAGAATTAGAAAGACGTTGTTAAAACGATTGGTCGAGTTACGTTTGCCAGTTTGTTCAAACCGTTGGTGTGGAGGGGTTGTAGCAAACAGGCAGATAGGTAGAGTATGGGTAAGGTATGCATGTACTACAGAGCAATTTATGCGTGTGTATATAGAAGAATACAGGTTAAAACAAGGATTTATGGTTATTTGATAGGACGTGAATACCAGAGGAGAGTTGATTCAGACCCGAGGTCCATCGTGATCACCGAAACCAAATCGCAATGAGTAAGTCTGCGGCGGAGTTGCTGACGAGTGGCCTGCTTGTGTGCTGATCACGACCCTCCAAAACCAAGCTTCCAGGCTGGGCGATAGAGGTCACAGGGCACATCAGTCGATTGCGGGGGCTGGGGCAACTTGCTACAGTGAACGATTACTCCGCTATCGCTCTCTTCCCCATGGGCATGTGCTGCTTTCAGCTTGGTTAGACATTCTGTATTCATGATTCCAACCCAAAGGTCACGCAGACATGGAATTAGACTCATTAACCGTGATGACCTGGAATCACTGACACAGTTGTTGGTCGAGGCCATCGTGAACAATCTGTTGCACAAAAGAATCATATTGTTGATTCAACTTGAAGAGTCGTGATACATGGTTTACTCACAATGACAGGTGACCACGCATCATGATTCCATTCCAAGCCCAAGTCTCACAACTACAGGCTACTAGATCCGAATCTTCAACAGTGTAAGATAAAACCCACGGCGACCATGGAGAATCACAAGTCATCGACAACGGTATAAACTTGTAACGAACCCTCAATACTCTTGAGACAGAAATCAATTTAATCATCCGAACACCACAACACACATGCAGCTCTATTCATTGCACCGACTCATTTGCATGTTTCATGTGAATCGGATACAGAGGGGACCAACAGTTCCAAGCTCAACAGACAGGACAGGCCTCAACGGCCAGGATTTTGAGGGCGTTGATGATGAAACATGACTGCGTTGAGAACACGCCATTCTCACAGCCATGACCCGCAAGACCCCTTCGATTGACTCGAGGACATCAATTTTTTTTTGTTGGTTGACCATGTGTAAGACGCATGTCAGTGGCTTATCTTATGGCTAAAGGGTCCTGCAAGAAAGTTCAGGTACGTTAAATGAGTCTACGGTGGCTGATTATGAAGGAGGGAAGAGGGAACAAGCGCCTGAGTTAGTACGAGTACTGAGGCTGAAGCTGGTACTTTTCTCTGCCCAGGCTCCGACTCAGGCTCAGGCATTGATGCTATCTTGAGATGTCATCTCGTCTGCAATAAATCACAAACTTTAAAGAAGAAAAAGGATGCCTAATATGCAACTTTGCAGCTATCCCGGGTCAGGAAATAACTTCATCCCAGCCTCTGGATTACACGTCTTCTTTCATCCCAGTGTTACCCTGCCCTACAGGGCCCCTGAAGATGGATAACCTGGTACAGGACGGATCTAGATCCCGCGGGGACCTGTGTACTCAAGATAGAAGCTAATCGGCTGTCTACTTGCTGGAAAAAGTCAAACATATTGGGCATCTTCATCTCGTCTTGCTGTAGTAAAATAAGCCACCTGAGATTCGTAAACCGGTATATCGGTTCGTAATGTCGATCTGCCAGGCTATCCATGCCGGCCTCACAGTCAAGGTGTCATTCCGCCGTGTCGTCCTTGGTTTTCTCGCCGTTCGGCTAGTATGGGCTGGCTAGGCTGGCCAGACTGGCGGTATTGTCTGTGCCAGAAGCCCTTGTCTCCTGGCTAATATTAACGTCAACTACCGTGGCTTCCGGCACTAAAACCACCAGATCCCTGATGTTAACTGCTCCCGATTTTTTGGTGGGAAATTGGACTCTACGTGTTGTGTTGTTCCTGGTCGAGAGCTTGCTTGTTTGTTTATATCTGTCCTTCACCGCATCAGATAGATCTTAGTTCTTGGACAAGGCAAGTTGGCTGGATGAAGCTGAGACATGGCCTCCAGATTGATTAATTGGTCAAGGGGCCGGGCCGCCAGAAGTAGGGAGAGCCGCCCTTGAGATTTGTATAGATGGGACTGTCTTACTCGAGGCAACTTTCTTGGTTGGATTTGAGGTGAGCTAACCAGAAATTGGGCCCATGCTTGCGAGAAGTTGACATTTGAGCCAGACAATTTCAAGCCTAGTCGAGCCCACTACTGCAGGAACACAGCAAAAGCAAAACAAGATGCATCTCCTGGTCCCAATTATCCACGCTCCTGCATAATGGCTTGGAATCAAATAAACCAAGAGGTTAGTGCCTTGTGCCCATCTGAGGAGCTTCTGAGGTATCGTTATCGTATTCGATCGATGGCCCCATCCGTATGCCGGGCTGTGGATGACAATTCTGATGACGACTCATTTTGCTGTGATAATGCTGACAAAAGAAAGAAAAAAGCTGCTGAGAAAAGCAAAATTAACTCGCAACGTGACTGGCTACGAGCGGAACCGCACTCAATCCTAGAACAGGACGGGCCCTGACATCCACGGATATTCTTGGTTCGGTCGTACAGAATTCATGTTGAACAACTGATGCTGTGCGACACAATAGAAGGATCGGTGAGGAAGAGGTTCGCTTATTACTTCACAGCAATGGTCAGCTCTGCCAAGTTACCGCCTCATGAGCGTCAGACCAATGCATCTGTTAATTGCTGGCGCTTGTCATTCGAGGCACAAGACAAACCCAGCAAAATGACTGCACCAATTGTCCCTCACGTGCAAGACTTGCATCAGCCATTGGATTCTTCATCGACTGCAATTTGGCTTTGAGATTTGAGTCATTCCAAGAGGCATCTTGAAAATGTAAGGGGTCCAGGGGTTCTCGGGGCAGTCGAACAAACAACGGCATCGCTTGTTTTCTACGGAGTACAGCCTGATCAGTGAACCCCCAGTCCCGAAACAACAGCCAAGCTCTTCAGCTGGGCGAGGCTTCAATCCTTGTATTTCCGGGTCGCAAAGGACTAAGAAAGTGGGATATCAATCGGACGTTTTGGCTAGAGGAACCGATCCCCGTCTTTTATCGTGATGAGACACTGGTCTTGCAGCGATAAAGCCGGGGCCACACACAACCAACAAGAGAGCAAAAATCTTCACCAATCTCTGTTCCTGGAGTCCCTCATGCATAACGGCTTTGTGATAATGTCGATTGACATATTTGTGATAAAAAAGAAAGGTTGATATGTGATATGACAGTTAATGTGATCGGCATATCAAAAAGATCGTGATCAGCCGAGCGGCAGACTTCACCGTTCCTACCAGAATTTCCGAAAAGTGTGCCGGGACCTGCGACATGGCGGTTTCTGCTGTCATTGGCTGCAGAAGGACAAACAGCAAGGATTGCCGGATTGAGAGCAAGAGTCACATGAGGATGCCTCCTCGAAGCGATATCGCGCTGTTAGAGTTTCTCAATCCTCATGGGCCGGGAGGGAGATTTGTAGAGTCTATGGTGCACTGAGTACGTGTTGCCAGACAATAGCATTCTAATAATGGGAAATAACTACTCATCTATAATATAGCTAGGCAATTCTTATTATTATCATAATTCGTAAGCAGTAAAACTGAGGCCCGTCTATTCTTCCCTCATGAGATCGTGACCAGTCCACTGTCACGCTAGGACCGGCTTCTCAGCCCCTGATCCCGGATGGAGTCGTTGGAAACCCCAAGTTCACAGGGTTTAAGCCCGGAGACAAGTTGGTAGCAAAGGAATTTGAGTCTTCTTTGTAAGCGGCATGATTGATGATAATCGGTCAGACGGAGGACTTGTATGCTCCATCTGATGAGCTTACAAGACTCAACTCACAAAATCAGTGCTGGTGATGCTGAGATCAGTATGCCGAGCAACAAGTTACAACACAGGCCTGTGTGTTTTGCAAAACTGTTCTTAATTTAGGACAAAACAAAGTTTCTCCATCCACATTATCCACACATACCGTGCACCGAATATCGTTGCAACTCGAGATAATTGATCGAGTTTGTAGGCTTAGCAGAGTCGCATCGTGTCGCGATTAAAGCCGCGTCGATGTTCTTGGGCCAATAGAGTTGACGCTTAGTAGCATCACACCCACTTGTCTTGCAGACGTTGCGTGTGTGTGAATCTGTTCTCGAGTAACACACGTATGAAAACCGTCATTCCCCGTTGTGCTCTTACCAAAACAGGCCCATAGTTCAACGGGTAAGCCGTTGAACTGGGTCCGAGCACACGAGTCTGCCAACTGTAAGTTTATTTTATATTCGTATACCAGACTCTTGGGCCTTTTCTTACTCTGTGTGTGTTTGTATATTCGGTAAAGGAGGAAAAGAACAATGCCGAGGATGAAGAATCTGGCCTGTCTTGAGTGAATGTGATTCCTGGGCTGCCAAAGTTAAACACCAACTTAGTAGCGGGATAATCCCTGACGGCCGTTTTGCAGGTTGACAGGGGGTTCCCCTGCCCCTGGCTCCTCTTGTGCCCTCTGCTCGCCTCGCTGAGTGGCCTTTGTCGTCCCTGTTCATGTTGCTCCTCAAGAACGGTCCCACTATCGATGCCCATGTTCTAAGGTCATGTCGTTCGCTGACTTGCTGTCTGTATGGGCGCGCTTGTGGGCTTGCTACTGTTGTATGTACCTGCATCTCTGGACCCATCGAATTGCGTCGTTCGTGCCTTTGGTGTTCCTGTAATAAGAGTCAAGACTTCGATACGATGTGTACTTGGGCGCTTGCTTTATGAGGCATCTTGGGCGAGCCAGCCATTACAGTGATCGCATAGAATGAGGCTTGAGATATGATGTCGAGTAACTCGCTAGAGTTCAATGTTTCCCTTCAAGGACGCCCAATTAGGAAAAGTTTATCGTGTCCTCCGTTTTCTTATCCTGGAACTTGTTTAATTCTGGCCTCGGGGCTCCCCCTCCCTTGCATGGCTCTTGTCTTCGTGCCTGAGGTGGGCTTAGCTTGCCATTGGATCCCCATAAGGCAGTCCCAGTCCAGTCCAGGTTCAGGACCTTCCCCAGTTTGTGCAGACCACACAGTACCACACCATTAGGTTCAAGAGGCAGGTACTTCATGGCACTTGCGTTTTGCTTGTGGTTGTGCTGGCTTACAAGTTCCTTCCACTCCCACTCCCACTCCCACCCCCTCAGGTCCCCTTCTACAACCGCTGTCGCTTCTTCTGTTTCTTCTTCTTCCTCTCGACAACCCAAAATACGTCTTTGTTGTTCTCTTCTGGTTTTTGTTTGTATACGCGCCTCTTTTCTGGCTCAGCTGTTTCTCTTTGCCTAGTCGCTCGCTATTTCATATACTGTCTGTCTCGTAGGGTTCGGCTTCACACTCACTCATTATCCCGAATCGCTCTCTCAATCGTCACTCTTTGCTGCCCAATACATACACTACACTTTCGCCACCACCAACGTCCCGCAACTACTTCTACTTTCCGTTCTGGGCAACAAGCTGTTAACGTTATACCGGGCCTCTTACTGTATGAGTTGATATCTGCGCCATATCAGACGGAACTTTTTGACTGAGCTGCAATCTACGGCATCCCAGACGGGAACCCGCATTTCATCACGTCGCACCTCCGGTCAGCCTCGGTCTGGGTTACACATTTCAAACGCACGAATACATGCCGCGCAATTCTTAAACGAGACCTTGTCCCAGGATCATCCCCAAGTTCTGTCATACAAAGGTGTTCGAGTTACCGCCTGCATTTGAGCAGCACGGTACCCTACCTATGCCGCTCTGTTCTGCATATCACCAGCAGACCCTTTCTACACCGACGCCTACCGTTTAGCTTGCTGACTATAACGCATTGCCAAGTCGTTAAACTTACCGCGCCTTTAATATTTCGCCAATATGTCCTTCAGAGATTCGTTCATGACCCATAGTGGTACTCTAGAAGCGCTCCAAAGCCATCATGCACCAGCACGAAGAAGTCGTCCTCCGGATATTGACACAATGGCAGCTGAAGAGAATCGCGTGCCCTTGAAAGCTGAAAGGGCTAGCAAAAGAGAATCGAGGTTAGGACTGCGAAGTTTACTCAGTCGATCGAAGACGCACTTGGCCAGTCCTGAAACGCCATCATCGTTTGGAAGCCGTACATCACTCCCTGAAACGAACCCTTATTTTCCAGCCCAGCCCGATGCAGTGTTTGACGATATGCCCTCGTCCCCTCGCAGCCCGCGCCCTTTAGCTACTATGTTTGAAAGCCAGCAAAGTCCACCAGCTCAACCACGGCCTGTTGGCCTTGTCAGAAACCAGGGGTCTGGCAAACCTGGGCGTGGGCCACTTGCAACATGGCATCCTCCGCCCCTGTTTAAAGCATTTCCACAGGCTGTCAAACACATGACATTACCAGCTACATCACTGGCACCCGAAGCTATTCTACGCATGCATGAGCGACGAGCTAGCGCACTGCGTGACGAAAATGCAGAAGCGTCAGATGTTGAAGGCGCTCCTACCGAGAAGGCCAAGGTCAAGAAGAAGCATCGTCGCAACACCTCGGGCCATTTCCCAAAGTTTGAATGGACCAACAAGATTTATGTTCTCGTGACATCCGGATATTTGCTGCAATATGCAGCAGAAGGACCTTTCGACCGGTTGCCTGAAAGAATATTGCACCTGAGCAAAGATTCTGCAGCATTTGCAAGTGATGTGATCCCTGGACGCCACTGGGTAGTCCAGGTCTCTGCAGCTGCCGAGTCTGATGGGACAACATCATCAGACTCTCGTTCTTTATTCTCGCGATGGAATTTCCGGGCTACTGAACGACGCCATGCCTCCAACTTCCTCATGGTATTTGAAACTGCCGAGGATATGGAAGGCTGGATCTCAACATTGCGCCGTGAAATCGAGGCACTAGGGGGGAAGAAGACACTTACCGAGACAGGCAAACCAAAGGCCGAGGACGAAGTTGCACCACTACGAGAGAAACCTAGCCAGAGGACTTTGGTAGTACGAGACCCCAATCGGCTATCACGCATAGCAAGCTCAAGTTCCCAGAGCCCTCAAAGTCCCGACAGCTTTCTGCCTCCCCAAAATCTACAATGGCAAAGTCAGACACAGACCAATCGCTCAGTTACAAATGTTGCTGAGCCTGAACCTATAGCCGATCAACCCCTTGATGATATTTCGACGACAAATAGCTTCGTATCGCATGATGGCAGGCAACTGGAGAGTTTACGAGAAAATTCGAACCGCCTTTCATTCATCTCATCCGGTCAACGAACAGTCGTGACCTCAGCAGGATCATCACCGGCGTCTTCACCAACCGTCGATACCTTCCCTGCAGCTGCTGAGCATAAGTCGTCACTGGAAGAGGCCAAACTTTCACCAGAGCCGAAACCTAGGCCCAACGCTGCAGCTATTCTGGACCGAAGACAGTCTATGCAAGTTCTTACCCCCTTTGTCGAACTGCAAGGCGGACCCATCAACCTACGACCGCAATCTAGCTATGGATCTGGTGCTGCTGATTTGAAGGCCCCAACACCTAACTTCAGTGTACCCAATTCATCGAACCGGAGATACTCGTATGCGAAGACTATGGCCCAGGAATTCGGCATGGCGCCTTCGTCAGGTCCACTAGAGGTGCGATCTTTGGGTCGCCGAGCACCACCAACGACGTTACCAATCGCGCGGCCTTTATCTATGGTAGCTGACCAACCGTCACCAATGGAGGACATCCATGAACGACCAGTGACGCGACATGGAGACGAAACTCAGCCAACCATTCCAGTAGAAGATGATCTACCGTCTCTGCCAAATATTCCTACTTCATATGAAATGACATCACGACGTTCGAGCCTGATACCGATAGAAGAACCAATCGTCGAGATCAGCCGGCCAGGCAGCTCGCGCAGACAATCCGACATGAGGCAATGGCGCAAGTCCGAAAATCCCACTGCTATGGGACGGAGTATTCCTAACTCAACTCGGCCCAGCTTGGAACAAAGAACTCGTTCGCGATCTTTTCTTGGGGGAGCGGAGGAGGCAGCCCGTCGCCGTGCTTCCATTGATACTTATAGCGATGCACGAAGTGACAGCATGTCAGCCAAGGGTCGGTCACAAAGGCGGGCGAGTATCCAGTCAGTGATGTCCGACCGGGCATCACAGTACAGTGCCTCAGGGGACCTCCCGCCCCCGATGTCGCCAGAGTTGCTACCTCTTCCTGCGCCTCCACCCACAGTGCCTCTACCCCCTATTCCGGCATCATCGAGCAACCCTCTTTTGAGGCCCGATACGAACGGGAAGAGCCTTTTCATTCGAAGGAGCATGCCTCACCTGGGCGAAGTGCCTCCACCAGTGCCACCACCAACCTGTGCGCTTCCTCCTCTTCCACCCAAACTACAAGTCAAGGCCTGAATGCCTTGATTCATGCTATATACCCTTTCCTTGTTTCTACTGTTACGAACTTTGACGGAGCGATTGATCTGGTTTCCGCGGTTATCCGAAACGATACTGGGCGTTTTGGAACACTGTTACTTTTTATTCTCTTTTGTATCGAGACAAAAATTTTCTTCTGGTCAACACTTGTAAAATATAGAACGGTCGGACTGGAAGGAGCATTTCCGGTTATGCGACCACGTCTTGGGATGATATCCATGTATAGGCGTACCAAAGGAAAAGACTATTCAAGGCTACATATGGCCAATAGCAGTGATAGAGTCATAAGAATAAGTCTAATGTTATTTTCAACGATGTTGCCTCAGCACCCGAGCGACGATGATGTAGTGGATGAGAGACTTTGCATGGAGCAAAGGGGAACTGTTGTTGCTATACGTCAACAAAGGACAACTAGAAAGTGAAGAGATGTTTACAAGATAGAAAGCTACTGGTGACCTAGGTATCTTAATGAGGCTGATATCGAGAGTAGTCCTTGTTCCTGGGCTTATTTGAGGCCTTGAGTGGTCTCCACTTTTCAATAAGACTGTTGTGCCATCCACATGCCGATATCAAGATATAGGCAGCGGAGGTATTAGAATAATGGACTATAAATACTAAAAATATTTATATTCTGATCGAAGACATAGAGAGAAATGCTCTATTTTGTTCGATTTCTCGCGCCTAGATTTTCGATTAAACGCGTGCAGGCCCATGACGCTCAATTAGAAAAAAGGACGTGGCTGGGGGGACGTGCAGCATCTTTAATGGATGGCAATGCCGACCTGCGTCGTGTTGTCCCAACTACAACAACCACCTCATTAATTTTTCACAACTCTAACCCTCTCAATACCAAGAGCTATACCCTTTTGCTCTTAGAATCTACTGCCATGCTATTTCTAACCATATAATAAACCTAATACCAAAACCACACCAACCGTCAACCAAAATGCCAGCCCTTCCTCCATCGTCAACAATACCCTCAGGGTACAATGCCCTCTCCGTCCGCCAGAACGATGACTCGAGCAGCTCCTTCACCGCTGTACCAACATCCTACAAGAGCACCGACAACTCTCTCGCTCCCGGTGTCGTCGCCGGTATCGTTCTCGGTTCTGTCGCTGGTTTTCTTCTCCTGCTGTACATCATCTACATGCTCCTGCACCGGGGCCCAGTCGTGAGAACAGTCGACGGCGCATCAACTGTTGTCTCAGGCGGGCCTATGAGCACCGTCACGGGGGATACGTCGACATACCTAAGCTTCCGAAGCAGAAGAGATCGAAGAACGAGGAACAGATCGCGGAGCAGGGCTACGTCTAGATCCAAGAGGACGAGATCGCGCACGACGGTGAATTCAAGAGATAGGAGTCGAAGACGAACATCGCCGCTTGTGGGCGATAGTCGAGGGGAGCGAATCATTGTTGATCCTCCTGCGCCGCGCTTCGTTCAAGAGTCGACTATTTCATCGGATAACGAGATTGTTGTTGAGGAGGAGCACAGTGTTTCTCCTCCACGACGATCACGACGACAGAGTCAAGACCGATATCGTCGAGAGCCGTTGATGGGAGAGGGCTATCGAAGGGATTACTCCCCGAGAGATTACTCACCTCGTAGGGAGAGCAGACGGTATAGCCGAGACCGATAGAGGAAGAGGTTAGCGACGACAGTTTGCGTATTTTATTTCTTCAATTTGTTTTAATTACGACTTTACGACATATTTTGGACGTTGGATGCATAGATGGATTGAAGTATTGAAAGGACGAGAGAGTATTCACTACGATGTACATTGGAAAGCATGAGTAATATGCACAAAAGGAGCAAAAGAGAGGAGAAGAGAAGAGGTCAGATTGAGCGTCAAAATCTTTCGAATCGAGGCTTTCATTTCGATAGATACCCGGATAGTCTCTGCAAAAACTACCTGTATGTAGACAAAAGATTGGTACCATCAACTCATGACCTCCTATTTCACCTTTTATGAGCGGTATATCTGCTTCATGACAACTCATATCTACCTAGTTGCTCCATATCTTCATAACTCACCATGATATTAAACAGTGAACCATCGACTTATTCATGAATTTTCACCACATCCTCCAGCATCGACATCTACTTTTGTAACCTTGGGGTAGAAAGGCACCCTCGCCTTCTGACGTACTGGAACATAACCAAATGCCATAAAGAGCCACTCATTTCACTGAGCAGACCCGCATCTGCAGGTAAGCAAGAAATCAAGCCAACGCGCCGGCAATAAAGACAGAAACAGATCCGACAGACATCTTCCTACATGTTCATGCCGCCGTCTTGGCCTCCACCTCCTTGGGGACCGCCAAAGAAGAACGTGTCAAAGGGGTTCATCTGTGGTGCCTCACTAAAGTCATGGTGAAGACCCTCCCAGTTCATGCTTAGACCCATATCAAGCTGCGACTGGTCCATGGCAGTGAAGTCACCGTTTGACGACGCGCCCAGATTTTGGAGGAACTCCATTGTTTGAGCATCTGGGTAGTCCTGTCCATTAAATTGCTGCTGTCCACCATAGGATCCTCCGCCATTCGGTTGGGACGTCACTCTTCGAGGAATAGGTGAAGGGACCATTCCCGATTCGATAGGCGATCCCTCTTGCTTATGACCAGAGTCCGTAGGGCTTGGTCCACCTCGACTTCGCGATTTGAGCAAATAACCCTCTGTTGATCGTGCCATTGGGGGCGATGGCTGTGCATTCCCGTCACCTGCAACAGACAATGTAGGAGATGAGAGCGAGTCAGATAGCGACAAATCAATCTGATAAGACGCCTGATCTGAGCCCTGCGGACGGTGACGTCCTTGCCCCGTTCCTTTTGATGAGTCCGGCGGTGTGTTCCACGCAGAACGTTGTCTTCGGGCCGTTGGGGCACCGAAACCGCCTGTTGAAGAGGCCATCTTAATGGTGGCCTTGGCTGTTCGATCGAACGCATCTCGGCACGTCTCGGCGGGAGGGCACTTGTCGATCATATCTGTGAGAACCGATTTGGCAGCGAGGATAGTAAAGTCCACTTCATCCATGCTCTAGATCCACTATTAGCTCATCTCTCCGAGGACTATGGGTTTCGTTAAAGCTTACCAGGCGACTTCGTACGATGGGCGAGTGCCAAATAGCATAAAGGTACGAGATTCCTGCCATGAACAGGTGATGGGTGGAAAGATAGGTGTAGCTCACCAACCCACTGAGATGTAGTTGTCTATATATGCGGAGGATCTTTTGGCCTGCCTCTGCAACTTTCAGGTAGATTCGGTCCTCGTCTTCACGAAGCTCTGCTTGGAACGCCGTTGGGCTGTTTACCTCATTTGATGAATTGTACTCGCCCTCAAACATAGCGGGAACACTAAGGCTCTGACGATAGAGCATTATGATTGCCTGCCAGTAATTGAGCTCCAGAAACTCGGTCGAAAACATGACACCCGTCTCTTGTCTCGATGGTGCTGACGTCTTCCACTGATACAGCCTTCGGTCGATATCTATGCGCCATGAACGGAACGAATCAAACTGCACCAGGAAGGGCGACGGGAGATGAATGTGCATATCAGGAAACTTGCCCTGCACACCCGCCTTGGCGATCTGAGCCTGATTGTACTGCAACACTTGAAGAATTTCCGATTGCAGCAGCCTCAGTCGGAAGTAATGATGGGCAACATGCTTGTAGCTGGGTTGGAGCTGATCTGATGGTGGACCTATAAGTCCGGTCGGTGTAATATAGTCGTCGTCCAACAAGGACGGAAACTCAGTTGTGATGACCTGATCGCTGACGCCGAATGGTCTTCCAACGCATGTGCTAACCAGACGATCGAGAGAGTACGTGCACCACCACAAACGGCGCCTCATATCTCGCACCCACAACTTCTTTCCCCGGGTTTGTGCTCCATTCTCTCGGGATCCAGCACTATCAGTCTGTTCACTGTCGTTAGGTAAGGAATCAATTTCCCTGTCATCCTCATAGTGCAGGCCGAGATCAACTGCGAGTCGAACAGCAACACCAATAATGTACCTGGTCCGTGTCAGTCAGGTGAGTTCACACACCACATATGATCAATCAGCACATACCAAAGGCCAGGGGGAACAGGTCGAAGCAGAGCAAAATTAGCCAGAAGAAGTACGGCTTGCAGAACTTCTAAACCTCCTCCGCTGTTGCTTAAACACGATTCTAGGTGCACGATTGCGCTCGCGTGATACTCCTCTGGCTCACATCGACTTTTGTTGTCTGCACCAGCATCGCCAGATGAGTCAGATTTCACTGGCTCGCCAACAATGACACCACAGCCGATGGCGAAAACCATATTCAACAAATAGAGCTCCCGTGAGCCTCGGGCCGGATCCTGAGTGGCATATATGCGTTCAAACGTCTGCATAAACTCTCCTCGGTGCAGAATTGGAATCTGAGGGTTCGAGTGTTCAAAATATAACCTCACGAGCCGCAAGCCGACTTCTTTACTAGGGAAACTGGCAGGTTTGATAGAAGGCCTGGTATGAAGGCCGAAAAACGAATCGCGCAGCGAAGCTCCATTGCCGCTTGCTTGCCGAGGATTCCTTGGATCATTCGGATTCGGTTGACCAGAGGATGAATATTGAACTGCAGCATATACGACTCGGGCGAACGAGACACCAGATGCGGATGCCAAAGACCGAGGTTTCGAGGGGCTCACGATGTTGAGGAACCCTGATTGGCCCGACTTTTTCTTAAGCGATTCCACCGCCTGGCTCTGAGGCCTACGGTCGCCGGCTTCTGATGGACCGGAATAACCTGTTTCGGTGGCGGAGTTGATACTGGCGGTGTCAGTGCCTATTCGAGAACACAATTCGAGGTTTTCGGCTGGTGGGAAGGTGATGTTATTGGCGCTAAGCAGGTTCTCGAGCTGCTCGACTCGGGTTTCGAGATAGTAGACATAACTGCGCGCAAGGTCAACATTTGCTCATCAATCGGCTTCGGAGGTTTTGTAGCGCGTCGTCGAGGTTCTTGATGACCAAAAGATTACATCTATGGACAATCGCGCGCATGCATTGTCTTATCGTACCTGCGTGGGATTTCCTTCTTTGTGATAGGATCATAGCCAACACAAGCGACCCCTGCCTTGGCGCAACTTGCGCAGCTCGGTAACTTCTGATCACAGCGGTTTTTACGTAGGCGACAACGGTTACAGGCGCTGACGTTGCGAAAGTTACTGCTCTGGCCTGCCTTGGCCGCTACCGAGGGAGAGGCGGTAGTGGAAGATGCTGAGGCGCCGTCGGCTTGGAGACGGTCGCGCTCACGATCCTGGGGGCTCGGCTGGCCGTTGCGCGGCGATCCATCGTCATTCGAGTCTTGTCGCTGTCGCTTTGCGGGTTGCGAGCTCGGGGACGGAGGGCCACGCGCAGGCATTGTAACGGCCCGGCGGGCAACCGAAGACGGCGCCGATAGGTTTGCGACGGGGTCGGAGATGAAGAGAAGTGGCTCGGGCGATTTGACGCAGATCAGCCGGAGAAATCGATATCCAAGAGGTCGGTCTTAGGTGTAGTAGGATGTCGTCTGTGAATTGATGATGGAGACGGAGAGAGTGGGTTTGAGCTTGCTTGAGCTTAGTCGGGGGACGGAGACGGGGGCGGAAGGTGGCAGGTGAAAGGCGGAACGGTAGATTGAGACTACCGGTCGGGACTGCCTTAACAATTAATGAAACGAACGAACGGGCGGAGAAGTCAAGTAAGGTAAGCGCAATTCTGAGGACAGTAACAGGAAGGCAGCTAGGTAGCTACGTACTACTCCGAATGGGTGGGATAGATTGAGACAAAAAGGCAGGAGCTGGACAATTGAAGGATATGGATAAGGCGGGAAGGGATCGACGAGCCGCTGTAGCCGCTAACGTTTTGTCAAAGCGCAAGGAGTTTGTCAACTGTATTAGAGCTGATAATCTGATGAATTGGGGGTTCAAAGATATGAGAAGACGCCGAACCCAGAGATCAGAGTGGTTGCCGAACTGCCTAAATCTTGCAGAATTGGCCACAGTCAAACATGGAAGCAACAACTTTCTTTGCTGACTATTTGTTGTCTGCGGGGACCAACCAAGCTTGGCCCATGACTAGACCCCCAAAGAACAACGATTCTGGCTGTCAACGTCGTAGAAAGTCGAGACTAATTTGGGGCCTGGACTAAGCGAAAATCATGGCAAGTGGTCCCTGAAAGAGGGGACCTATCAACTGTGCATACAATTCCTCAGTATAAGGAGGCAATATCTCGTGGTGGAGGTGACGGTGGTTGATGGCCGCTTCTGGATGAGTCTGCTGTGATGATGATAATTGTCACGATTGTTTCACGGAGAATGGAGACAAGCAAGGGTCTTGAAGTTTGCAGTTGTAAGCAATTAAAAGTCTTCACAAATTATACGGCACAAGGATCCATGTAGTAGTCGACGTCAAGATGGTTCAGACAATGGCTTTGTTAAAGAGTATAAGATAAGATCCATACAATACTATAAGATAGGTACTAAAGACTCGATAACAATGCATTATCTCGATTCTCAAAACTGCAAACAAGCCACAAGAGAAGAAAAAAAAGCAAAGAAGGAAAGACCCTCTTCGTTGGCCAAAGTGCAAGTGCTGTCAATAATCAGACAAGGGTCCTTCCAGATTCATCCCAGTTTGAATCCTGTAGCGAGCAGGTGGGGGAAGGATGATTTCTCTACGAATTGACTTCTTGTATTGGCCAATTTCTTCATCTCTCAACTCACCATTTCTTTATAGCATTCAATTATAAGGAAGAAAGCCTTCAAAGTCAACTGCAAATCTGTGAATTAATATTCTTGGCATGCAGCACCTTAAAAACGCCTTGTTTATCATCCTGTCGATCCTCCCCTGCAAACCAGACTTACAAGTTTGAGGCGCATCATGACAGCGAATCATCTTATCAGTGCTTGTTCTTGTCTTGTCTTCTTTTCCTTTCTTTTTACTCGCAGAGAAAAGCCGAGTGATCGTGATTTGAGTCTTGTATCCGAACTTGTCCGGCTTTATAACCGGTCCCCTTCATCCTGTTCTCAGCTTTCGCCGCCAGATACCGCATGGGGGCATTGACAGCGGCAAAGTGCAGTTGTATACATGCGACATCCCGCTTTTCACTCTTTGATTTGAGTATGTATTGTTGATAAGTGAGAAGAGACGACAAAGAGTTTACTTTGGGTTATACTCGAGTTCCTCTTATTTACCACGATCTTCCTACGCCGAAATACATTACTCACCGTATACTCACTGAATATATCGCTGGTCCGGCTCCGTTGGCCTGAACCTAGTCAACGGGCTTGTCTCTTGGACCGGATCGGATGCAGCCTGGCGGTTGGCTGCATCATCACGAACACCAGCCAACATCTCCTCCGATTCCCGATTTGAGATGCCGGTCACCGTATTCGTACATAAGCTGCACGAGCATGAATAAGCTCAGGAAAGAAATTCCGAGTTCCTGGTTACCCGGCTCATATCTCTTTATTACCGCCTCGACTATCCATCAATATATCCTCACGCAAACATTAAAGCGTCACACATAGCGGATCTATACTAATAACCAACAATAATCTTTCCTACCACGATTTGTCACAGCCAAATCAATCACATCTCCCTCCTGCGGTTTCTCTCTTTCGAAAGGTGTTCAAACCTCCTCAATACGCAGCAAGGGTCCATCCTCTCCATCATTCTTAGCCTCTCTCCACACCACCCAACCTCACTTCAAGCTCAAAACGTCCATTAGAGCGCACGAATAAACTGAAGCAGAAGATATTGAAATTGATTAAACTCATACGATTTCCACGATAACTCTCAAGCAACTGCGATTCCCGACTGTAACCATCCAATTCAGCTTTGCGCGTATAGATTCGCCGCTACGAGCAGTTCCCCGTGTATCGTCAGATCATGGGGTTCCCTTGGACAAGGGTATTGTTACCTCATTTTCCTGTCCTCTTTTCTCGATGCCTTTCTAGTTACCGACATACATACGGGTGAGTCTGTCTATGTATATCCTCTATAGGAAATTCACATCCTGGTTGCCTGATGCTACGCTGCGGTTGCACGGGATATATCACGAGGTCAATCACAAGGTCTAAAGCAACTACATGCGACTACATGCATACTCAGGTACCCCGATTACTATGTGAAACTCTGTCATATGTACCAAAACAAGATGCATTGTTGTCTTCGGCCATGCCGTGTCACGCACGTTCCGTTCTGCACTTTGACCGCTGCCATTCCAGCCCGCAGCATGCGTATGCGTAAGCATATCAAGCATGACCGTCTCTGTCTATGTCCATGTATCTCCATGTCACTCAGGCACCGCGCAGAATGTAGTTGCATGCATATATCTTTGTTCAATGAGACGGCAGTCTTGAAATTACTGCCACTGGCACTATCCATCCTTTCTTACACCGCCAGTTCCGCCCCGTGAGGTAGCCTGAACTGAAAAGCACAAACTCTTAAAAGTCTGAAAACAAACGCTACCGACATCTGCGAGGCCACCAAGATCCCCCATACCGAACAAACGCCTTCTAAACCTCCGGGGTCCTGTCGTTGACGATACGGCATGGGCTGGTGCCATCGGCCGTGTAGTAAAATCCATTACAAAAATGTTTCCCTTCCCAAAATATCAATCATCCTTCTACTTTGTCGTTGAATCCTTCGTCCCTCGAATGAATCCATAGTCTATGTTTCGTGAAATGAGTTCCCAAGTTCATCCGCCTTCTTTTTCCCCTCTTGTTGTAAAACGCCTGTTCCATGCCTGATCGCTGTGTTGGAAGAAAAAAGGGGGTATTTTTCCACATGGGCCTCGCATGCCCTTTATACAATTCGTCCCTAAAAGAAATGACGCCAGATCGTTTCGATTCTTCGCTTACCCGAAACATTCAAACTCCGGTGAAAATCCAAGCCGTATGTTGTTTTTGTTTCATGCTGATTGTTCCCTTAAACGCTCTCCTCCCCGTCGTAGTCGGTGAAAAGAGCCTCATCCAAGAGAGGATCCGCCTCGGGCAGTACATCGTCCTGAGGTCCGCCCTCGGTGATTTGGGAGCTGAGATATGCTCCAATAATGGTGATAAGTCCGCTGAACCACCAAGCCAGTCCAGAGTAACCAGTCTGAAGACCCCAAGAGTAAAGGAGACCAGACAGGGTTGGGCCCAGAGCACGGCACAAGCTGGCAGTTGAGGCCGCAATTCCGTTGATCGTTCCAAGGACCTGCTTAGATGGTGCCGAGTTGGCCAGCAGGATGGCATTGCTGGGATATGCCATGGTGGAGAAGGTGCACTTCCAAATAACAAGGAGGTAGATAGCCGGCATTCTCATAGATTCGGGGAGCAGCACAAGATAGGGTGTGACCAGGTAGAGCGCAAAGTACGAGAATGCGAGGATTCGGAAGAGGCGGAGAGATCCAAGTCGTCGGGTAACTGGAGGAACGATGAGATAGTTGGAGAAGAGTGAGTAAAGTCCCTGAACCGACATGATGACGCCGATCATCTTAGTCTCGAGGCCGAATCCATCGGTGAACTTGAAGGGGAGGTCGTGAACAGGGTGTTCAGGCCGCTTGGTGCTCAGGAAAACAGGGAAAAGCTGGTCAAAAGTCATAGTGTGGCTGTGATGTGTTAGAGACTACATGAGGCTTTCGGTGAGGCGAAACTTACAAGGCGAGAATGCCATAAGAGATGATATTCATAATGACAGGCTTGGTGAAAGTCTTGGACTTTCGCACCACAATGGGTTCCAAGGGGGCTTCGTTCAGGGATTGTGTGTCAGGCTGAGGAGCAAGTCGGGGCGAATTCTCTTGGCTTCGGTAAGCAGGCAGGGCCTCATCAGAGTGGGCAGAGCCAGGGCGAACACTGGTCGACAGATACTGGGCGTTTTGCTTTCCGTCAAGAAGAGCCTGCTTCTCGGGAGAGCGGCCTCGTCCGTTGCAGCTAGCAACTCCACCGAACCAGCTGGCGAGGTAATCTCCAATCTCACGTCCACGGTCTCGCTGGGACTT
This sequence comes from Fusarium pseudocircinatum, assembly GCA_013396035.1. Classification (NCBI taxonomy): domain Eukaryota; kingdom Fungi; phylum Ascomycota; class Sordariomycetes; order Hypocreales; family Nectriaceae; genus Fusarium; species Fusarium pseudocircinatum. The sequence goes on from JAAOAS010000121.1 coordinate 58,689, forward strand.
CTTCTCAGCATGGGTCTCATCCAGGAAGAGAAGTCCAATGATGACTCCGAAGAAAACAGTGGCGGCGCTGAAAAGATTAGGGAGGAGGTAGGGATATCGGTCCCAGATGGTTCCACGAGCGAAGATCTCGGGGTAGCTGATGCATGGTCGTGCGAGAGCTCCTCCAATCATAGGCCCAACGATCGATCTAAATAGGTAATCTAGTCAGCAACTGCTGTCAATGACTGCATGAGTATGTATGGCTTACCCAATGCACCACACCATGGGCATGATAGTATAAGCTCGGGCTGAATGATCTGTTAGCCCAATTCTCATCTGAGTTCGAGATTCAACTTACGTTGATGTTCCTTGACAGTGACAAGCTCGGCTACAGTTGTCTGAAGAACGCCAATGTTGCTGAAATATGTTAATTGAGCGTTCCAAATATCTTTCCTGAGGAAACATACCCATTGAGAAGACCTCCGAGAGCGCGCGCAAAGAGTGCGACTGGCAGACTGGGGGCGAAACCGAAAACCAAGACACTCAGAGCAGTTCCCAGCAGACCAAAGAGAAGCACTGGCTTTCGGCCAATCTTGTCGCTAAGCCGTCCCCAAAGAACTCCTGTCGAGAATTCGGCCAATGTGAAAGCGGAGGTGACCATGCCGGCGTAAACTGAAATCTTGTTGGAATCATCGGTAATGTTGAAATCTTGGATCATGTAGTAGATGTAGGGGAAGATGGACATGAAGGCGATCGGTTCGCATATTCTGCAGCAGGCTGCCAATTGTTAGACCCAGTGTCGCAAAAAGTCATGTAAGCTGAAGCTCCGTACCTAGAACAAACATCTGCTTTGCGGGGAATGGGGGAAGCGGTCTCTCATTGCGGCCAGCGGCTTCGCGGTTGGCCGCAGTCATTTGACGACTCCTCGCCATGTTTTCTAGTTGTGATCCTCCCGGGAGGTTTCGTCTTGTTGTTCAATGGGTGTCCCCTGGTAAATTTATGTTCAACTTTTGGTGAAAATGGTGTCTCTGAACTATTCGCAAGTCTGATCGATCCGTTTCGTAAAGTCTAAGAGCATGAGACAAAGTGGCTTCGGTAGGTTGCTGAATATCGTCGAGTATGTAAGTGTGTAAGTGGTTTGGTGTATATGTCCAACCCAAGTAGCAACAGATTGTAGATGTTGACAAAGACTCAAGCTGAAGTGAGAGATAGAGAAAGAACACAGGATAAGAATCAAGGTGGCGGAGGGAGAAGGGAGACTAATTAAAGGGTTATAGAAGGTTCACGGAAGGAAAAGAGAAGGACCAAGATGGGGTGGATACACTTATAAGAAGTGTATGGAGTATGGAGAATGAGTAGGTGAGGTATGTATGAGGATGGAGTGTTAGTAGTGAAAGTGAAGTGAGCAACACGCCCTCAGATTGACTGGGACTGGGACTGGGGTACATGGACTTGTCACAATGATCATCTTCTGGAGCAGAATAGAATTAATTACTAGACCCGAAGCTTGGAACCAGCGGTGACATGAGCGCGCCAAATGGGCAAAGGGCAAATCTCCTGTCGTGTCCGCGCTTCGCTGCGCTGCTCCGTGCTGTGAGATGCGGCGAACGGCCAAATTCTTGGGCAGTGGGGCAAGCTTTCAGGGCTCCCAGAGGCACCAGAAGTTAGAACACCACAGGCAGCCATCCCAGTTTGACAGGGCGGACTTGGTCTTGGGCCTTGAGTCTTGGGCTGCAGGGGCTGGGTCCCAGGGAGACGGAGACGCAGAGGAGCCCTGGGAGACTAAGCGTATGTACCCAGCAAGTACTTCTGCAGGGGTATCCTTCTCTGTCTCTGGTCCCCTGTAAGCCACTGAAGGACGCCCACGGGGATGTGTGTCGAGCAAAACGCCATGGACTGACGGTTGGGTTCGAGCTTAATTGTTGGGTGCGAACCTGAATGGAGCTCGAAAACAAACCAAGCTAAACCAAATACCAATGCTAAAATAGCGAATAGTGCCGTCCGTAGCTGCACCCCGGTATTTCCGCTGTGGCTAAGCGCATGTCCGAGTGTTCCCTTTCGTCAAAAGTCCTGTCTTTCCATGGACACATCATTCTGTTGTTTCGAAACTGGCTTATGCGTGCAAAACATACATCAGCAACCTGAAATACGGTCAACTGACTTCCATGTTATCGCATTGGCTGCATCAAACAGCACTAACCCGCACAGCCGCTGTAGAGGACAGGACAGCAGCGGCAGGTTTAGGAGGCGGTGAACGCAGTACAGTGAGTAATGAGCAACGGCCCCCGGGGGCTCGTCACACGGAAATCATCCCCGGGGTCGCCTCAGCCTGGCTGTGGAGCGATAATGTTACTAGGGAAGACCTCCCGGAAGGGGACCACACCTCTCATCCTCTTGGTGACGGGCAGAAAGTAATGAGATCCCAGCGGAGCCGACTTCCATCAGTCAGTCACAGTCACTCAGTCAGTCAGCACCACCAATTGTCAAAGCACATGGCATGCCATGCCATGGGCCGTTATTCCAGCCTTGGCGTTGCGGCGTGCGATTTCGATGCGGCGCCTAATGACGTCGATTCGGGTAGAACAGAATCAGATATCAGTCCAGTGCCTGCTGTGATAGGAGTTGCGATGTTTTTGTTGTCTCTTTCATAGGTAGGTTGTTATTGTCGTCCCCCACGTTCTCAGCCAGCTCACCCCGTCAGGCGTAGCCAGGCGTAGGCATCCGTCCATCTTACATGGTATTTTCCTTGAATAGCATGCTGGTTCTGATGATGTGTTATTCGCTTGTTGTTTCTTTGTTCTTCTCTCACACCCACCGCCGGCCATTCGTTCCGGAAAATCTGGAGCAAACATCTTATGCCGTACCTTATAGCTCCTGTGGTGTTTTCCAGAACGATGGAGCACATAGTCAGCAGACGACTTCCATGCATGAAGGAGTCATTCGGGATCTGCCTGCATTGCCAGCAACGTCGATACACCGCAGCCTTGTCATACCTCAACCATGTTTCACTGCCCACTGCATACGAGCTCGAGAATGACGCGTAGGACAAGGACAAATTAAGTATCATGCTCTGATCGGTGTGCAAGCCAGAGTTACCGGAATACTGACCAAGAGCTCGATTGTGATATCTTTAGATATTGCGAAAACGAGCCGCAACTCCAAACCTATCTTGTGCTTGTCACGAGGTCAAACTTACACAGGAGATTCCACCTCGGAACACGGAGTAGAAGTTCCTTCTTGCATATCAGTCGGCCGAGAAAGGGCATGACTAGGCCGAAAAGCCTAGGTGTAAGTGATGCCAAGGTCGCAGGAATCTGTATGTAGAATGTCGAACCTAACTTCGTGACCGATACGGACACCATCCCCAGTCGAGCAGGGCCTCTCACCGTGGAAATTGCAAGGTTCCCTGACAGCGGCTCTCGTGAAAGCTTCCCGACAGCTAAGGACAAATTGGAAATCTCAAACATGTTGCAACCAAAAAATTTTCAAGCCTGACTGACATAGGCGTGTCGTCCATCTGTCAGACACGTGGCTGACGTTGATGGTCCTGTCTGTACTAAGAAAATTTGAATTTAGAGTCATTATGTCGGTCTGTCGCATCACCATCGAAAATTTTCCCCAGGTGCATTAACGTCATACAAGCCAGGCGCCAATAGAAGCACACGACATATTTCTCTGAAGTGGAAGCCCTCGTTGACATCCCCGGAGCCCCATAAAGTAGGGTTAATAGAAGGGAGCCACCCACGGGTGAGCGAGCAAGGGAATAAACAATCGAGGTGTGAGATTTTGATCAGGAACCCGAGACATTGTCACCGCCATGCTGCACCGGACCCTTGGCCTACTGCTGGCACGTGGAGTAGCTGCTGCGGCGCGTAAGCCACACATTGTGAGCCCAGCACGGAAGACGAAACTGGCGGTGTTGGGCTTGAAAATGCAGCAATCAATGCAGCGGTTTCAAGTCAGGGCACTGAACCTCGAAGCTGTAGGGTACAGTCACCCAGAGGCCCACGCCAATATCTGTAGCAAATGGATCTGACTCGACTTTGAGCTCGTCAGAGCAAATTGGCCCACTCGCACCCAACCCGCTGGGCCGTAAGCCCCGAGTAGCAAAGACTGCCGGAAGTGCAGCCGACTCCACAGATACAATTTAGATCGTCTTTAATTAGTCTGCAAGCAGCTTCGAATGCTGGATGCGATCCTCTCGGGAGTCGCCCTTTTGCTGCAATCGTGCGTGTCCCCGTATATATGTACACCGAATGTCGGCATTGAGTCTTGAGACAAGGCACGGGGCTGTATACTGCCGACCCGGGAAGATAGATGCACGGCAAGGCAAGGGCATCTTGACTTGTCAAGTTTGTGCCAGCTCGCAGTCAAGTCAAGGTCCGACTTCGTCTTGTGTCACAAAGGAAGTGGCTAAAATCTAGGCCTGGGCCCCCCACTCGAAGCTCGCGGCTCCCTGTCACGGAAGCGGTATAGCACTGTATCACTCGCCTGTTTCACACGCGCCCGCGGCTCCTTTTGATATGTATGCATGATGTGCAGTAGGTGATTGAAAATAGACTCCAATGGTTACCGACGACGTGGACGCTTTCATCCGCCTGCCGAGTAGGTGTCAGATCCGCCTTGCATACAATAGATGCAAGTCAAAGCGTTGGAGTCATTTCGTCGGTGAAGCCTGAGACAATCATGACATTTTTTTCTTCTTCTTCCCTCCCCTCACAGCTCTCGACCACCACCCAAATTGAACAACCTCGGCTTCGCTCAAATGGTTCGTCGCTTGCCCGCAGAAGAATAAGGTGTCGCGTCAGGCGTGGGTGAGTTGCACATCCATTGTCGTCATAGTCGAGCCCGGCGCTTCTCAACCATCCAATAGCATTGCGTGCCTTTTCCATTTTGAATCCCTGTGAAGTCCCGGAAGGACTTCCTGGCTTCCGGCCTCGCTGAAGTGGATGCAGGGCAGTTTGCCGGTACAGCTAGGCACGCCATGGGAGGTCTCGTGCTACCAAAAGACTACTTTTCTCGGAGCCTGTCGCATGGCGCCCCGCTCAAGGGGAGAAGCCGAGTGGCCACGAGAAAAGAGCCGGACGAGCTGGCCTCAGGGGAAAAAGGGGGCGGCGGACAAGCGACCCGGTGGGCTGGGTTGATCTGATGCATCTCGTCGATTGTACAAATGAGGTAGTCTCGGTAAAGAAGCCTCCCTTGTCGTTAGACTACGCAATGACAGATGGGCTAAGACACCCCCGCCTGTCCAAGGGAAGAAAAAAGTGAGGCAGGCAAGGCAGGCAAGGCAGGCAAAAAAGAGAGAAGGATGAGGAGCAGAAAAACCGAGTAGGGTGTGTTTCAGAAAAGCAGTGTGGGCGATGTCAAACCCAGCAGGCCGGGTGGCCCGATCCAAACGAATCGCTCAAGGCAGGGAGGGCCAGATACGATGTAATGTCTTGGAATTCGCTATGAAGCATCCGTATCGTCACATCCATCCATCCATCCATCCATTATCGCGATGGTGCACTTTTAAACCACCGACATGCAGCATCTGCATATGTATGTGTGTGTAATTATTGTATGTATGTATGTATGTATGCAGCCGTATGTATTGGGAGCATCTGCACGACGGTTGAAAACGCTCTGACGTCTCGGGTGTTGGTTGCAGCTTGTCTATTGACGCCGCTTTCGGACCAACACCAAGTTTGTGTATGTATGTATGTATGTACAACGGCGGGCTGGAGTGTGTGTTGGGGGACTGGATTGGATTGTCGATTGTTCCCTCAATCATGGAAGAAATGAGAGGATCCATCCGTCATCTCGTGTTGATTGCCATGACCCCGCAAGCCTTTCGGCGTCGACCGTACGTACTCTGTACTGTAGTCTGTACCGTCAGCTTCGAGAGAGCGAGCGACCGCACGCACCCTCTGAATACTTGACTTGGGTTCCGGGGATCTCAAGTGCCCTTGTCCCGGTACGGTTATGGTCGTGGACAGAAGCTGAACCTGTCGCAAGGCAAGGGAGAGCGAGAGAGTGGGAAAACCTAGGCAAAACAAGGGGGTCTGACCGCTGTTCGCCCCGGTTCTTGATAGAAATTCTCGAAGGTTTCGAAAAGGGGGCCAGGGTATGAGTTTAGCGTGGGTTTGCGAACTCGAACGTGCGGGTGGGCAAAAAAAAGAGAGAGGAAGTGAGGGTGGAGGGGGATACCTCAGGTAGACAAGGTCACGTCGGGAAGGGAGGGGGTGATTTTAGTGAGGCTGGAGGCAGAGCCAGTAATTTCAAATTTTTTGTGTCTGTCTGTCTCTTTTCTTTTGGGCTCTTTGACTTGCCTGTGACTGACAATTGCTTTTTGTTACTGGGTATCATGCGCTGTGTAAGGATCTAAACTGAATTGTACAGGAGAGCAGTGAGAGAGAGGGTGACGGCGGCTCTGGGTCCCGTGATTTGCATATCCATCTCCATGAACGGGGAAGCATCCTTTGACGATCCGGACGAATTGGATCTGGACCGTCCATCCCTTTCTACCGCAAGCAGAAGTTACAGATCCTACGTTAACTCTTGTAGTGGTAGCGGTTGCGGTAGTCGACAAACTCGAGCAACTCTAACCGCGACACCACAACATAACACGACACGAAATGACAAATTGATGATGATGACGACGATGCTGCTGATGAGGGGGAAAGTATCAGACTATCATGTGATGATGATACAGAGACTGGTCACAATTACTCTTGTCTCTGGTTGCTGTCGTCGTCGTTGTCGCTGTCCTCTCCACTATCACTCCTTGTTTTATGAGGAATTATCACCAATAACTCACAGACAAGTTACAAGCTGAGTCGAGATTGTGGAACCTCTCCCTCCTCTACCCACGCACGAGGGTAAAGCAAATTTCTGGCCGGTTTAGTCATGACTAGACAAAAGCTTAAGCAGCAATCAACAAGATTATTACCCAGTAGAGTTTCGTCTACATACAATCCTCCCCTCTACTAGGCTCTACCTATAACAACCTGAGAAATAGCCTAACAATGAAACCCAACTTGGGCACCCACTGTAGTTTGACTACATATTAGAGCCTGAAAAATAAAAAGAGCCCCTACACTCGGCCCCGCTTCCTCGTTATCCGTCATGGTGATCGCTTGGCACCGTTGCGTTGATGACGTCCGTTCGCTCTGAGATGAGGCCGCATTGACTTTGTTGCGATACGATATGAGGGTTACATACACTCAACTTTGAGTTTTGCATGTTTTATTAGCTATTTGTGGGCTGGAGATTTACAGTGCCTAGCGCTCTGTGATGTTCAGAGACTGGCCATTCCAACATTGAATCTCATCTCACTGTTGATCTGGTGGTCTATGTTAGTTACTACACAGGAAAACGGACAAGGGCTGATCCAGATCACTGGGTCATCCTCCTTTTTTTCCTTTTTGCTTATTTGAGCATTTCTTGGGGACGGCCTAGGCAAAGTCCAGCCCAAACATAATCTCCCGCCTGCAGCTTGTTCACTAACCGCATAGTAACTACAAAAGCAAATACCAGACACTAATAAAAATATGTTAATAACATCTTGCCGTTCGTACGGTGTAAAAGAGCCAGGTTGATTTGTCGGATGATGTTGAACTCGGTGAACGTAAATAACCTCACCGACTTAGACCAGCCTAGACCTCGCTCACCAGAACAACTCACTCTCACAGCATCCATATTACATTACATTACATTACAATCTATTACGGATACACTTCCACTCTCACCACAAACGAGGCCTGCTTTATTACCCTTACCCTACTGCTACTCCCCAAGTCCGATCCCCTGCTCGTCTCTGCCCTGTCTGTCTTGCTTTGGTCTTGTTCCAGGTCCCTTGCTGTCGATCCATTCCTGAGCACCCCATGCCATTTTCTACTGCCTTGGCTTTGACTCAGATGCCTTGCCTTACCTTACCCTGCCCTAGCAGGCCACTCACTCTAGTCGCTGTACCACCTATTCTTTGCTGCCAGACCAACAGCCCAAAAGCTTTCACCAACAGCGCTTGGATCTCACCGGCTCCCCGCATAAATCAACAACACCATGACTGAGAGCCGACGTTGCACAGCAGGGGCTCTGTTCTCATAGTCCACGGGCGTGCATGAGTATGTTCGCTTAGGGAGCCAGGGGGGCCAACATATCCTCAGTGTTGCGATGCTCACGCTTCTCATGCTGCGGGCGGCGGTGACAGTACTGCATTGTTACAGTCCCAAGACGAAAACGAGTTCTCCTCCTCCTCTCCTCAGTTCACCTGCTTGCATGGCTGAGTGATTCGTCACTTCTCGCTTCAATCATGCAGTCTCGCGTGTAAAGAGAAAGGAGTCGTCAGAATACGTGACATCCTGGTCGTGAAGCCCATTAATCCTAGGGCTCAGACACGGCACAGTCTCGCAGCATACTTACATCCTTGACAAAGTGAGTGAGCAGCCCGGGCTTCACGGGATGTAAGTGCGTTGTATGCATGTATGTATCCGTACATATCTCCATCTGCAACTATATACATGCAGTACATGGAAAATTGGTGGCTTTGTCAGAGCTCATATGAGCGCCCTCAAAGTTCGCTTCCCGTCTTATTCTGCTGTCGCCAACATGGTTCTCCTGGGAATCCTTGGCTCAGTAAGACCGGCTGTTCCGTTCATGACCCTGAGACTTACTTATATGCTTGTTGTTGTGATTGGCAGGCCAGGCATAGGTATAGTAGTATTCAACCACCCTCTCCTATATGGTTCCTTGGTGACAGATCACTAATACAGGCCAGTCAGTGCTTAATGAAATTGGACGGGAATAAAATGTTTCATTTCTCTGATATGCTGAAACATGGTCCCTCTCACAATCAAGCTTAAAACACCCTTTGTTCAACCTCTTGGGTCTCACATAAGCCAAGACTTGATCAACTCGTAACTCGTCCTCTCAAGAGACGACTCCGAAACCCGAGCACGGAAATAAAAGCCACCTTATTCCATGTTACACGAGGATTTGGATACGACTTCGCAGTGGAAGGATACGTATTTGCAAGGATCGTTTGCTATTTTCAGCCCTTAAAGGATCTTCCCCCAACGGATCTCACTTCTCGGTATGCATCCAACCAAATCGAGAAACCGGGCCAAGGGATATTCGAGCCCCGTGCCTTCTAATCTGACGTATCTCAAAGTCTCACTTATCGGTGAGGATAGTTCTTGTCCCGCGCTTTCGACTGTGAGGTTGCAGACTAGCAGGGTTGAAACGGGAATGTCAAGGGAACAAATGTTGATATTCCTACGGATACTGAACTAACAAGGCACGTTCGCTTGGGTACACCATCCGGACGTGTTATCTCGAAACATTGCTGGCAATGTGCTACCTACTGAGTCACATTATTCCCGGGATGTGTTTCTTTGCAAGGCGAAACTCCAAGGGTCTGCATGGCTCGGTTGGGCGTAAGCAGGCTGCCTAGATATCTAGGAATGGAAATCACAGTAGCGTTATACGCTGACCGCAAGTGATAGTGGTGAGTTGATGTTCATGCCGTCTCGCATGTTTCTATACCCGATAGTTCCGGGGAAAGGATTCGTTGTCATGTGCGGTAAGCACAGGAGCAAGTTCTTGTCAGCCCCCAACTCTTGATTGTCAATATTGGTTATGGATTCAGCTCCCATCTCATAGACGAGTATCCGAGTTGGTTGCCTGTTGTGAGAGTACAACTCCCCTTTGGGTGATGCGACCATTCGAGCGTCCCGATACCGCGGTTCGGGAAATGCAAGAGGGAGGCAAAGTTGTACTCAAATTGTATATTGATCATGGAGATCTCTTGTTGGTGTTGTCGCGGGCCGATTACAGCCAGCCAAGTACCGTATAAGTCCGTAGGGTTGTCATAGTCTAACTTGACAACCACATGTTGCCTCTAACAAAGAGCGTGCGGCTTGATTGTGATACGCCTCGTTGTAATAGTCATTGCTGAAACATGAGCAGTTGATTGGTATAGATAATAAGCGCGATACAAGGCAAACGGTGAGTGGTGCGAGGTGGTGATGCTGGGGTGACGGGATCTTCAAAGTCAATCGCAAGCTACGGCCAACTCAATAGCCTTATTTCCTCGCTCTCAGTCTTGATCTCGCACTTGTAGTCTCGTCTCGTCTGGCAGTATCGAGCTAACACTAATCGACACCAACAAGTCATTAAGAACCCCTACTTGTGTAACCCGAAGCTCTGTGCAACCATGAACTAACTAACCCATGCAAGGCGCCCATGTATTTTTGAGGCTGAAGGGTCAGCATGTGAGCGGCCTGGTTCGACTATTGATGCAAGTCGCTGGTATTGTACTGTGAGGCAGGGGCATGAGGCTACTGCAGTGTAAGGCAAAAGGCAAAGGCCTTTGTTGTCGAGTCTATCCAAGTACCTCTCAAGTCTCACAACTTACAGGCTCTGATTCGCGCATGACGGTTCACGTCATGAGTTGACAAAAGCGTCACGGAGCATTTTAAGCGAGCGTGACGAGTAGTGGACTAATGCTGATGTGATGCTACTCAATATTCCCCAGGGTTAATGGTGATACCGTGGTATCATGAATTGGATGGCAGTGTGTGTTGTTAACTTGCTCATGATCAGTTCGCCGATGCTTACTACAAATGGCCAAGACTGATATCAACCTTGAGAGTTGAGACTGAGAAGTTATGGCTGTCATACCACTTACTCACTCATAGAGGATAGACACTCGATTTCTTAGTGAAATAGTATTCGAAGCAGTCAAGATACTGAAGTTTTTAACAATGGTGTTATTATGGTCAAGCAGACTGAAGCTATCGGTATAAGTGATTGCTGTATAGAACACAGTAGAAACAGACCCTAAAAGCATATATCCACACAGTACACCAGAAACTCAGGACCCAGGCATCCGTCATTAGTTGGGCACCATCCTCCGACTCTGACTCCGACGTTACGACATCGCAACTTTTCCTCCCCTTCCAACCAACGAAACTCAACCCCAAACAAACCCCAGGAGAGCCACATTTCTTCAGCTCTCCCTAGCAACAACAACAACAGCCGAGCATCCCGTTCCGTTTCGCACGCCTACTATTCTCCGATTCGATTTGCTACTCGTACCACGTTGACATAGTCCCCACCACTCAAACGCATCACCCACTTTCCGAGCTTTCGCAATGGCTGGCAAGAAGGGTGACAACAGCAAGAAGGTAGCGGGCAACGCTCGCAAGGCCGAGGCTGCCGCCCAGAAGCAGGCCGCAAACGATGCCCGTCAAGAAGCTGCCGAAGAGGAGAAGTGGAACAAGGGTGCCAAGAACAACTCCAAGAAGTGAGTGGTGATGTCGCTTAGGGCGCAGCTATGGGTCGCTGACATCGCATGTAGGGAAGCCCAAGCTGCCAAGGCTGCTGAGGCTGAGAAGAAGAGGGCCGAGAAAGCTGCTCTTGAGGCAGAAGACGACGCCAACACCCCCGGAAAGGCCCCCAAGAAGTCCAAGGCTCCAGTTAAGAAGTCGCGCGGTCTTGATCTTGCGCAGCTCGACGGCGATGATAAGCCCTCTGCCATCAGCGCGTCCGGTATCGACAACGCTCTCGACGCTTTGGCTCTAACAGGCGGTAAGGACGAAAAGGTCGACCGACATCCCGAACGCCGATTCCCCGCCGCATTAGCCAAGTATGAAGAGCGACGACTCGAGGAGATGAAGAAGGACGGCAGCGGTGTCGGCTTGCGCCTGGATCAGAGGAAGACCAGAATCAGAAAGGAGTTCGAGAAGCATCCCGACAACCCTTTCAACCAGGTCACTGCTTCGTACAACGCTACAAGGGACGATATGGCTACCATCCGGGCACAGGAGAAGGCCAAGATCGAGCAGCGCCTTGGACACTAAATCTGGTCTTTGTTTCTTTTATTGGCATTTGCGGGATACCATCATGAGAAGAGGACATGCATGGCTGAGGATTTAAAAGTTTCATAACGGAGTACTTGCTTGGGAATAGACCATGGCTTGCATCTTATTGAGATGAAGGTGCTGCTACGATTTACGATTATGAGTCTATAGGAGGGTACTCAGAGAATAGGATTTGAATAGACAAATGCTTCTCATTCGTTTTTCTGGCATTGTGATATCACAACTACGCTAGCTTACCCCACCAGCATGAGATGACCCCGCGGTTAGCCCATGGCAGAATCAGCGCAACTGTAGGGTAGCGGAAGCTGCATCATGACCTTGGTTCTAAAGCTGTCATGATACGTATTACAACATGCCTATATTTCCTCACGCTCCTATAAATACGGAATTTAGGTTTTCGTAAGCCAGCGTTCTTCACAATAATAACACTGATGCTCTTTTGCCCTGTTTTGGTTCATGACCTCGAGCGCATGAATACACCCCACCATATGGTTAACTGTAAGCCCTCACCGCCTGGCAGATAGCATCCGAGAGCTCTCAAGCTTGGAGATCTAACAACGACAAACAAATGCGACACGACCTTTATAGCCATTTCATTTACCTACGCCTAGTTCCGCTATAATACAACTCCACGATACGCAGCATCTCGATACCTGATTGCGCCTGTAATACCAATGCCGCCCTTCAATAATATGAGCTCATTACCATCGCTGCGCAAACAACAGCTCCTTTCAGAATTGTTTGTTCTCTACCAAGATACACAATAAAGTAATGTGTTAACATGTAAAATCAGCGCTGGACTCAAGCAAGCATGTCCTGAGGGCATATTTGTTAGTCTCACCCCCGGAGATGCCACGTTCTGGTCTGGTGTTCTCTTCGTTCGCAAAGGTAACCAACACTCGCATACTTCCTCGACTCCAGGCCTTTACCTGTAATGCTGATCTTGTAATTCTTATAGGCCCATATTGCCCTGCTATACTCAGATTCCAAATATCATTCCCCGACTTGTATCCTCAACTCCCACCTCTCGTCGTCTTTTCAACAGACATGTTCCATCCTCTCATCACACCCTTAACAACATACATGTACACAACCGACATCCAAGAAAGCGGCACAGTGAGTGCCTCGGATCAAGAGCGATTACCTCCAGGAGGCTTCAGCTTGCGCCATGGATTCCCGGATTGGTTCGGACGAGGACGACGGAGCATGGTGGAAGCGAAACAAGCGCCTGTAACGAGTCCTGGTTCGACCAGTAACTCAACAACATCAGCAAATCCACCATCGGGAACACCTTCATATATGCGCACCGGAAAAAAGAGTGTCTCGGCTTATGAAGTTCTATACTACATCCGCAGTGCTTTTGATACAGAAGAAGTTCTCGACTCGGTACCCCTCGCAGCGGCAGGGAACCCAGGAGCTTGGCACGCATGGAGAACGCACCGCAAAGCAACGGGGAATTTGGTGGAAGATACAACCGCGGAGGAAGAGCAGAAGGAAAAAGAGCAGAGTGAGCATAGGCCAGAGAGCGTAAAATCGGGGTCATCTACGGCTACTCCAAGACGACCTGGAGAATGGAATTGGGATGGAGTCTGGGAGGACAGAGTCAAGAAGAACGTTTCTGCAAGCTTGTCGGAGCCTGTGCTGTATGGAGAGACGAAGAATTCCGACGACCTGGTAAGTCTTCTGCCCCTAGTATGGATAGCGAAAGAGCTCTACTAATTCTATGTAGATCAAGTTTCTTGCGATGGAGGACACCGATATCGACTCGGTGAAGGACAATCTGCGTCGAACACTTGGGCAAGCTACATGAACTTCATTTTGACTTGCCGCCCTGGTATATGTTTTAGTCTCTGATGTTTTCGACTGCTTTAGATGCGGCCTTGCAGTTGTGCCTCAGGTAGCTGCTGCTCAAGAGCATTATTTTCGGCAACAGGGCAGTAACTCTGCAACTCTTGTCTTACCTTAGCATAGCATGATCTCCCGCCTTGACCTGTTCGCTCGAATAGCAAGAGCAACTCTGATACCCCTAAGATCTCTCTCAAACTTGCTTTATGCGTCGTTTGTCTCCAGTAGTTGACTCTCAACCAAGAATGTTCATCACAACAACAACATCGTCTTCCTCCTCATTGTATGCATAAAGCATGCTACTGTTGCATCTCAAAATTTTGATCATTCTTGCAATCTTACATTACTTACCGCATCGTATAAGTTCCCTGACCAAAACGGAACAGCCACTCTCATTGACCATACACTATATGAGACTCGCAAGACCCAAATAAAAGGTTTACCGATTCCTTTTCAGAGATACAAATTATCGAGAAGGACCAGTCTCATCAGTCACTACAGCATACATCATGATGTCGAACCAAAGTTACGAAGATCTGCCCTACTGGGGCATTTGCGCCTCGGATCCTAGCTTTGCCTGCGAAAAGCCGAGTCCTTTGAGAATTGTGAAAGCTGCCGAGAACATGAACAAGCGGCATACGGCAAATCATTCTAACCAAGGTAGCTCTAAACACAGGCGGTCAATTCCAGGGGATGGGTCTCTTACAGTGGCCAAGAGGCGCAAGATCAACCCTAGACAAGCAGACGCAGATAAAGAAAACTTAAGATGGCCACATGATGACCCAGGTATGGGAGGACAAGGAAGCCCAACCTTGCGCGAAGCCAAATGCTAGGTGCAGAAGGATGATAGTCCACCCCTACATATGCGGTTCACGCCCTCACCCCAGCTATCAGTCAGGAAGACGAGACAGACGCGCCCAGAGCCCGGGGGACAACTGGAACAGGGTCACCAATTCTCCGCCCCGACATCGAGCGAATTGCCTGGGGTGTATGATCTAAGGCGTCCAGTCAAGGTCCGCCCACCTCTGACCAATATATATGACAGGGCTTCTATGTCTAATGCAGAGTTATCGCTGGCGCCTCATGCAACAAGCCGAGAAGAGGAGTCGCCACTATTCAGGAGAAGTCCACCTATGGCACTGACCGAGTCCTTCAAGACACTGTCCAGGCCAAGGCTAGAACGTTGGTCAACACCACAGATTACCATCACACCCGAGGCCACGACCATCGAAGAAGGTTGCCATAGATTTTGGGTGGCTATCGAGGTCTCTGTCAGACGTTGGTCGGAGAGTTCAATGAAATGCCAACCAGGGGCCCATTGGGAGCGGCCAGATCTGTTCACGGATCTTGCTGGCTTCACGCAATGTGACCAAGAGAGTACGCATGAAAGCCCCCTTTTTTGAACAAACAGGTACTGACGGCATACCTAGCAGGGGGTATTGGCGATGATGGTGGTCTCAACGATTTGGACGTCCAAATTCTACCAACGGAAGAATCCTCGGTTATTCGCATTCTTCAGGAACAGCCCTTCCCCATGTAAGTACACAAACGAACGAGATTGCCATACTGGTCAAGGCGCACGCTGATTCACGGGAATAGTCACCGCTTGGACCTCGGATCAAGCATCTTTCTTCTAGCTCAAGTGCAGGTCCGTGTCTCAAAGGGTGTGCAGCGATGTAGACAGAAGTGTTCACGGCTAGAATCGGACAACCTGATAGAAGTGCTTAAGGAGGAGTTGGGTGACTCTACCTTGAGCTACATGACCGTGCGGCTGTCATATCGAAATTCGGCGTTTCCCATGTGTCAAGATATGGGAATTGTGGAGGACGACATGTTCAGCATGCACAGCAAGATTGAGACGGTAGCCACAGCCTCCGTGAAACTCCACAATGCCATGTCGCTTTGGTCTCCTCCTCCGGTTTCAAGATCCAACCCACTATTGCCACTGGTAGAGAGACACTGGGGGACCATGAGCGCCAGGAAGGTAATGGCACAAATTGCAGCAGCAAAATACGACCCCAAGGATTCAAAGCAAACATACTGTTTGCAACAGGAGCATTCAGAAAAAACAGGCTATAGAACACATGGAAAGGCCACTTGGAATCGTAGCCCTACGCCTCGGATTCCTCCCAGAAAGGCAAGCCTTCAACGAGACTGCACTGGAGTCGATCTCGATGATAGAGGAAAGCACTCTCAATCTCTGACGAGATTGAGACAAGAGTCATCCAGATGTGGCAGCTATGCATCAAGCTACTTGTCGAGGCAGAGTCGTGAAGGTCTGCCAGGGCCGAGAACCTTTAGGGGCGCGGGGGTGAACAAGTCGGCCCATACACGACCGAAAGAAGAGCACAGCCGAGATGGAAGTGATATTCCTGCTACTCAAGACCGAAGAACCTTTTCTGGCAAATCTGACAGCAGCACGTTATGGAAGAGGCGGTCACTCGGCGCCGACACACTCAGGGGCTTATTACCTTTGATGGCGGGTTTGTCAATAACGACAAGGGAGCGGGAAGTGGAGGAGCCCCGAGTAGCATCGCCAGCGCGCAGCAGAGGCAAAAAGGAAGCAAGCAAATGGGGATGGGCGTCATGGTTCTAGATTGACCCAGGTAGTAGAAAAAATGGAGAAACCGTACACGTAGTGAGATTCGAATGCTTTTTGTTGGATTGTCTACGAAGAAAGCGGTATTGCTACCTTGTCTAAAGCTCGTCTTTCCAGGGGATGGAGATCTGAGCACCCTTTCGCGCAACGGTCAAGGCAGCAGCTCGATTGGCTGCCGCGACAGCTGCTTCGATATTAAATTGGCCATCTTTGGCGGCTACAACGGCCAGGGCGTAAGAACCAACGAAGGTATCACCCGCGGCTGTGGTGTCCACTACGTTCGTCTTAGTCGCCGGAAGCAATGCGCTCTGGCCTTGTTTATTGACGAAATAGACACCACGGCCTCCGAGGGTGATGATGACATTGTGGACACCGCGATCTATGAAGACACGGCCAATGCGGTCCAAGCCTTGAAGGTCATCAAGCTCAGACTCAGCACAATCTGCAAGAATGGCGGCCTCGGTCTCATTAACAACGAGATGGGCCAGCCCATCGTAGGCATCCATAGGCAAGGGCTGAGCCGGTGCTGGATTGAGAAGGACAGGAACACCATCCTTTTTGGCAGCTTTCAAAGCCTGCATGACAGTATCGAAAGGAATTTCGAGTTGCATGATCAGGAGGTCAGGACGGGGGCCAGGAAGGGTCTCAAACTCAGCAGGCTGAAGAGAGTGATTGGCTTCAGGAGACAAGATAATGCGGTTCTGGCCAGAGGGCTCATCCACAATGATGATAGCTAAACCAGACTTCTGGTCTTGGCGGATGGCTACAGAATCGACAGCAACGCCAAAGGAGCGCAGGCTATCAAGCAGTAGGGTGCCATAAGGATCGGCGCCAACAGCACCCACCATAGAGACGACAGCCGAAGGATTGGACAGGTCCGAGTCTCGAGAGAGCTTGCCACAAGCAACAGCTTGATTAGCGCCCTTACCGCCTGGCGAAGTGTTGAAATGGTTTGAGGTGAGGGTTTCACCAGGAAGGGGATGATGTGGGACATAGGAAACGAGATCCATGTTGAGGGAGCCCAGAATGGTGATGTGTGGAGTGCTAGCGTGAGAAGCCATCGTAGAGGTGGGTTGGAAGAGATTTGCTGAACGGATTATTGCGGCTGAATCAAGGCTGGTCTTGCTTTCGCAATACGATGCTGTCTGTGTGTAGTTGAGGATGTAGTAGTATCCGTACCCCGTAGTTGAATTGTCACGTCAGGGGTGAGTATTGACAGCCGAAAGCCGATGGCCCGCGTGTCTGTAGGTAGCGTCAGAGAGAGGCCGAGCGCAAAAGCAATGGTTGAAACAAGTCCGTTTATTTGCTTTTCTCAGCGTTTGCGCACAAGGATTCGCTGGTGATGCCGCAAACTTTAAAGATGGTTTGTTCACAATATGTATTGACACGTTCAGCTTGCGGTGAAGAAGTTGTCAACTTGAGCTGCTGTTATTGAGACCCGAGTCATGTGGAAAAGATGGATCCCGCCTGCCCGAGCAGGGTTAGAGAGCTGAGGGGGCATGTGCAAGTGGAAGGTGGAAGTCATCAAGTTTGGTGTGGGGTTGTTTTGTCCTGCCTTTCTTGTCGCTATTAAAACCATTTTTTACCTGTAGATGGGGCAGCGACGATGGGAAGTGTTTCAAATTGAGAAGGAACTGTTTCTTCTAATCACGCTCCCAGGAACGTATTCTGTTCCGACCACCTATCATCATCGGGCAAAGACAATTTCGCGACTCGTGGAGCGTCATGAGCTGCAATGTACCCTTATTTACTCTGTACTCCGTACTGCAATGCCCAGGGCAAAGGCACTATTGAACCTAGGTCTTATTCTAGGTGCATATGCAACAGACCAGACCAAAGACAGTTATGACAAGACAAGTGCCGGCTCCTCACTTTAGCGGCGGTATTGAGACACATTGTCTCGCCCAATCTCTATTTCAGAGCCGCCGATCCGTAGCTAAATCAGCACATGAATCAGTTCGACAACAACCTCGTACAGCTGCGGCAACTAAATCCTTAGCTTAGAAGCAAGTCAAGTGCTAGCTTAGCGGGCCCTTCTCGCTCCCTTTGTTTACTACTGTAAACGAGATGGTGCGCTCTGTTTCCCAGGGGTTGCAGCTCATGGCGGATGCTTTGACTTTCGCGTAGCGAGGTAAAGCAGCCAGGATTTGGGCCCGAAGGAACGGAACCGAGGTTTGTAGAGGGAACAAATGTAGCCAATTGCATCGTGGGGATCGCTTGGCCGCAGACAAAATGTGACAACAACCGAGACACCAAGGCAAACATTTGCATCATAAGAGCTGGTATTGGAGGATCAAGCTGATATTCCTTAGGCTAAATAACTTATCCACAACTGCGTCATATTATCGGCTAAAATCTTTTCTGTATTAACATGGCTGCCAAGCCCTTTGGAAACTGCTGGGTAATGTGAAGACTTCTACGTGCAGCTCTAGTAATTCCTTATCTCTTATGCAACCAGGGTCAAGGGATGCACATGGGAAGGTGGGCAAGGAAAACAAGATCAGTTTGTATATCCCCGGTAACCAGAAGCTTCTTGTTCTCTCCTTCAATGCCCGTTCAACCGTTGCATTTTCTGTTGGTCTCGATAATGATACATCAGAAACCTAGCAACAGCGGTTGCTTTTGGAGGATGTCACACCTACCAAAACATTCCTTGCTCACTTTGAGTACTGAGAAAATACCTAGTAGTTACAAAGAAGTCGTATTTGTTTGCTTTCAATACCTAAATTGCCCCGGCCATCCTTGGCTCACTTGCTAAGTTCTTAGTTACCAGCCTCAAGGTGCTAATCTTGAGCTACCACATGAGTCAATGATGGGTGGAACCGGAGAGATGCAAGGAAGGAACGCTGGATGGAGGTTATTCAATGCGGATGGATCATACCTTAGGTAGTTGGTTGCTCTGTCCCCGTTGGGAACATGGCTGAGGTGATGTCTAGCGTGATTCAGTGAAGCAACTTGAAGGTTATTTCCTGATTCTTTAGCTGAGCATCTGCTTCCTTCTCTGGCTTGTTCTTGTTCGCTACAATTATCACCTTGACTCTCTCAAGCAATTCTTATCTCTTCCATTGACTTAAAGCGACTCAAACTTGATCTCACTTTCTCAAAGCTCGAGTCATGATAGAGCACTACCCATCTCAGGCCCTCACTGGGCTGACGCTTGCCATTGCCACTGTTCTTCTTCTTGCATGGGCCCATTGGCGCTCTCGACCTACGCTGCCACTACCACCTGGTCCGCCTTCTGAGTTTCTTCTTGGCCATTCCCGTGTTATACCCAAGGAGAATGCTGCAGCAGTATACGCGAAATGGTCGAAAGAATACAGTCAGTTTGGCCTCAGTACGTGTAGACGAATATTTCGCCCCTGACATTACCTTCAACAGATTCAGACATCATACATGTCCGGTCCCTGGGTCGTTCTACAGTCGTGCTCAATAGCGCAGATGTAGCCAGGGATATCTTGGACAAGAAAGGCGCCAATTTTTGTGACCGACCCAGATTCACGCTACTGGAAGTGTAAGCCATCCCCTGCTTCTAGTCTATCTAGAACGAAACTTGGTCCGAATACCTTGCTCATCAGAGCCTTCGATAGCATGGGATGGGGAAAGACCCTGACTTTTCTTCCTTTTGGTGAACGGTGGCAAATGCACAGAAAGTTCCTCCAGACTTCGTTCAGCAACACGAATGTCCGCCAATGGCACACTCTGCAGATAACAGAAGCCCGACGAACGATTCAGAATATACTCAAGAAGCCTGAAACTTGGGAAACGTCGTTACGCAGGCTTGCGGTTGCCATCGTTCTGCAAGTGAGCTATGGCACCCAAGTCCTCGAGGATGATGATCCCTACATCCAAATCGCCAACGATGCCATGTATGCCACTGGCAATGGTGGAGTTCCTGCCAATAGTATTGTTGATCTAGTTCCATTTGGTACAAGATATCCACACGATGGACCCGAAATCTTTAGAAGACTATGCTAATGAGCCAGTCTAGTTCGCTACCTCCCCGACTGCATTGTCCCCGACTGGTCCCTGCGATTCGCCCGACAATGGCGTTGGGCTATTAAAAAGCTTCACGATGTCCCATTCGCTGCTGCACAAGCTGAAAATGTGAGTTGAGGGGTAGTGGGTGGCTTGGGAAGACACCTCAAAAACCATGTCACGTCTTGCCATATAACTGACTTCCTTCTGCAGCACAGATATGATCATTATACAAACGCTTCTCTAGCACATCACCTCCTACGTGAGTATAAAGACAAGGAGTCCCGTGGCCAGGAACAACAATGGTCCCTTGAGGATATCAAAGGGGCGGCAGGAGCAGTTTTTATTGCGGGAGCAGATACAGTGAGTCTATCTCCATAATAGTTGATTTTTGAAAGCTAAGAATGCGGCCTCCAGACATGGGCTACATGCGTAATCTTTATTCTCAACATGGTTCTTCACCCGGAAATACAAGAGAAGGCACAGCAAGAGCTTGATGCGGTGATTGGATCTGATAGACTTCCCGACTTCTCGGACCGGCCCGCTTTGGTTTATATCGAACATATTGTCCAGGAGATTTATCGGTGCGCGCCATTTAACCAACCACTAATACGAAATATGAGCTAACAGGCATCTTCACAAAGCTGGTCGCCACTGGCTCCTCTAGGTGAGTTGTTCATGGTTGGCAATGAAGAAATCATGTAATGGCTACTAATGCGCGGCAGGAATCCCACACAAATCGCTTCACGATGACATCTACAAAGGCATGCTCATTCCCAAAGGTACATCCGAGGCAAAAGTCTCTTTGCTGCTTGTGCAAGTTAACTGATGATTTACAGGGTAAGACACACTCTTACGATGCTGCCATCATAGTGATGTTACAAGGTGGGGAGGGTAACTGATAAGTGCCAGGACTGTGGTCTATGCCAACGCTTATGCTATGGCTCATGATGAGCGGGTCTACAAAAACCCCCACGATTTCAATCCCGACAGATATGAGGCTGGGGAACCGTTTCCTGTTGGCAGTTTTGGATTTGGGCGCCGGTACGTGACAGGCCAATCCCAACTGAGACTCGTGCCACGTCTTTGAAATCCAGAGCGAACTAATCACCACTAGGGTCTGTGTCGGTCGTTTTCTGGCTGACAATAGTGTCTGGATCATGGTAGCAACGATGTTGTCCGTACTTCAGTTTTGTAAGAAGATGTCTTCAGACGGAAAGCTCATTGAGCCCCGAGTCCGATTTACCAATGGAGGAACCTGGTATGTTGACTCCCCCTGTCTCTAGCTATCCCCACTGTCCCTCGATACCTTGATACCCTTGTCAAACTGGAAACCTGCACAAAGTATTTAATAATGTGGTTGACACATGGCTGACAATGGTTTGCTGCTAGTCACCCTGAGCACTTTGACTGTGTCATCAAACCACGAAGTCTTGCAGCAGAGGCACTTGTCAACAGCGACTAGGAATAGCGACTAGCTATCCCTCCTAACAGCTTGGAAGAGTACTATAATAGGTTGGAGATATCAAGTAAGTCATGCTCAGTGTGTCTTGCGATAACTGACTAATCATCACATGCTGTACGGAAGCATGGCAAGTGATCATGTGCTATCGATATCAGAAAACAAACGCAGATATCACACTCTTTCACCGCAACCTGGCACTGGTAGATATCGGGTTGTGTCTATTGATAGCTACCAACAAAGTCGCAAACTTTTGCCTTTTCTGGAATTGCCCTTTACTTTTCCTTGCTCAGCACATTATAGTATGTGGTAATGCTGGCTCTCTTCCCATTGGATTGGCTGTACCCATGGCTTACTTCGCCCTTAACCATTCTCTGCAATGAATATGCTTGAAGCAGGCCAAATGTCACCATGGCTAACGCGTTTTCTAAAGACTGGAGTCTATTTTAGCCGATCCACAGGACCCTGTTGTTCAAGAAGGACCCCAATTGGTTCTTGAGGGAACCTTTTGAGACCCTTGTCGAGGTGGAGTATCTCGGCAGAGTCATTCGCTTGTGTTGTGTTACCTCAGCCCAGCTCGTTGGTAGTCGAGTCAAAGCGCAGGATCAAGGCAGTAACACGTCTCTCAGTCAGCTCTGTGGCCACGACTCGTTGTCGACTTAGTGCAGCAAGAGGCACTACTCACTGACGCCCTATTCCTACACTATTGCAAAGGGCCGCGGCTGTTTATGGTAACAGCATGTATAGTGGATGGAGATAACAAGCTAGCCAAGAGACAAGACAACAGCGATATGTGACATCTTTGCTTGGCTGCTCTATATAATCCCTGTAATGTCGATTGGTATGCCTCCCTTGAGATTCACCCATCACTACGAAAGAAAGGCAGGACTTCGGACTAAATGGCGCGTTCTAGGACCAGCCCTTGTCATGAAATTTGCGTGAAGGATGCGAAAGCTGCATCTTCTTCGTATTATGTTGCATCGCGGTAACAGGGATCAAGCAAACATTCTACATGTCCCCCCTATCCCCGCTAGCTGCATAAACATACTGTATTGTGCAGTACTGAGAAGCCGAAGTGGTTGTTGTCAAAAGCCCGCGGGCTTTTGACAAAGATAGAGTTGTCCTTGATCCGTATTCGTACGACGCTGACCCGCTCCGTAACTGATTATTGGCATTCCATACGAGCCGCAGGTATATAAAGAAAAAGCAAGACGATGTCCTCATATTGTAATGTTGTATCTATCAAGATACTCGCGAGTATTTAAGGCCCATGTTTCACCACAGTCCCATAATGACTTAGCTTGGTTGGACCTTGTACACGGGCCGCCGCGCCGCACTTTCATCTGCATTAGAGCAGAATCATGATCGTCAAGGTTTCGGGCCAATTCGATGTTGGCCCAGCCCCTGTCCTTATGCAAGCAGAGAAATCTTCATGGCTGACTTTGATGAGCATGCGAGTGACAAGCAGCACATGCCGCAGCCAGTCGTTATCATGGGTCTATTTGGTCAGCCGCTCGAACCAACTGAGAAGCACACCACACCTCCGCCCTAAGTACAGTGATGTATCAGCTAAGTTGGTTCGGCTCAGCCCCAGAAAACAACATGGCTGCTGTGTTGTTTAGAACAAGCACACTGCATTCAACTCCTAGACGCCAACATACATCCCAGCAAGCCACACTTTATTGTGACACATCAGGTGGGAACAAAGTTGCAAAATCCGGTTCAGCATCCGATTGCGCTCTTTGACGGTGAAATCTTGGCCTCCCAAGATTATTGGCTGGTGGCTGTGATCGAGTCGACTGCAAGAAAAGGATCACAGCGTCTAGACACTATCATTGAACCTATTGTGGAACGACTGTTAGTTGGGGTAGACTGCAGGAGGCAAACAGACTTCAGCGGCGCATGCAAGAGGTACATGGTTCTTCGTTATCTTGAGGCCGGGTTTGACATACCATGATACTAGAGCAAGTTAAGCTTATCAGAGACTTAAGTCCTTCCTTGCATGTCCAGTAAACCTTAGGCTTTGCACTACTAATCTCCAGCATCGCAATGGCAGTTCTCAAGGATTTGGAAGCTAATCGAGGGTTCCATTTATCCGAACGCGCCAGAAACAATACTGAAAATGGAGAAAGTGCCAGTGTTTCGACTACCAAGAACGCAAAGACTGGTGTGTTTTCGAGTTGGTATAGGCGATTGCTTGACGCTGGTGTCGAGGAGAATGGGGTTCGGCCAGTGCCCATCGAGGAAAGAACCCAAACTCAGCACAGCAACCTTTTCACTGTGTTCTTCACATGTCTGTTGTGTATTCTGCCGTGAGTTGATGGCATAACCTAACCAATAGATGATCGCATATGCTGATAAAAGCTCAGGTTGCCAACTGGTGCTCTCGGCACGGCTGTATACGGGCTGGGATTGCGAGATGTGTCGCTGATAATCATCTTTTTTAACATTGTAACATGCATCCCCCCAGCTGTTATAAGTATCGGAGGATGCAAGACCGGAATGAGACAAATGATACAGGCTCGATATTCCTTCGGGTGAGTTTCTCAAGCTCAAATATCATTGCAAGGAGATCGCTGACATTTCGATTTGACAGGCTCTATCTTGGAATCATTCCCATCCTGCTCAACGCTGGAACGGTAACAGGGTTTACGCTTGTGGGATCGATTGTGAGCGGACAGGCCATCGCAGCTGTGAACGAGAAGGCCAACGTAAGTATGAACGTAGGCATCGGCATCGTTTGTACTCTCAGCTTTTGTCTCGCGTTCCTAGGATATCGAGCGGTCCACGTCTGGCAACGGTGGCAATGGTTACCGAACTTGGCTGCCATTGTGATTGCTGTTGGCTGTGGCGGGAAGCATCTGGTGAACCAGGCTGACCATGACCCGGCGTCTGTGAAAAGTGTCATCGGATATGGAAGTCTAATGGCAGGATATTTCATGACATTTGGCGGGACTGTCTCCGATTTCACCGTCTATCACGACCCCAAATCATCCAAGTAAGGATTTCTCAATATTGCGTTGTGATAATCAAAGCTGACAACCCTCACCCAAATCGCAGGCTCAAGGTATTTACGTACGTGTATCTGGGCTTGATCACTCCATCGACACCTCTGCTCATTCTTGGAGCTGCCATTGGTGGGGCTCTTCCTAATGTCGAATCATGGCAAACGGCTTGGGATAATTATGGAATCGGCGGCGTCATGGCTGAAATGCTCGCACCGGCAGGGGGGTTTGGCAAGTTCGTTCTTGTCGTTATCGCGCTGAGTGTTGTTGGCAACATGGTGCTGTCCAATTACTCAGTCGCCCTGTGTTTGCAGATGCTTGTTCCTGTATTCGCCAAGGTGCCACGCTTCTTGTTCATCATCGCAACGCTGGCTATCATGATTCCCATGTCGATCTATGCGGCTGCTAAATGGGAGGAGTCCCTTGTTAACTTTCTGTCTGTGATTGGTTATTGGGCGGGATGCTTTGATGCCATTGTCATTGAAGAACTCATAGTGTTTCGAAACACGGACTACCGTTCTTATGACCCCGAGATATGGAATCAATCACGACGGCTTCCAACTGGACTCGCGGCTATTGGAGCGTCTTTGGTCAGTCTTGGATTGGTAGTCCCGTCAATGGACACGCCGTGGTTCACTGGGCCCATTGGGGAGCGAATTGGTGACCTGGGCTTTGAATCAGCTTTCGTGGTCACTGGAATGGCCTACTACCCGCTTCGGACCTTGGAAGTCAGGGTGATGGGTCATGTTTGAGGCATATGCACCTATAATCCTGCCTGCTTGACAATGCTCAAGAAAGAGAAACCGGCTTTTCTCCCAGTATTGCCACCGGAGTATCCATATCATACTCGGTGGCATTTAGGTCCAATGCACCAATTAATGATAGCAGAAATCATGATAGAACAAGACTACAGGGAGAGATGGGGGTTTGGGTTGAGCAAGGGGGGTTTCCAAGAAGCATGTTGAGAAGAGAAGAGGGATAGCTGAAGCTTAATTGGAGGCTTGTATTTAAGTATAGCCTAGCTTTAGGCACTAAGCATGCAGCGTGCCACACAGGACAACGTCTTCACCAAAAGGATGCCATGAGACATTCGATAGCCGCGCAGCAGGAATTGGAGTACCGGCTGAATCCTGAAGGCGATCTGGCGAGACGACAACGCCTCCTTGACCAAGCCAAGTTGGTGCAATAGTGACAACAACGGAGTCAACTAGTTCGTGGTATTGAGGATCAAGCAAGGAGTTGATAATTTGGCCGCCTCCCTCGACCATGACGCTGGAGAGGCCTGCATGATGCAAGGCACTGAATACGTCATGCCAGTCAAAGCGCATGCGTTCGTTGGGCCCTACTCTAGTCGGGACATGGATATACTTCCCGCCATGCTGTTCGAGTAGTGCAACGTTTTCAGCAGGTAAGTCCTGGCGAGACACACCAGTCAGGACAAAGGGAGCTAAACCATCACCGAGGCGAGAAACCTCTAAGACTTTGTCGGAGCTACTGGGAGTCCATCGGAGATGAGGATCGATGACAATGGGCCGAGGCTGGCTTGTAGCACCAGTGATACGACAATTTAGGGCAGGTGAATCGGCCAAGAGAGTCGAAACGCCGATGAGAATAGCATCGTGCTGTGAACGAAGATAGTGAGTCATTGCTTTCGAGTCGGGCCCGGAGAGTCGAGTTCGGACGCCAGGTGCCAGAGAAAGCGAGGAATCAAGTGAAGTTGCAAATGTGAGGGTCACGAATGGCCGTGACGTTTCAGACGCTGTTGTTGAAGGTGGAAGTCTGGACTCTAGCATGGCTGCTGAGGATGCGGGGAAGGTGAGCTCCGACATTTTGAGTTATTTCCCGCGATGACAAGGTGGGATCTGGTCAAGGAGGATACGAAGATGAAAAAACGATATGCCAGAAGGCACAGAGAGCTTTGATGCCAGGTACTGTTGCCCTAGTAGCGCCGTTCCGTAGGTTGTATGAGCTTCCAATATGCGGCCGACAACTTCTTCAAGAGACTGGGTGGCGTGGCCAAGTAGATAAAGAAGATCTGATTCAATCGTCTTTTGAGCTCCAATCTTTTCAATAATTTGGCGTAGAGGGTATACTTGACGATTGTTGGTGTTAGATTGAAGGATGAAATCGATAATACTTTGGTTGAGATGAAGTTGGAATTGACTTCCCTGATTGGAAGGAATGTGACAGCGGCAGGCGCGGCCCACATGCAGTTCACGGGCCTTGGCAATCAAATCAGCCAATGAATATAGAGATTTTTACGATAAACTTGAACAGTAGGTATAGAATTCTTAAACTTCTATAGGATAGCGATTAATACCTGCAATAAATATTTATTTTCTTTCATATTCGACTTAGTTTTAGTGAAGCAATTTACCGAGTCCATAGGAATGTTGGTCGTTTATCCTGCCTTGTTTCCAAGTGCGAATACCGCTCTATATGCGATATTCTGAAATGAAGTAGTTCGTTTTCTGGCTATCGATCATTGGCGACTGGTAGGTCGACCTATGTGTTAAGGATGTCAACTCAGAAAAATCCGAGGAGGTCTGGTTTTCAATTCAAACTTGACATTGCTCAGGGTAGAAAAGCTCTTTACGGAACATCTAGTCCAGATAATTGATCCCAGCAGCTTTGGACCCAAAACAACTTATATTCGCATTCCCGTATGTTTCTCAGCTATAGATGCACTATAATTAAAGAGTAGACAAGACACCTTGTTGTGGAGAGGGAGTGGTATATGGTAGAACACCTAGACGTATATGGATCGATGTAAGGTTGAATTGAAGTTGCCTAGATTCTTGTTTTTCCACCCAAGTACGAAGAAGATATTCAATCTTCACTTGATGGATTATAGTATTGAACTATCGAATATAAACTTTGGCTGTAGCTATTTCTGGTATGATAATAGCCGATTAGGCTAGATTTGCAAGACTCTGAATGGGGCAATTGGGTAATCCAAGTCACATGAATAAGAGCATCTGCGGATGCTGCGGGGCAGATCGAATAGATCTAAGACAGTTCAGTTCTGGTCTGTATCCTCATATATATACTCTGTTATATCAAGGACAGTTTCCTGCAAGCTACGTGAGCATTTGTGGATTAGAAACTTGCCAGTAGTCAAATAGGGGGAACACATCCTCAAGTGGTTGGAGTCTCACGATAACATCACGCAAACTCATCGAAAAGAGAAATACAAGGCTAGCGTTTACGGATTGAAATGGTGTAGCATTGAGCTCATTAATGATATGGTGCTGCACTGGTGGTTCAGTTGCTCACGAAACCCCTGAAAATTGTTACCAGGACGCGGTGGAAATATGATGAATTGACAGCGACCGGGAAAGAAGGCCATTTCAAGACGAGAATTTCAAAGAATCATGTCCAATTGAAATGATCCATATTCTGCATGATTATCGCCCTTAAAGTCAATGGGCTGCTGGTTGGTGGTGATCGCCTATCCCCCCGAGATATAATGCTTAGCAACGCCATCGCGTTACACAAGAAACAACCACCCGCTTTCAGAAGTCTTGACTTTTCACCTTGAATTTCTTTCTATCGGGTATTTCAGATTGACTCTTCAGGGCAATTTGACAAGGCAGAGCAGCCATATTGGTAGATAACCTATCAACCTGGACCACCACCAAAGGCTTGAGTACATAGACATCATGTATTTCGAGTGAGCATGTATCTTCCCATTACTTTGAACAGTCCTCTTAGGTAGGCTAAGTAAGTAGAGGTAATTCGATCTGCCACTATTCCTAGGGCTACGTGGGGGAGCTGTGAATATTTCTACTATGTCAATGTTTTACCTACCAATACATCGATGAATCAATGATAAAAGTGTCAGTATCATTTGAAATATCGCGCTAGAATTACCCAGACTATTGTGATGTTGTCAATTTTCTTCAGCCAGCCGTGGCCTGCCGATTTGGTGCCCTAGAAGAATGGATTAAATCACGGCCTACGAATACTGCAAGTATATTGGTTACATGAGGATCGCTCAATGCTAACATCATATATTGCTGTATTTGTATGCCATAAAACATATATGGGTTGATAGATGGATTTGATTGTCAGGTTGGGGAGCTTATATGTTCCATTATCCGCAGGATGCTTGACTTTAAACTTATAGATACGTAACTACAGGTTACTCGAAGTGCGCATCGAGGGAACTGGCTCGGCCAATACAACTGATTCCATTTCACTCATAGTAAATTAAATCGACATTCTTCCGCATGCCATATGTAGTGGTTTCTGTGGTCAATACTGATCTGTGTCTTGAGGCCCCGATGTTGGATCAACTTGTAAACAAAAGTGCAAATTCTAATTTCTATGTGGAAAGCCGTGGTGCATCTCACCGGGATATTTGTGGCCAATATCTAAAGAGCCACTGGAAGGATAGGGGTTTCTCAGCTGGAGAACTAAGCATTACGGGGCACCACAGCATCAGACATATACAAGAGTTACAGGAGACAGGAATTGGTTTGACAACGGTGATATTGATTCCCTAAGTCTTAGTGCTAGCTCCTTTTCTAAACAGGGGATTGCCATCATCGTCAAACTCAGCCCACTGAAAGAACCCGCAGTTTTCCTGTCCAGGGGAGTTGGCATAGCACATCCAAAAGTATTTTCCAAAATTCTCCTTCTTCTTCGTCACAGCTCTTAAAACACACGGAAGCCCACATCGACACTTTGGTGTAGACCTTGGATGTAAGTTTGCCTTGTAGTCTCGGTATGTAATGTTGATACGAGTTGTGCCAGAGACAGGATGCGGATCTATAGACAATGCCGGGGCGATGCTATGCTTCCATTCTTCTTGCATCTCAGCATGCATCACGAGCAGAGAGTTATGTGGAAGATGTATTGATATTTGACCTTCTGCATCTTGCTCTTGGACCGTTTTCGTATCGCTGTCTCTGGGTATTATCCGCCTGACACGGAATTCGCGAGCAACCCCTAGGGAAATCGATCCGATGACGGCGCGAGGTCCAAGATATGTGAGATGGTCGCTATGCCAGCCGACGTTCTGTTGAGGACCGGTATATGCATTGACAAAGGCTGAGTTTGGGACCCAGGGTTTGGGAGATTGATATTTCAACTTTTTCCCGCCAGGGTATCGAGTCTTGATTCGCTTCTGAATCTCGGAATTGACAGCTTCTTGGACTTTTGGCTTGACCTTGATAAGCTGGGGTGTAATTCGCCGGACATCCTGCACATGATTAATCAAAGACTGTGAGGTGAAGCGATCACTTAAAGATTTACCGTAAGTCGACCACCGTTGTAGTGGTACTCTGTTTTCTGGCGCTCGATCTCGTCGTAGCTTTCGACATAGAAGCTTGACGTATGGGGACTTGATACTACGTTCTCAAATAGTTGGAATGTGATTTTCTCGAAAGATTTTGATTCTTCAAGTAGTTCTTGTAGTAATTCGTTGGCTTCTTCAGGTGGTAAAAAGTTGTGTATAATCGTGCACGGAGTATGTTCAGCCACGTCTTCCGGATCATATAGGTGCAATGTGCTTCCGGCTTTTGACTTTAATCTCTTCTTTTTAGGTGTAGTATCCAAGGATGTCGAGTCACTTGGGGTTGCATATTGCTTCATGGACTGTTGGTATCCAATAACTCGAGTGCCCTTCTTCACCGAGGCCTGGACTTTAAGCGATGTCGATGCCTCAGAAACGGACCCATCATGCGCTAGCAAGATGTCCAGTAGAGTTTCCTGGTCAAGTTGAGGATGCAAAGACGATAATAAAGCCAACTTGACTTCGGTTGACTCTTCTGGTTCTGCGGTTTCCTTTTGAAGCTCTGGAGATAATTTCCGCTTGGGACGAGTCAAAAAGGCTTTCATACTTTGATTCCCGTATACCCAATAGTACAGATTATGCGCTGTAGCTGAAAGTGCTCTTCAGCCGATGCGCCAGCATTTCGCAGGTTGGGAGACGTGATGAGGGGCGGTTGGTGACACGATATCGCGAAAGTTCCGAAAAGTTGAGACACGAAACCACGTGACTGAGATGACTCCGGTTATCACATACCCCCGCAGATGACGCATGACCCGGTTAGCCACATAAACGCGACACTTCTGCCCCGCGGGCTTGTGAGATTACCGAAACCGAGGCACATGTCAGTATAGCTTCGAGGGGAAGCTCTGCTGTCCAAGCCTAAGTCCATTGTCCACCGTAGCCTTCTTTGCTCTACCATAATACCACAGCTAACACATGCGCGCGGTCTCTCAAGACCAATACTCAGCGCAATGGCTGCAATGCTAGAATTCCGAACCCAAGGGTACAATCCCTACGCCGTCAAGTATTCCCCGTACTACGACTCGCGAATTGCCGTTGCTACGTCTGCCAACTTTGGCATTGTGGGCAATGGCCGGGTCTTTGCGCTCGCTCTGACGGCGCAGGGTGTACAAGTTGAGAAAACGTATGCGACGTCCCGTTGCTGGACTTGTGGAGTGTTACTGGAAGCTAATTCCGCCCTCGCAGTTTCGATACAAACGATGCGCTGTACGACTTGGCCTGGTCCGAGATTAATGAGAACCAGTTGATTGTTGCCTGTGGCGATGGGTCGTTGAAGCTATTTGACTTGGGAATTGACGATTTTCCGGTTATGAACTTTCACGAACATAAGCGAGAAACCTTCTCCGTCTGTTGGAACCCTATTACCAAGGATACATTCATATCGAGTTCCTGGGACGGCACAGTCAAGATTGCACGTCAACTCACACCAGTTATGCATAAACTATGATTCTAACACTTGATAGTGGTCGCCAACGCGAAATCACTCGATAAAGACGCTGCCCATCGGAAACTGTACTTACAGCACATCGTTCTGCCCCTCCAACCCCGCCTTGATATCCGCCGTTTCCTCCGACTCCCACCTCCGAATCTTCGACCTCCGAACGCCATCTTCGGCAAAATATCACCTCACAGCGACGATACCTGTCCACGCTTCTGGACCGCAACCGTCAGCCGGAGCTTCTGCGCCTGCCGAGATTCTTACTCACGATTGGAATAAGTACCGGGACACGGTGATAGCCACAGGTGGCGTAGACAGAGTTCTACGCACCTTTGACATACGGAACCCTAACGGAGGTCCGCTGTCTATCATGCAAGGCCATGAATATGCTGTGCGACGTCTATCGTGGAGTCCTCATTCGAGTGACACTCTTATAAGTGCCAGTTACGATATGACAGTTCGGTTATGGAACGACGGTTCAAGTCAGCAGCAAGCTCCAGCAATGGGACCGGCAATAGGAAGTCAAATGGGAATCATGAATCGTCATACGGAGTTTGTCACGGGAGTAGACTGGTGTCTTTTTGGTATGGGCGGATGGGTAGCTTCTGTGGGCTGGGATGAGAGAGTGTTATTGTGGGATGCCAATATGCTGATGGGCCAACGAATACCATGATGTTAAGCATTGTTAGTTTGGCGTTGATTGGAGTAAGCGTATCTACGAATACCTTTGGTATAACAGGCGTTGGGATGTATTCCATGGGCTGAGTTATCAATATGCAAATCTGCTAGCTGGTCAAATAACCACATACATTAAGCCCGAGTACCACAAAGCAGGATGGTCATTGAGATTATCGTCATTTCTTAAGTAGAGTTGTCGTGGAGAATACCCAGTGACGCCTGCAGACATGTCTATAAACCAAACCCCTTTTCCCATATCTTACACTAGTATAAAATACAAAAATGCCCAATTGAAGTACAAGTCATACACATCCCATCCGTCATAGGTATCTGGTCTTGTTATTACATTTCACCATTTTCACGGAGTGTCTTTCATCACTTAGAATGAAGAGCGTCCTCCGCCGTAGCCGCCTGAGCGGCCACCACCGTAGCCTCCTGAACGGTTGCCACCGTAGCCTCCTGAGCGGCTGCCGCCAAAGCCTCCTGAGCGACCACCGCTTGAGCCTCCACGGCCAAAACCACCAGATCTACCACGTCCAAAGTCATCGCGGCGGGCATTGCTTGCCATGGAATCAAAGGGATCATCGCTTTGTCGGCTTGAAAATCCACCGGATCGATCACCGAACCGTCCACCGGATCGATCACCAAATCGCTGGGCGCCGTCCGAAATTTGCATGCCTGGCGTATTGGCTAATCCCAGCTTCTGAGCCCACATGTGGGAAACAGACGGGGGCTTGTCCCATCCCCAACCAAGACGTGTCCATTCGTTGACCTCTTCGGCAATCTCCTGCTTATTAGTGGCCATGCCGAACATGGACATATAGGCTGTAGCAAGAAGTGAACGAGGCAGAGTACCAAAGAGCGCCTTGGTCTTCTCGTGGTGAGGAGTAGTCTCACCTCCTGCCACGTCAGTCTCAGCACTGCTGAGAGAGCTGTTCTGCTGAATGGGGAGACCCTGAAGCATCTTTCGAGCGCTACGGACGGAAGAGTTAGGGATGATCAACCAGCCTTGGCCCTCCTTATTCTGTCGACCAGTTCGTCCAAGTCGGTGAATGTAAGACTCACGTTCCCGAGGAGTATCGATCTGGATAACGTGTGTCACGTTAGGGAAATCCATTCCTCTAGCTGTGACATCGGAAGAAAGAAGGACACCGGATCTAGCCTCGCGGAATCTGTCGGCAGCTCTTTGGCGTTGTTGTTGACTCAGCTTTGACTGCATGACATAGGAAGCGAAATAAGGGGTGCGGTCGTTCTTGGCATTTTGACGTTGCTGGTAAAACAGCTCGCCTGCCAGCTCAACCAAAGCAGTGGTGTTGAAGTAGACAATAGCCTTCAAAGGCATGGCACCGGGGGTTTCCCTGATCTGTGCAGCTTCACGCTCCAGAAGCTCAAAAAGGGTGGGGAAGACCTGAGACCAACCGGAAACGGGAACGATATGTTGAGGAACCTTGTCGTGGGTAAGAGACTCGTTCTCGGGGATGGTCTGGACAAACTCGAAGTCGTTGGCTCTGACCATGTTGCGGGCCAGGCGGATGACACTGTCGGGAATTGTGGCAGAAACGAGCATGGTCTGGCGAACCTTCTCTTCGGGTTTGGGAAGGCACTTGATGATTTCATTAAGCTCTCTCTCGAAACCGACATCGAGCATTCGGTCGGCCTCATCCAAGACCAGAGCAGCCAGATTGGGGGCATCAATGCCACTGCTGGTGTCCTGGAGAAGATCGTTCAGACGACCAGGAGTAGCGACAAGAAGATGGCAACCATGTCGTCGAGTCTGGTGAAGCATGCTGCGCTTGTCAGTGCCACCAACAGCACACTGAACGACGAGACCAGTGTGTGAAACCAATCGACGAGCCTCAACGGCGATTTGCTCGGCCAGCTCTCGTGTGGGGGAGAGAATAATTCCACGGATATCATCGGATCGGGCTTGACGTCTAGCGGTCCTGTCGGCGAGTGTGCTATCCTCCTCAATCATTCTTTGCAGGAGAGGAAGAAGGAATGCAATCGTCTTTCCGGTACCAGTCTTGGCTTGGGCAACGCTGATTAAATGTTAGCCAATGTACAATATTTTTATCTTGATGTAAAAAGAACTCACATGTCAGTACCCTTGAGGGCAGGCTGAATAGTCTTGGCCTGGACAGGTGTCATGGTATCATATTTCATCTCGTCGATGATGGGCTTGAGAAGGTTGGGGTGAATGCCCTGGAGATCGGCGAAGCGAACTTCAGGCTCAGCTTCAGCTGAAGGAGCAGACTCAGACTCATTCTGCTCTGCAGTAGCCTCGGTGCTGTAAGCGCGTGTAATAGAAGCAATTCGGCTGATGGCAGCGATAGAAGAGCGGCTTGTCAAAACCTGACGGCGAACAGCAGGCAAGGCAGTTCGGGTCTGTGTGAGGAGGGCAGCTGTAGCGGCGGATCTGGCCTGAGTGGCACAGCGCCTAAGGCTGGATCGAAACATGATGCCGGGTACTAAAGACAAAAATTGACGCTGGTCTTCCTGTTCTGCGATTGATAGAAACTACAAACCCAGAAGCAAGAATTGGAGGAGGAGAAGAAAAGAGGATGATAGTATGAGAGAAGGTTAGGTTAGGATGAAGATTGGCGGGCGTCCAAGGGTCGCGCGCCGCTACTTTTGGGAAAAATGAAATTTTTACGGCGCTACCTTATCTTATCGTCTAATTGGCAGCGAGGCTCTACCCTGATTGGGTTAGATCCCGGATCTGTCACGTGCTCCACCGGAGGTCAGCACCGGGCCAGAGGCGAAAAGGCCTGTAAGGGTCCTGGAGCATTGCCACTAGCTCAGCATTGAAGATGAAGATGGAAGAAAATCCCCGAGGATGAGCTGTAGAGTGTGTATGCAATTTCCATTACCTTATGCTGTGCAAATGCCAGTATCGAAACAAAACTCCGCTAACCAATGATCACTCTTCTATCTCTATTTCTAAATCCCCAATGATAACTCCCTCTGATGCAAGCAAGTCCCCTCCAGCTGCTTCTAGGCTCTAGCCACTCATCTTTGGTTTCGACCCCACCATCGAAAGACCCTCCCCGAGTCCATCCGAGATACCCTGGGTTACACCATCAACAGTCCAAACAAACACTTCTAATAGAGCCTGAGCAACTTTGCCATCATTCATCTGCCCAATTGCTTCAGTCAACGAAGCGCTTTGCTTGCCAATTGAGTTGAACAAGTCCACGCCGTGACCTACGACCTTCTCGGAGATCTTGTATTTGCGCTCCAGTCGAGCTGCGCATCTAACCAGCAATAGCAGATATGGCATTAGGAAGCTGAGGAAGAAGATGAGATTGACGACTGTCATTTGGACTCCGCGATGAATGATTGAACGGGGTTGACTGGGGCGAACGCGTTGTGAGTCGGGTTCTGCTCGAGTTAGAGCCATATCAGACGGGTTGACTTGTTCTGGCAATGCGCATTGAATTCTTCTGAGTTCGCCTTCATCAAGTTCTTGTGGAAGAGCTTTGAGAAGATATGTCAC
This sequence comes from Fusarium pseudocircinatum, assembly GCA_013396035.1. Classification (NCBI taxonomy): domain Eukaryota; kingdom Fungi; phylum Ascomycota; class Sordariomycetes; order Hypocreales; family Nectriaceae; genus Fusarium; species Fusarium pseudocircinatum. Next base: position 94,329 of record JAAOAS010000121.1, read on the forward strand.
CCCGTCAACAAAGGCTTTCCGCTCAAATGCAACATCTTCATCAGCTACAGCAGCTTTGCCTCCATCTATAGAGATGTTGACGAGATTCGTTCCTATTGGACCTTGTCAGCATACAACACTATTTCTTACAAGTTAGTCCTTTGAGTTACTTACCCTGCCGTGCAAATTTCCAATGCACGCCAGACGCCGCTCGCATGACTGGTTCATCCTCTGGTGCTTCCGAATAAAGGACTCGACTCATGGGCTGAGGATTCAAGTCTCGTGACTCTACAAATCCACCTGAGTGCTTTACCATATCCGTCTGGAGCGGCTGGGCCATTGTAGCCGAGACATCTGCTTCTGAAAGAGGCCGAGGTTTTGTTTGTGACCCAGATATAGTCACACCTGGACGTAGAGTGTGAAAACTGATACTCCGTCTGAGAAAACGAATTGGCCCGGGGAGTGAGTTTGGAAGCATGGAGACGACGTTAAAGATCCTACTTTCGGTGATTTGATCGACTTTGATCTCGTCCAGAGATGGCGCAAATGATCTGAGATGAGACGCCATGTTTCAAGAGCTGCAGGCTAAAGGGTGGATGAGGTCTCGGGAGAGTGGAAGTGAGGAAACAATGGGATGTCGTCAGGTTAACTCGGTGATGAAGTGAGGCTTAGGTCTAATAAGTCATGATGTGAATGTGGCAGTATGCTTTGACTTTTAAGTAAAGAGACCTCCTCATAAAGACCTCATGACAAAACCATCAGATGAGAAAAGCCGAAAGAAAAAGAGAGGAGCAAATGCTATATCATGAAACACCCGCATCAAATAGAATCTTGCACGAGGTCTCGCCTCGCCTCGCGTACAGTTCCTTATCATTTTTTTACTGGGTCCTAACTATTCCGTCGTGCTTATGCTTCTGACATGTGAAAACGGTTAACTAAAAATTTGTTGAGACCATGGCTTTCTGCACCTGCAGATAAGGTTGATCTTCCAATAACGTCCCGTTTCTTGGTGGGGAATTATCATGAGCAAAAGTCAACTTTGTTTCCCCTTGGAGAGGTTGGAAAGCCACATACTATTTTTAACTCTCACTACCAATACCGTTCATTATTCATGAGCATCCATCATCACAAGCAATCGGACTTCCTCGGAGCCATAATAAACGAATAATGATTCTCATTCGGATAATTCAATGTGCAAACGCCCCAACAATGTATTCCATGCATGCGATATTAGACGTCTTGCTTGACTAAACGCTGTTCATCTCTTTCTTCCTCGGTAGCCTTGATAGACACCCTATTCCATTTCGCCGTGCGCCAATCCAGAAACCAACCAACCATTATCAAAATGCAATCTCATCTATCACAAATGCGCTCAATCTGCTGCATCCGATGCCCATATGCTAAACTCAACCAGAGTCAATCAATCGCTCCCTTTTTTCCGTTTCATTATTGTAGCCGTGCTGCCGCTCCTCAAGCTTAATCCCTCTGAACACCCAATTGACTTCATCAAGTATCCGTATCATATGCATATGCCATTACATCATGTCTTTGCTCAGTTCGTAAGACCAGCCTCCCTCGCGTCTGAGCTTGTCTCTGGCAGCCAGGTTCTTTCGGATGTCCTCTTCAGTAAGACGATCAGTACCGCTCCAGTTGGCACTGGATGTTCGGGCACGGAACTTGTGATGTCTGTCTTTACTCTTGTCGAAGACCTCCTCCATGTTCAAGGGCGCAGGAGGTCCGAAAATTGACGCAGGGTCAATATCCTCCTGTCTAAAGAGGGCATCCCGAATGTATGGGGAGTTAGCCCATGCTGCGACTGTGCCCGCTTGTGGTTCATCATCGTCCTCATCTTCATCGTCTGTTTGGATCTCAGGAAGCTCAATAGCCTCGCCATTCTGGAATCGCGGCGATGATCTTGGTACAGACTTGGCTGCAGACTTCATTCCATTGACAGGACCGGGACGTCCAGGTGTCTTGTAAGAAGGTCCCGCCGGGTTGGGGTTCGGGGCGAAAGGAATAGTCCCTTTGTGAATCTGAGCCATGTCCATAGGGTTGCCCCCCTTCATTTGACTCTGAGGAACGCCAGTCTTGAACAGGTTCTGTGCACTAGCCTGGGAAACATAGCCACTCGTAAGAGTCTTCGTCTGCAGATCCTGGTACTTGTTAACCTTTGTTGGAATACAAGAAACGCTTTGATTGCTCACCCTCTTAAGAGCGCTGGATGGACGGACTGGAGGTCCCTTGATGTTAGGAGGCTGCTCCATATCAAGCTCATCAGCGTAGTCATCGCTCGTTCGACGACGCTTGGCATCCTTTGCCTGGTATTGAGGTCCACGTGCAGGTGGAGGTCTTGAAGGTCCATCCTCATTAGCATCTCGAAGGGGCCTCTTGGGGCCAGATTTAGAACCATTTGTCAAGTTAGCATTGACGGGTCGTCCCATGTCATCTTGTGATCTGAAGATGCCAGAGTTCATACGAGAAGGAGGACGTGGCCCCTCTCGCTGTACTGAGGCAGACTTGTCCTGTTGTAGACTGTACTGAGGTGGACCATTTGGCTGTGACCGAACAGCTGGGGGTGGCGCAGGGGTCTTCTTGGCCTTCTCAATGATTGCCAGTCGGTCTTGAGCTGCTTGGCGCTGAGCATTCTTCTCACGCTTTTGTCGTTCTTCCTCTTGGCGACGGATGGCTTCTTGCTTCTTCTTGTCGTCTTTCAATGCTGCGCGATCGCGCTCAATCTTGGCCTTCTTCTGTGCAGCCAAATCGAGAGCTCTAGGCCGCCCATTTGATCCGGTAGAAGCACTAAAGTTTGGTGCGGGTTGCTTGGGCTGTGTAGAGGCCTTGCTTGCCTTGCTGATTGTTTGAGGAGGTTGAGAGCTTGTTGAAGCACCGAAGTCCTGATACCCACTAGCCACAGAGTTGCCAGGATGTAATTGTGAGCCAGTGTTGACCTTGATGTGAACGGTAGGTGCCGCCTTTGTCTTTGTAGCTGGCTCTCGGCCTGGCTTCGCAATTCGCCTCATCTCCTTGGGCCGAGATAGTTGTCCAGGAACAGCAGATCTGTAAGCAGAAGGAGGGGGTACCAAAGCAGGTGCATCGCCCATATCAAACTCCTGGTCAGCGGCCTTGGCCTCCGTTTCCTCCTGAGGCTTTGCTCTTCGCGGGCTGGTTCGGGTTGGCTTAGGTGTAGCCTTGGGAGCAGGTGTTTCAACCTCTTTCCTGGCAGCGACCTGCTTTTCCATATTGGCGAGCTTCTCCTGCTCTTTGCTGAAAACTCTGGCCTTTTCCCTTTCCTTTTCGCGCTCCTTTTCCAACTTCTCCATCTGCTCAGCTTGGACTCTAGCCTCTTTCTCCCTTCGCTTCTCCTCCTTCTCACGTTCCACTGAAGCTCTTGTGCGCTTAGCAACTGGTCGAGGTGCAGTTGACTGCTGATCGGCAGCAGTATCACCACTTCTATGGGAGTCAATGCTTGCCTTAGGCACAATTGAATCCAAAGAAGGGTCAGGAAAAGTTCCAAGCTGAGCTCGAGATGGCGACAGAAGGGAGGATTTGCCTTCAGCGCTCAGAGCTGCGCTGCTGGCGATCAGGCCCTTGGAAGTGCTGAGAATGGATGACATCTTATTCTTGAGATGCTTCAGAGGACTATCACGGAAGAGCCTCGTGGGAGACTTGGAGGGGGACGAGGAAGAAGGTGCAACAGCAGTGGCTGGTCTCACGGAAGCGTTCGTTGATGATATCGTCTTCTTCAATGGGCTTCCCTCTTCCGGATCTGAAGCTGGGATAAGTGGAACAGCAGGCACCGATACAGACTTGGAGTGTCCAAGGTATGCAGGTCGCTGAGGCTTGTTGGCACGAGCTGGTGATCGGATACTGTCGCGGGCTTCATCCAGGTCAAAGGATCCAAGAGTCTGCTTGCCATGGATTCCTTCCATAACATCGGCAGTTCGGCTCTTAGAAAGTGACGGCCTTGTGGGTGTAGGAGCAGTGACAGGCTGTTGTGTAGTGGGAGGGACAATCCAGTCGTCGTCATCGTCCTCGGGGAAAGCACCTGGAGTTGTTGTGGTCTCCAGCTTCCTGGGCGATGATGATTTAGGTTCAGCTACTGGTTGAGATACAGTTTGTGGCTGCTGAGAGTTGGTAATGCTGTGAATTGACTTAGAGGGTCGACTTCCATTAGGCTGCGATTTACCGAGTACACTAATTCGGTCCTGTAGCATCTGCGTGTACGTCTTGTTGTGGTGGATAGCAAGCTCCTCAGCGTTCTTAGGCTGCTGTGGCACTGTGGGGAAATCATCAACATCCATCTCGTCCTGATCCGACTCGTCTGAGGCACTCTGTTCTGCGTGACTAGCCAGACTTTTTTCTCTCGTGTTTCTCCCCAAGTAACTCGTCCTCTTAGGATCGACATGACTTGTTCGAGAAGCTCTGGCACCAATACTCTTGCCTGCTGTGAGAGGCTCACGAGCAGGGAGAGAAGGGAACTGCAAGCTGTTGCGGAAGCCTGGGCGGACGGGACTAGGGCTGTGGCGATCAGATTGAGACTGTGCATCATCCTGGATAGCGTTCTCGTCCTCCTGGGGCTCAGCCTGGGCCTCTTCCATTTCAACGTCAGTTGTCGCTTGTTGTGTCTTGATCGGCGAAGAAGTCTTGATAGGGTCCTTGGCAAGAGATGTCCGCGAGGGGCTTGGCTGAGGGAAAGCAATGGCTTCATCCAAGGCAACAGGGTCGATGTTTGAGGTATCTTCGTCCTCCAAGGGATCAAAGCTGTGAGGGTTGACATCTTGACTTCCGAAATAGCCAGAGTCGCCTTGCGTTGCCGGTTGAGATTTGGCTGCTGTAGCTGGTTCCGATGCTTCTTCAAGGGCCATTTGGGCGTCCTGGTCCGAGTGAATGGCATGGGCGTCATCTGAAGGCTGTTCTGGCGCGTCTTCGACCAGTTCGTCAGAGGTAGGAGGCGCCGTCCTTGGCGATGGGGAGTGTCGTCTAGGCGAAGAAGACTTTGCTTGGTTCACAAGCTCCCTTTGGGGAGACTGAAGAAGAAGATGCTGCGCGAATCGGTTTGCTGAGCTCGATGGTGTGCCCCCAAAAACATTGGACAAAGGCTTTGAAGTGTTAGTGTGTGTTGTCTGTGAGCATTCGACGGCTAAGCTTACCACTCTCGGCTCTGTGATCAATTTTCGTGCTGTTCGAGGTGTCTTGCCACGAAGTCTTCCAGGTGTTTTGAACGTTTCGGCGATATTTCTATCAAGCCGCCAGTCAGTATATCGCGTCAAAAACAAGGATCAAGACGCGTACGTTTCGTTCTCGTTAAAGATATTGGCCATGTGCTCATTGAGCCATGAGAACTCATTGTGAGCCGCGTATGTGAACTCGTCTACCTCAACATCAACTATCTGAAGGGCAGAAGCGCGCTCATCAGCGACCCAAGCAGCTGAGCCGGTTGGAATGCGCGGTCCTCGCATGGCCGCCATTGCGTCGGTTGAAAAGGGGCGCGTGTGGAGGTGATTGATTGGAGTTGCTTATCAACTATTGTTCGTGCGATATTGGTTATGTACTCATCGGGTTGGAAGGTCGAGATGAAGTCGAAAAGCTTAGTGTGTTTAAAAGTTGTGAACTCGAAGTGCGAGAGGAGCTAGGTCTCAATAACAAAGAGGGATGTTTACCCGTATGCCGAATCCAGACTAGCGTTGACGGGTTTCCCAGCTCGGAAGTGGGGCTCACTCAAGCTTCTATTCACGGCCAGTGGACGAAGACGATGTATTTCTTATGAAACAGAGGCATGTAAACAGAGTATCATAGCCTCTAATGATTTAATCAACATCGTATAGAGGTCTATATCCGCTTGTAGTTTCTACAGAACTAATTGCAACTCAATTTGAGCTACAGGGCTATAACCGTTGTGCCGAAGCTAAACTTCAAGTACCTTTCTTAACGCCCTGCCAATTTAATGTGATATCAGCCAGCACGTGCTGATAACGTCTTATCGGTCGCAACTCTCTTGTTTACTTTCGCGTTCCCCTCCCCCTTTGGATGCGGAGCGACGAAACATAGCAAAAGATTCAACGAAGCCGCGGACTCGATCTTGCCCAGCATGAGGGTTATTGAAATAGTTATTGACGTGAGTGCTTGATTCATACTGTTTTTCTACCATATTCATTCTGACTTTTTTCTTTTTATAGGGCTTTAAGTCTTACGCCGTGCGTACCGTGATCTCAAATTGGTAAGCCAACTATCAAAACATTCGAGGAACCATAACCAACATATGCAGGGACGAGAGTTTCAATTCGATCACTGGTCTCAACGGTAGTGGAAAGTCAAACATCCTCGATGCGATATGTTTCGTTCTTGGAATTACAAACATGTCAACGGTTCGAGCGCAAAATCTCCAGGTCAGTCACCGCCGATTCAACCACCCTCAGTACATACTGACGACAACCACAGGACCTGATATATAAGCGCGGTCAAGCTGGCGTCACAAAAGCTAGCGTCACAATTGTATTCAACAATCAAGACACCAAGAAGTCGCCGATCGGTTTCGAAGAATATGCCAATATTAGTGTTACACGACAGATCGTTCTTGGAGGAACATCCAAGTACCTCATCAATGGGCACCGCGCTCAACAACAGACAGTCCAAAACCTCTTCCAGTCGGTGCAGCTCAACATCAACAGCCCCAACTTCCTCATTATGCAAGGTCGCATCACCAAAGTCCTCAACATGAAGGCTGTAGAGATCTTGGCCATGATAGAGGAAGCTGCTGGAACCAGAATGTTCGAGGATCGTCGAGACAAGGCACTCAAGACAATGGCCAAAAAGGAAACCAAACTAGTCGAGCTTCGAGAGCTTCTCAAGGACGAGATTGAGCCCAAGTTGGAGAAACTACGAACTGAAAAGCGTGCTTTCCTGGACTTTCAACAGACTCAAAATGACCTGGAGAGACTGACTCGAGTGGTTGTTGCGTACGATTATCTGCGCTACCAAGACTCTCTAAGCCAATCAGCGGCAGACCTCGAAGGAAAGAAGCAAAGGCGGCGGGATCTGGAGGAGTCAGCAGCTCGACTAAAGAGTGAGATTTCTCATCTTGAAGAGGATGTCAAGAAAGTGCGAGCTCAACGAGACAAGGAGCTTCGAAAAGGAGGCAAGGCTTCAGCACTGGAGGAGGCATCCAAGAAGCACTCGAATGAGCTTGTGCGACTAGCCACTATTCTCGATCTGAAGAAGTCCAGCTTGGCAGAGGAAGAAGAAAAGAAGGTGGCTGTTGAGAGGACCGTCTCAGAGTTGGAAGCCACCCTGCAGGAGAAGACGGCCGCTTTCGAAAACGCAAAGGCCCGGTACGATGCCGCCAAGGAAGATCTAGAACAACAAAACAAAGACGCTGAGTCTAAGGAAGAACTTCTTCAAACTCTGCAGACGGGTGTGGCTTCCAAGGATGGCCAAGAGAACGGCTACCAGGGTCAACTTCAAGATGCAAAGAATCGTGCAACGACAGCAGCCACAGAGCAAGAGCAAGCAAAGATCAAGATTGCGCATTTGGAAAAGCGCATCAAGGAAGAAGAGCCTCGTGCGAAAAAGGCCAAGGAGCAGAACGCCGATCTTCTGCGCGATCTTGAAGGCCTGAAGGCACAAGCCCAAAAGTTGGAGAAAGAACTTGGCCGTCTCGGCTTCGAACCTGGTCAGGAAGAGCAGATGTTCAAGAGGGAGTCAGAGTTGCAACAAACCATTCGCAATTTGAGGCAAGAATCTGACAAGCTGAAGCGTCAAGTCGCCAACACAGAGTTCAACTACGCGGATCCTGTGCCCAACTTTGACCGTTCTAAGGTCAAGGGTCTTGTCGCCCAGTTATTTTCTCTTGACAAGGAGCACACTCAGGCCGGCACTGCGCTGGAGATCTGCGCTGGAGGGCGCCTATACAATGTCGTGGTTGATACTGAGGTGACAGGTACACAGCTGCTACAAAGGGGCAAGCTTCGAAAGCGTGTCACTATCATTCCTCTCAACAAGATCGCTGCTTTCAAAGCTTCGGCACAAACAATCGCTACGGCTCAAAAGATCGCACCTGGCAAGGTTGATCTAGCCCTGTCTTTAGTCGGCTATGATCATGAAGTGTCAGCAGCTATGGAGTATGTCTTTGGCAATACTCTAATCTGCGCTGATGCAGATACCGCTAAGAGGGTCACATTCGACCCGAACGTGCGCATGAGGAGTATCACTCTTGAAGGAGATGCGTACGATCCCTCTGGTACACTATCTGGCGGAAGCTCACCAAACTCGAGCGGTGTTCTGGTACTTCTCCAGAAGCTCAACGGCCTAACTCGTCAGCTGAGCGAAGCCGAAGGTGCTTTGAGTGAGCTCCAAGCCCGCATATCCAAGGAGAAGGCCAAGTTGGACCAAGCTCGCAGAATCAAGCAAGACTTGGATCTCAAGAGCCACGAGATCAAACTTGCTGAGGAGCAGATCAGCGGCAACTCTTCGTCTTCCATCATTCAGGAAGTGGCGAATATGAAGTCAACCATCCAAGAACTCAAAGAGAGCATATCCGAGGCCAAGACTCGACAAGCCAAGGCAACCGCCGATATTAAGACCATTGAGAAGGATATGAATGACTTCGACAACAACAAGGACGCCAAGCTCGTCGAACTGCAGAAGGCTCTTGATAAGCTGCGAGCTGGCCTCGGTAAGAACGCGGCCGCCGTAAAGACTCTGCAAAAGGAACTCCAGGGTGCACAACTTGACGCCGAGCAAGCGGGTGTCGATTTATCTGCTGCTCGAGAACAGTTACAAGAAGTTGAGGTCGCCATCAAGGCCCAACAGAAGGACATTGAAGACCTAGCAAAGCAAAAGGCTGAACTTCAGGAGACGCACGACACCGTTCAGGCTGAGCTTGATGATGAACGCGCCAAGCTGCATCAATTCGATGACGAGCTTCGAGCTTTGGAAGATGCCACTCGCTCCAAGAACTCACGCATTGCTGAGGAGAGTCTCGAAATGCAGAAGCTTGGTCATCTTGTGGAGAAGTTTCATAAGGAGCAACAAGGTGCTGCCGAAAAGGTCGCCCGACTCGAGAAGGAGTTCGACTGGATCGCGGACGAAAAGGACAAGTTTGGTCGCAGCGGAACTCCCTATGACTTCAAGAACCACAACATTGGAGAGTGCAAGTCAACATTACACAACTTGACTGAGCGCTTTCAGGGCATGAAGAAGAAGATCAACCCCAAGGTCATGAACATGATCGACAGTGTTGAGAAGAAGGAGGTGTCGCTCAAGCACATGATCAAGACCGTCATCAGGGACAAGCGTAAGATTGAAGAGACAATCGTCAGCTTGGATGACTACAAGAAGAAGGCCCTCCACGAGACATGGGAGAAGGTCAATGGGGACTTTGGTAACATCTTCTCTGAGCTGCTTCCCGGAGGCAGCTTTGCCAAGCTTGATCCCCCCGAGGGCAAGACTATTAGCGATGGTCTTGAGGTCAAGGTCTGTCTTGGTAAAGTGTGGAAGCAGAGTTTGACGGAACTGAGTGGTGGACAAAGGTATGCAACCCCTGGCTATTCCTGACATGCAAATGCTAATGCGTTAACTTTTTAGATCTCTGGTTGCTCTGTCTCTCATCATGGCTCTGCTTCAGTTCAAGCCTGCCCCTATGTACATTCTTGACGAGGTTGATGCCGCGCTGGATCTCTCACATACGCAGAACATCGGTCGTCTAATCAAGACACGCTTCAAGGGATCGCAGTTCATCGTCGTCAGTCTGAAAGACGGCATGTTCCAGAACGCGAACCGCATTTTCCGCACTCGCTTCAGCGAAGGCACCAGTATGGTACAGGGTCTCACGCCAGCAGAGATGAAGTAATGATGTCGACAGCAACTAGGAAATGTCTAGAATGAGTGTATGACGGGGACTAGACCGGGTTTTATACATGAGGCGTCGGGCAGGATGGGGAGGTATGATGTATTTTGGGCATTAGGATACCATGTGATACCGTTTGATTTAGTAAGGTTAAGGCATGACCTGCAATTTATCGATTGCTTTGAAAGTGCTTCCTTGTTCATGATATAAGTTGATTGCGTGATATGATCGTGAATATTAATCTGATTTGTGCCTCCCCAAATGATATTGAATGTCAGGTAACTGTTTCCAGCAGTAGAATACCCTGAACATTATAGAATACGATCAATACATTCAATTTGTCGATTTGTTGGTCAACTTGCTCCAGACCTCTCATGTTTTACAGTTGGTCTACCCTGAAGATCCCAATTTGTTGTTCAGCACCAAGATACCGAGCCAGCTCGGCAGGAAGTTCAACATCCATGTTCAGTCCCATAGTACTTTTTCCGCCGATCGTGACTTCGGTGAAGGAATAGCCTCTTGCTCGAATTTCTTCCTCGTTCGGGAATGACACTGGCAACAAGAATTCCTTTTCAGGTCTGGCTTTCAAGCCGTGGCTAATTTTGGCTGCGACTTGTTGCAAAATACCCTGTAGTCCTGAATCTGCCCAGGGGAACCTCAGGACAAGAAAGGAACCTTCAATATGGCCCAACAGACGGCTAGTCTTGCCTGGATCAGGAATCCAGAGGTCGACTTCGATGTTGGCTAGCAACGGGAAGTGTTCGCGTGAGATGGCTTGCCAAACGTCTTTCTGACCGACTTCAGAGCCCCGTTGAGCAAACGTATACAAGCGATCAAACTCTGAGTGCTTGAATGAGGCACCGTCACGCTCTAGCTCAATTCCACGGCATGACTGAACAGGGAAAATACGCGGACTGTGTGCAACAGCCCCCTCCCCTTCCGACTCTGCCCCGGGGAGCCGGCGATCGGGCGATCTGCCAGGGCCGATTTCCATGTCTCGGAGGGCCATGCCGGCCCGCGAGTGGGTCTGCCGGAGGACATCGCTGCAATCCACGGGAACGGGAGGGAAGAGGATTAAGACGGGGACGAGGAAAGCGACGAGGGTGACAGTGAGAAGTATGAGCGACACGGCGTCTAGGTTGCACACAAAGTGCTTAGTGGCAACCATTCCATCACGGATGCGTATACCTGAAAGCACAGTTGTCATTTTGCTCAGCCGCTGGGCGAGGGCTGAGTCGCGACCTGCAGCGGTAAGATAGCCCTGCAGGCGCGGGATCAAATCCGTCATTTGCCGTTGACGTGAGGGGACTGCGCTAAACACTAGGGAGGGAGGCTTGAGTTGAGTTGGGTTGAGTTGAGTTAACCTCAGAAATGCATGCACAGCAAAGCGCCTCTCGCACGAGCTGTGCAATAGGGGGAAGCCAAGGATCTGAGGGCTGAAGTGGACGTTGACGTGCTAGTCCGATATTGATCGGTCTGATTCTTGATTGAGTATTTGCAGATCTTTGTTGTTGTCGACCAAGTTGTGGTGGCCCTTTGCTGTATGTATGTGTATGTACGTACGTATGTAAGCCCACACACTGTAGGGTCGACTAGTGATTTAGGTTTGTTTCGAGTTTTCATTTCCCCTCAAGTGTCATGATAGGTCCAGGATGCTGAATCTCCAACTACTCACTGATGTGCCCCTTCGGTGGCCACGGGCCTCCGATTCATTGGAAACCCCTCCCAGAGCGCACCTATCGCATCGTTTCGTTTTAAATTACGACCGGGATATTCAGAGTCTCAAACTAATCCCCTTGCTTGAGCTCTCTCAATGCCATGGATGTCGCGATATAAAACTCTGCTAGGCCAGGCTAGGTTGCCTCGTGCTGGACTGGAATGGTAGGGTTGGAAACGTGAAAAGCTAGCAAGCAAGCACCCATCACATCCACTCTTTTATGCAAAGAGACAGGGTCTTGTTCCCCTGTAACTTAGGGACGCATTTTGACAACACGTCTTCTCCACAGGATCCCGGAATGCGTAGCCGCTCAGCACAGCTGCTATGCGTTTAGTCGTCCCGCCTATCCGATGTAGTTTGATATCATCGTATACATAGCATGAGTGATATGTACCGTTCTTCCAAGGATACAAGACATACCTCCTCCCTGATCTGATAACGAAGGAGGAGGCACTGTTGGAAAGATGCCATGCTAATTGCGACACGCCGCCGATCATAGATTACGTGTGTCGGCCAACCAGATGGACAAATGCTTTCGCAGCACTTGAATGCTGCAGCCTCCTCGGAGGATCTGAATTGGTCGGAGAGAAAGAAATACCGAGCAGGGTCACCAGCGGAACGGTTCAGCCGTTTCCCACCAACCTGTCAACGCCAGGGACCCTCTTTGACTGTCTTGGTCGTACCGTCGTTGAACCTTGGTGCCACCAACAAGACACTTGACGGTAAATGTGTCAACTGCCAACGGTCTCACTTCAGCTATACTGGGGTAGAGGTATCGAATAAGAAGTGAGGATTACTTTGCTCAACCCTGATGAAGAGCTCTCGTTTCTACGAGTTTATTGGCCAACATAAGCGCGCTCCTCTGGGAATTTATGCTTTGTTTTGACTGCAACACTGTGCGCTGTCAAGCAGCGTAATGTTGTCTTTGATCATCACAAGTAAGTCCCGGAGTTACCAGGTAGTTTGTTGAAGAGGTGGGTCAATTCCCGTCTGATCCTGGTGTTCCTCATGGCGGCTGCGACCACCAGAAAATCCTCGCTGCATTGATCGCCATGAGGCTGGTCGGAGATACTTCTGCTTTCATCCAGAGCCATCCATTCCTGGCTTCCCTGTCGTGCCGACACGCTGACTCGTAGTAAAAGTAAGCACAAATGGTTGCTGTACTTGGCCCAGAAGAGTCACGAAGCTGTCAAGCAGGGATCAACAGGTAACTGTAACTGGCAAAAGAAACTGCTTGATTATACCATCTTGGCCTCCACTGAGCCAGATCGAGTCTCAGCGTGTCAGAAGTGCGTCGACGCTTTACGACATGCCTTAGGTATGTATTACAACGACTGTCAGAAGCCCGCAGATCTTAACCCAGGTCGGAACTGCATACCCATAGAGGAAGTTGTGAAATGCAGTGAGATACGGAGTAGAGGCACAACCGTTCCCTCAGATAACCATATGGGACTGTTGGTAGCATGGCATACAGGCATAGTGATCTCACTTTGCTCTAGTTACCACAAAAGCCTGAGAATAGATCGACGGATAATGCTGAAGACAAAGCAAGCCGGAGACTCGGGTCCGCGCCCCACCGATTAACTTTCAGGCTGAAAAGCATGCCTTGCTGCAATTTCCACATCTTGTTGCAAGGGAAGTTCCTGGGATCTTGAAGGATGGACGAAAATGAGGCTCGATATTGGCAGCGGTTCTGATCCATCTCCACCATACCCTCCCCGCAACCCCTCAATGGTCTAGCGGTGACGATAATGCAGACAAACTCCGCCAATGCCAATTTGCTGTGGTTGGGATAGCTATGCCCAACGCAAGCTCTCGTTCTTTCAATGATCCTGGTTTCGGTACGTGAAACGGCTTTGAAACAGGTAAAACACCATAGGTGAAGACCTTTCGTGGACTCTGTGGAGATTTTATGCCTCAGTTGTATCGATACAACAGAAACAAAAGAACTCCAGGGATCCGTATTTAGATAGTACCCTGGCTCTTTCTCGGACATTGCACTTCGCACGATGCTGCAACCATCTTTCGCTTTCATAGAAGCTCTCCCATCCTATCAAGACCCTAATAGCTGTAAGAGAGCCCTTACTCCCTAGATATGGACACCGCCAAGGAGTGCCGGTTAGTTTTGGTTTGAGTCCAATCCTGACGAAGGCCTGCCTACCTGCGTTTGTGAATACAAGGAATCAACTGATTGTAGTGCCGAGTTCTACACACACTTCATCAGCAAATACAGACGCTGGCCGTGATAGTGTTGGTTTCGATCTGTCAGATCACGCTTGCAGTATTGTTCTTGAAAATCACTGATGCCCCGGCCAGAGTTACCCCGACGGACTATATGGTCGTATCAGATCCAAGTACACTGCAGGTTTAGTCCACATTTTGTCGAGGAAGGATAGAAGAGAACGTTTGAAGAGAAGTGGAGGACTCATGAACAAGGATATAAATCTTCCGAAGCGCGCGCTGACCAAGAGTGCCAGCATGTGCTCCTTCTGGGCTTGAACGCTTTTCGATCTGCATCCAGTTTTCAACACCTGTGAGACATAATGAAGATGTAGCCTTTGTTAGAGGAGATGGATCAAATACAATGCCCCTTGATGCTTGGCAACTCGGCCAAAGCGGATCAATGTACTGCGGAAATTCGGTGACCTGACCCAAGACGATTTGAGCATAAGTGGTGGGAGCTGAGTGAAATGGGCTGTATTCTTGGTGGGCCGTTTGTTGGTTGTCGCGTTTGGCTAGACCAGGGCCAACACCGTAATCCTCCAGACTGGCGGCGTGTTTCCTGTCCACTGCACTCTGGCACAAACTGTCTAGGATTATGCGGGCCTTTTCTTGCATTGAGGTTGGTATTCGTGTTTTCGAACAGGGAACCTAAAGAATATAAGTATTCGGCATAGGTAAGTTTACGACGTTCAAGTAAGTTAGTTTGCTCGACCCGATCACTCGGATTATTAGCTCGTGGCTTTGGCACGTTCCAGAAAATAACTAAGCTAGCTTGGCGGGAAGCTCCTGGTCTATGATAACCAGGGCTCCTCCATTACCACTCACCATCTAGTTATAAGATTATAAGAGGATAGTTTTGCCTGTGCTCAGATACACATGGGCCTTGACGGCAGGGCTTGTTAACGCCGACGAAAGTCGGTGCCGGCTCCGATAAATAAGGCGTTGAGGCTTGAGGAGCAACACCAATATCATCGCACAGGACTATGCAGCGTTATAGTACTGCATACATAATCTACATGTGCAAGATGGAGCTTGCAGAGTTAGTTCTGGCTAGCTTGCATTGTATCACTTAGCACCACGTCTGCAAGCTTCATGCACTGAGGGTACCAAAATATGCAGCGTTGAACCAACAGGGTATAGTCAACTGTTGGATCATTTCAGGGCTGTTTTGGTCTCGAAACTGGTTTGGCGGAGTAGTCGGAGGTCCCATGGTAAAAACATAGGCTTGTAATAGTAGGTAGATCGTTTCAGGACGATCAGTACTCAATCAGGCCTCTAGTACCAGCAGAAGCATCGGAGGCTCCTCTGTGTCTGTACTAAGTAAACAGCAGTGGTGGAAACCATCCTCTCAACTTATCCAAAGATTCTGATGGTATGATCTGGTTTGATGCAGGATGGCAGAGCTGAAAACAGGGAATCAAGGACGTGTATGCCTGAAATTTGCCACAAGCTCGCCCGCAGTTTGAGTCTCGAGAACGAATGTTCAATGTCCACCATACATCGTCATGATGTCGATGACAAGACAAAATAAACTGTTGAGCCAGAGTCAACTCCTGACAGCCATGACCCACAGAGGCGTTCATTGCTGGGTTCGGCCACGCGACTACCCACACAGGCTGCCGGGAGCGGAACTTGATCCAAGCGTCAAGACATCATTAAGCCGTTTCATTTGTTGCCAGTGGCTGGGACGGATCCGGTGGTTGTTGCTCCGCGGCGCCTCTGTCAAGGGTTTCATTGGGGCATGAGTGTCCTCTCCCACGGTTGCACCCTTGTTGATGGTGCCCTATCAGATCGCCATCTGGAACCAGGGACTATGGCCGCATTTTTTAATGCCAAGCCTGCCAATGACAGGTACAGGTTTGTAAGGATGAGGAAACACCTCAAGGCTGCTTTTCTGTACGTAAAAAGTGGTGAACAAGATAATAAGGCCATCGAGTATCCGAGCAACTGAAGTAAATCATGCTGCACGACTAAGAACTGCGACATATACCCTTGCGGATAATACTAAGGCATATCCTTGGGGAGTCTGTCAATTTTTTGGTCCAAACCAATGACTTCCATCCTGACAGTCCTGGGAGGTTGCATCACCGTTGATGATTGACCTTGTCCATGGGTGATCCCTGAAGTGCCTCCCGACAAGAACAACGTCAAAAGCACAGACACAGCCTTGAATGACCCCCAAGGATTCTGTGCCATCATTGTGGTCGGCGTATCTCCTTATGCCTCAGTATTATAGAGGTTCGTACTGATTTGTTTAAACGTTATGTCAGCCTCATTTCACTGATTATACCAGGCTGTCCACTCGCGTGGCTGACTGAAGACTGAGACCATTATGTCTGACCAGTGAAAAACCGAGCTGGAACGATCGACAATGCGATGTCGTTTTGTATGCAAGAAGATAGTCGTATATCTGGACTTGAACATCCTGCTGAGCAACTTTTTCAAGTTGAGTAGGGGTCAGGAGGAAGGCGAAAATTAGGACAAGGCTATTTCGCATTCTTTAGCTGCATTAGGTCAAGGCCAGATGGATGGACAAATACATACCTGCGTGATGAAAGAATACATCCAGCCCTTCCCATCCATCACAAACTTTTTAACTGGAACATGGTAGCTCATCAAAGCCAGGGGAGCGGTTCCGACTGCAAAGAATTAAGGCCGACCCATCAGCTGCAAATGTCCGTCTGCGGTTTCGGCACTGTCCCAGTATGGTAAAGCTTTAACGGCATTTCGTAGAGGTACGTAGGTACAAACAGAGAAGAAACAAGACAAGACCCAGGAGATCGGGCGCATTCCAACCATTCCATGTCAAACAAAGCGGAGCTGGTTCGGGGGTATTCGAATCCTTGTCAGTCAATTATCCATGAAATACAAGATTTCGGGGGTAGAAACGAAAATGACCAGATGGGAGAAGAGTTTGTTGATGTATGTACCTTAGGCCAAGTGCATGGAAAGAGGAAAGAAAGAAATACCCATCTATGCTTAGGAAGGTAAGATTGGATCGGATTGGCAGGCATGAACCTAATGGATGAGGTGTAGGCAGGCACGCCTGTCATCGATGCAACTGGGGCGTGTTCCTTCCCCCGTCCCCTTTCACTCCATCCCTCCTAACTAATCCCATCTAGCCCATCCATCCCATCCCATCCCATCCAACATCCCCCCCAAACTCAAGCTCAGCCCGCCCCGCGCTCCATTTGGCAATAACATCATCCATCTCGTCGACCCAATCTTTGTTATTCACCCCTGTCTCTCGATCACCGTCCTGACTAACCCTATTAAACGCGCCGTTCAAGGGCTATATGTCATCGTCAGCTCCAAACCTCATATCACAATTATCGCTCTTTACTCGACGCGTACTAGTTACTTTAGCTGTGGATTGGAAATCTGCCCCAGCCTTTACAAGCGCTCTCAGAGCCTTGTCTCTCTCCCACCAATAAGTCATATGTTAAGACAACTTCAACTGCCTCTATTATTAGCTGGCCCAACTCTACCGAAATCTTTTGAATTTGTGGAAACTCAATACCGTACGGATACCGGGACACACACATCCACTTGAACCAGCACTCCGTACAGTACCCTGCTCGTCTTACACTCACTCCTCCACATGTCTATCCATGTTTGTTTGTGCTCGAAAAGCTTTTCTTGACAGAACCCTTATCCTTCTTCGTGAGCTTCTGATACTGTCACCTCTGCTCGAAGTCAGCTCTTTGTGTCTTATTCCCAGTGCCAGAGTCACATTCCAGCCCGGGCCTCTACCCGTGGTTTGATGACCTGCTTGTCAGTGGGCGTGGGATCGGTCCCCTCGTCAGGTAGTGAAAGGGCACCAAGCTTAAAGCTCTTGGCCGGTTCCCGGGACCCACGAGCCCAAGCTCTCTCATTGAACAACGATTTGACGCCCAGTCAGGCTTGCATCTTGCATACGACAGGCTCTACTTCAGGGAACAAGGACGTTTTTGGCCTTCAATCTCATCTCCAGGGGCTCAGCCAACTGCTTGACCAGTCCACTCTGAAGTCGACCGTGTCCCCGCTGCTGCCGTTTTTCTGATATACGCCCCCTACGTGGATCTGGAATCAGTAACCAATCCAACATCTTCCCTACGGCAAAGGGCCCTGACAACTTTGCATCGATCAATCTCTCCTCCCTGTCACAGGTTACAGTGCCCCTCCGTTCCCCAACCGCGATACATGCATTCCCTTATTGTCGTTGAAGGCCCCTCTTGCATTACCTTACAACTATCTCAGACATCCCTTGCCAGTGACCAAAGAACCATCTTGCAAACCGCCGCGTGACACGAAAGCTAGGTTCAAGCTCCGTGTACGAGATTTATCAGAGTGTGACAACAGAGTCACAACTATTGATCCTTCCCTTCACCTCGAGTTCTTCTTGGGCACCTCTGTAAGAAGCTTTTGGACCTCTAACGGCACCGTCTTGGACCTTTTGCTGTCCTTCAGATCTTGAAACGGATTTGGGTTACTGGCCACCCGCGATAGCGGTTCTAATATTCACTGTTTGTGAAGAAACACCCGCTGAAAACCCGTTCGAAACACCCCTGACCCTCTGCACAGTATTATTGAGACTGAGTTGTCAGTAGCCAATCTTTGGCTACTCGCATCTTTCTGCTCCATCGGAGTATCTCGAAGAACGACCCGCCCTCCTTGCTGTTTAACATCTCTACTCCATAACTGAAGCAGCTCTAGCCAGTAAACAAACTTTTGGAAAGGATGCGAATCGCGACCTGTTGACTAGATTCTTTCCTACTTTAGCACTACTGAAGCATCGAGCCACTTAACATCGCATTGATCGACTAATCACAATGGGAGACTACTACCATCACTTCCTGTCTTCAATGTCCGGGGCAGGGATGAATCCCGCGACGTCCCCGGAGGAGATGCTCGACCCTCGAATGCATGGAGCACCGATACCAATGGTATCTGCGCCGTTACCCGGTCCGTATCAGCAACTTGGATATTTTACCGGGTTTCCAGATCCCATGATGTTCAATCAGAACAAGTCGCAGAAAGCTCGCAGAAAGTCTGCGGCTGGAACCCCTGCGGCAGTTGACCATGTCAAGCATCGAAGAACACGATCAGGCTGCTTCATGTGCCGCAGTAGGAGAGTTAAGGTATGTAACTGAGGATCGAGTAGAAAGCATGCCTAACTTTCCCAGTGCGACGAAACCAGACCAATATGTGAACGTGCGTGTAGTCCTGCAAGGACTTGCTGATTTGGATATGATGATGCTAACACTCCTCAGGTTGCAAGAAGGGAAATAGAGAATGTGTCTACCCAGACCCCCCATCGTCAAAAGGTTCCTCAGCTTCGAGCGGTAAATCCAAAGATACCGCAACTTCTGCTCAACAAACGAGTCCAACTTCGTCAAAATCAGAGGACGACGAGGACACCGAGCAAGAGAGTAAACTAGAAATGATTGTGGACGAAGATGAAGATACTGAAGACCAAACAAAGTCTTCGGTACCCTCCAGACAGTCAAAAAGCGTTTCGCCATCGACCGCAACAGCAACACCAAGTAGCCTTGCAGCTGTCTATTCCTCCTCCGAGTTTCCTATCCAGACAGGTGAAGCCGACTGGTCACATCTACCACCGGAGTACCAGCAATGCCTCTCCTTTTTTGTGGAAAACCTCAACCATTTCAATTATTGTATACCCCTGGACTCGGATGGCTTTTTTACGACGATTCTCCCCAACATGGCCACTCGCCACGAGCCCTTGCTCAACGCGCTCGTAGGCTTCTCTGCATACCATATTACTCTTCGAAACCCACAGGGAAAGCTCCAGGACTTCTTACAATATTACAATAAGAGTGTAACGCAGCTCTTGGGCTTGTTTAAGAGACGAGAAAAGCCCAACGTTGCCACTCTTCTCACTATTCTGCAGCTTGCCACTATCGAGGTATTTGTCAATCTCCTCGCCATTCCATCTTCACATTCTGACTGTACTACTCAGGAATATTTTGGCGACTGGGTCAATCTAATGGGACATCAAAAAGCAGCTTTCGAAATAATAACGAGTATATTCACCCCCCAGACAGTGATGCAGACGCCTGTTGGCCGCATGTGCCTCAGCTGGTACGCCCGATTCGATAACTTCGTTGCCCTCATGGGAGGATTCCCTACCGATCTGCCGCGCGAATGGTTCCGAGCGATGCTGGATTTTTATCAATCCGGGATTATGTCGAACCCAGATGAGTTGCATTGGAAGATCGATGCGTGGTCCGCACGACTTCGCCTGATCTCTTACGACATGTCGATTTTGTTCGCCCGAGGCAGTAGAGGCCAGATATCTCAGGAGGACTTTATGAAAGAGCATGAACTCTTGAATCAACAGCTCATAGAGTGGAAGGAGAAACGCGACCCCGCCTTGCAGAATCCCAAATATCTTATCAAGGATTTTCCTCCAGCAGAAACTCTCGATCCGGACGACTTTGTCAATCCCTATACGGTTGGAATACTTTACGATTTCCCCCTGTTCGACGTCACAGTTCTATGCGCAGAATGGAACAGCATCATGATTATGCACAAATGCCAATCATCAGGAATGAGGCCGGACCAACTGTTCGCGGATCTAAACCGCCATGCATATAGGACATGCCAATATTTTGAAACATTGGAGTTCTGGCCTTCAACTCCCAGAGGCGTTTTGGTTCTGATACAAGCATGTATTGCTATTGCAGCTCTTTTCTGTCCTCAGGATGCGAGGCATCACATGTGGTTCCGTCGGAAGTTTGCTTTACTAGAGACTATGGGGTAAGAACAAAACTCGCCTGCGTACTCCAACCGCAAGGTCATAATCGAATTATTGCTAACTATTGAGTAGGTATATCCATCCTCTTCCGCTACGTACCAAAATGGCAGAGTTATTCCGAGAACCCGATTGCGTAAACTGGTGGCTGCCAAACGAAGAAGGATTCAGCCCAGTATTACAGGAAATCCGTAATTTTGCGGATGAACGAAACGCTGCAGCTGTCACAGCCCAACAAGAGAGTGTTCGCGAGGTTCGACATATTTTCGCCAAGATGTCATTGATGGACGATGCAAATGCCCCGTCAAGCTCGAGTCCAGACTCTGCTTCAGGGCCCAGTGTTAATTCACCCAATGTGAAGCGATGATGTATCCAAGGGCTGGGACTTATCCCGGACCACGCAAGTGGACAGAAATTGCAACACAAACGCATCATTATTTGCATTATCCCCCTATTTTTCTTCTACCGTTCACCTCACCTTTGTGGGCGGATTTTCGAGGCGGTTGTTTCTCCAGCGGGCCAAGATTTCGAGGCAGGCAACCAGTTACGACACTTCTTTTCTTAGACCAGAGAAGGAAACTTTGTGGTTCGTTTGGGGGTTACACGAGCAGGAATAGACTAAGGAGCCATTGCGCGTGGTATGGTAGATAAAACGCAGTTGTAACCACGGTGCTGGCATGTGGAGGAGTTATTGGAAAATTTTGTGTGTTTCAACAGGCATTTTGACGGTGGGTGACAGTATAACCGTCAGTTTGGTTATGTATTGACTATTGAGGATGATTGTGTGGTCAATTGTGTTTTTATACAGTGGGCAAGTAATTTTGCCATGCTATACTACCATATCCTGAAAGACAAGATATGGAATCAAATGGATATCGCCTTGATCCGTCTATTACTTCTCAACCTTTTTGGTTTCCTCCTCTGACTTGGTATCTGTGGTCTTTGCCGCATCCTCTGAGGATTCAGGGGTATCCATGTCTGGTGCTGCGTCTACAGAGGCGTTTTCCTCTGTTGGCTCGTCCTCTGCAACGCCCGTATCTGTAGATTGCGCTGACTCAACAGAGTCCGCGGCTGGCTTATGTTCATCCGGTTGAGTATCATCATCGTTTGCAGAGTCTTGTTCCGAAACAGACCCGACAACTGTCTGATCGGCATCATCGTCAATTTCTTCGTCATCATCGTCATCATCATCATCGTCATCTTCCGCCTTGTCAGCTGTGGAACTGCGGGACTGTACCCCGGATTCTCCCATGACTGATTGCTCAACAATAACAGGGACATCGGCCACTTCCGGCTCCTCCTCCACAGGTGATGGAGCGGTCAGTTGCATATCCTTTAGTTTCCTGGAAACTCCAGCGGGTTCCTCCTCCTCGGCTTCAATGACAGTTGTTACAGCACTTCCCGTCGAAGGACTACTTCGAATGTGTCGTCGAGTATTTGTTCTTGTTGGATGCATGTTGTCTTCTTCGGCAGGAGGGCCCCTTTGATGAGATGAAGGCTTGAGAATGGTGGGAGGAGGTTTCTCGGGCTCCTGTTCAGTATGGGGTGCCTCGAGTCCCTCCGCCTCGGGAGGCAACTTGTAGTTCTCAGCAGGCAGCAGATCATACAAGTCGCATACTGTCTTAAACAGGACGTACAGTCCTGTCTCGGCCTCTACGGACCAAAACACGCCACGATGCTGAAACCAGGCATGGGCAAATATGCGATGCAACCTGCGAAACACATTGACGAGATTCTTGACACCCACATTCTTACTGTGGTTGTCATTATGGACGACAAAGCGGCTGGGGAAGATCTTCTGGTCGGTCACAACGTTGGCAGCCCAGTCCAGGGTGTGACAGCAGTAGTCGATGGCGCAGCAGCTCTTGGGCTGCTCGTGCACAGCGCAGAGGAACTGCCATTCGGAAGCGCGCATTTCAGGGCACGTGCTCGCACTACACGGCGGGGTGTCGAAGAGGAAGCCAACGATCAAGGAGTTGCATTGGGAGATGAGGAAGCGGCAGAGCTCATAGAGCCAGATAGTCCGGTCGACGCCATTGGGAGGTGTCGCGAGCTGTAGCGCGGTGCCACGGGTGATCGGCTGGGTGTTTGAGGACGTATGGTAGCAGTGGAGGGCGGCTAGGTGTTCTTGGAGTTGAAATGCAGAGTCGAGCTGGTTCATGTTAGCCTCAAGGTTCCGGCATAATATGATGACGGCGCAAATAAGGTACCTCTTGGAGCGGTATCAAAGGAGGACCAGCAGCCATGTCTGCTGCTTTTGTTCCTGGGTGTATCCGCCGTCTGGAGCTGGCTTCAAGCTGCGATTGCTCCTGGGGTGTCGTATGAAGACTGGCTGCAGGACCGCCAGAAGGAGACATGGGTGCCATTTGGATCTCTGCAGCTGGCGGAGGGCTTGGAAGCCTAGGGGAGCTCGGTGCTAAAGACATGGCTGGCAAAAATATGAAGTCGTTGCTAATAAAAACTCGCGATGTTGGGCGCAAAAGATCTGGGGAGAGCTGGGCGGTTATTATCACACAAGGCTGCGCTGGGTTGACAAGTGGCTGGCATGGCAAGGGGAGGCAAGAAAACCCAGGACTATTACACTAAGCGACGAAAACACTGAGGTGATCTTAGTGCATTTTAGTACATCTTTAGACCAGTTAAATTTGGCACCCTGCTCTAGCGTCAGCAGGTTTATTACCCCCCAGAAGACGGAGCAGGGCTACCTAAGCTCACCTGGGGCCTAGGTAGAGTGGGGATTCGCTATATGCATAACAGAGAAATGCCCGTCGCATGCAGCTAAGGGGGACCGTGCAACTTATACCATGGAGCCCTCTGAATGCATGATTTGAAGATATTTCGTGAGTGCTTCATATTAACCAAGGAAAGTCTAAAGTCACGGCGAAAAGTGTTCAATATTCGCCGGCCGTTAGAATCGCTTCCCGAGTGTCCCTGAACTTAAAGAAAAGCTTGATCTAAACGGCCAAACGTTAACAACAACAGTCATGGATTTTGATGACGATGCCCCGCCAGAGCTGGTTGATATAGCCGCCAACGATGTGGATGAGGAGATCACAGTCAAGGTTCCTATCACAATTGTGACAGGTATTACTACCAGACACTGATTTATCTCATCCTCTAATATTTGATAGGATATCTTGGTGCTGGTAAAACCACCTTGCTAAATTACATCCTTACAGCTCAACACGGCAAGAAGATCGCTGTCATCATGAATGGTTAGGACGGACCACGACTTGTTGGAAACAGCCACTAACATGATATAGAATTTGGAGACTGTAAGTACTCAGGTGTGAGATTGTTGTTACGTTTCTAAGTCGTACTGCAGCGCTCGACATTGAAAAGTCCCTTACTGTGAACAAAGGTGGTGAGCAGGTTGAAGAATGGTTAGAAGTTGGCAACGGCTGTATCTGCTGTTCCGTAAAGTACGTTGTGAATGTACGGCAGCCACATACTACAGTGCTAACTGGATTCAGGGACACAGGAGTCAATGCGATAGAGTCTCTCATGTCAAAGAAGGGTGCATTTGACTACATCCTCCTCGAAACAACTGGCTTAGCCGACCCTGGAAACTTAGCTCCCCTCTTCTGGGTAGACGACGGACTCGGAAGCACCATTTATCTGGATGGAATAGTCACGCTCGTAGACGCGAAGAATATTCTGCTCAGTCTTGACGACCCCAATGGTGTTGTCGAAGGATACGACGACCACGGTCATGGCCCTGTCATGACTACAGCACACGTTCAGATCTCCCATGCCGATGTGATCGTAATTAACAAGGCCGACATGGTTACTGAGACGGAACTCGGCCAGGTCAAAGAGAGAATCCAGTCGATCAATGGACTTGCTAAGATCCATGTAACGGAGAGGAGTGTGGTCACTCAATTGGAAGGATTCCTGCTTGATTTGCACGCATATGACCAGTTCAATGAGTCAGACGCAAATGCCAGGGGACACAGTCACCTCGACCCTGTAAGTTCCCGCCTGATATATGATATTTGTAAGAGGTTATGTAGCTAAACGCTCAGACCATATCGACCGTCACCATACCCGTTGGCCGCCTTGAGCCAGGACAACTGGACACAGTTGATCGTTGGTTACGAGCGGTGCTGTGGGACAGCAAATTACCTGAAGATGAAAAGGAGGGTGATTTTGAGATTCATCGCTCCAAGGGACGGCTTGTGTTTGCCAATGGAGAGGTCAAGATGTTGCAGGGGGTGAGGGAGGTCTTTGAGATAAATGACGGGCCGTTGGGAGATGAGATGCCCAAGGAGGGGAAGATTATTCTGATTGGAAGGAACGTAGCAGGTGTTGGATTTGAAGACAGTTTCAAAAAAGCCCTGAGCTAGTTTTTATTGTAGTAAAGAATAGAGGTGCATGATAACTCTATGATGTCTGAGGTCTTCACTAGTGCTCTTACTACTGAATGGACTGAAGCATTCGAGCTCTGCTCCTTGACCGGCAATGGACTTACGTATATTCTCGCTTATGTTAATTACTGTGATAAGTCGACGTCTCACAGTGCCTAACAGAGGCTGCTGTTCATCGGTCGGTGTGTTCATAGGCGTTGTTTGTTGGTGATGTTTGCCATGATGTTGAAGGGTCCCCACTTATTCCCGCCCGGATCATCGTCCATTCCACCTCATTCCAATCCACGTCCAGCCTTCTCTCTCAGTGAGTGAGCCCTCCTCCAACCAGTAGCAAACCTAAAGCCCCAGGCGAATAAGGCCAGCTCTGAAAGCAAACGATCGCATCTACAAACAACATCCCTACCATTTTGTCAACCTCCGCACAAAAACGCATCGACGTCGCACCGAACGAACCCTCTTGCTACGACACTTCGAATTAACAACATTGTATTCCAGCAGCACACCCACTTTGTTGATCGCGACAAACCTCTACAGTCAATCATGAATAGGCCAGGTAGGACGCACCCCCCACGACGTTATTCCTTCGCAGCCCAGACCCCGCGCTGCCAGCGAAATCTGCAAAAACCTTCGTCATCTTTCGTATTTTTTCGGCACATCATCACGCGAGAGAGAGCTGTGCGCCAGCACTTACGCTCACGAGCCTTGTGAAACTCCCTTGACGGCTTTCAACCCCTCCGCGACCCTCATTGACCTTGTTCGGATGTCGCCACGATCGCTTCAATGGATCTAAACGCGGATCAGGATCAGGCTGGGGGCATGTCGGAGAGATTGCCATGAGCAGAGTCTGGATGGTCAAGCAATAAGCAAGCAAGCGAGCAATGGCAGGATAACGCTGACGATGTCATCGAATCGTAGGGGCAGTGCCACAGACACTCCGCGGGATGCCTGGTGGCTTTGGAGGTCAACAGCAACCCCAACAACCAGGACGAGCAGGAACGAACCGATTACCGAACGGAAAACTAGGTATGCGCTTCAGAAGTGATTGCGATCTCCGCGCTGTTGTTTTGGCTGGGTTGCATCGAGGACGGCCTTAGGCTAATACCGGGCGACAAATGTAGGGAATAACAACTCTGGCTGGGCGTTTGGAGGGGTTCCCATGGCGGGAGCTGGTCCCCAAAACGCTGCTCGTCAACTTGGCGGAAACGTGAGCTTCGCACAGAGCTTGTCGGGATCTCAACCTGCAACATCACTCGACCTATCGTACGTATATGGCTGCGGCACACGTCATCGGAGCTTCAATACCTCTCTGGTATTGAATTATTCGAATCGAAGCTGGTCACAGTGACGCGCTTGCTAATGCAGACTAGCGAATTCCCATCATTATCGAACAACGCGCAGATGTCGAACCCCAACCAGTCGTCCATGTGGTCGACAGCCGGATCGCGAAACCTGGGTGGTCCCAGTCCGCGCAACCAAGCTACCCTTCAGCAAGGTGGCCAGGATGATATGTTCAGTCCCACCTCTTCCAGAGGGCAAGGCGGGTTCAGATTCGGTAACCAAGGCAACATTGGACAACAAACTCAATCAAGCAGCGTTGACGACTTCCCACCGCTGAATCAGACCTCGAATGGCGAGATGGGATCAGATCGGACGGCGAGCTTGATGTCATCTCTGGGCTTCAGCTCTCAGGCCGCCGGCGCCGGACCGGCGGCAAGCAATAGGGGGAATGGTCTTCTGAACGCATTGTCGGCTAACAGCCGAGCAAATGAGGCCAGGTCGCCGCCTGGCATTGGAGCCCCCGGTCGGTTTTTGTCATTCTTGCCTGCGATTCCAAATGCTTACTTTCCCAGGCTCTTCAAGACCGCAAGACGGCAAACCTCCTGGCCTGGAAGAGCCCCGGCAAAAGTCTTCCAAGGAGGATGTAGTGGCAGACGATGTTTCTAATGCAGCGGATTATAACAACGCGGACTATAGCGCCACAAATTATGTGGCACAAACCATGCAAAAGAGACTCGATACTGAGGACGTCATTGACCCTCTAGAGGGTATGCCAGCATCCGACAAGTGGGGTCTCAAGGGTTTGACAACGTTGATGAACAACTATCCTGACTACCACGCGATGGTTGTGGGAATGGACCCCAACTCGCTCGGACTTGACATCAATTCTCAAGAGTTTGTCTCCTCAGAACTGGCCATGGGGGTTTGCTAATATTCTTCTCAGGTTGTTTTCGACCCAGATCTACTCACTGTTTGATGACGCACCTCCTCGGCCAGTCCTTTCCAATGGAAGATTTCGATTGCCGGATTGTTATAACGTGACAAATGTGCAACCTATCGAGAGTAAAATTCAGAGCTTCAACGAAGAGACTCTATTTTGGATCTTTTACAGCTGTACGGCAGATGTAAAGCAACAAATGGCTGCAGTTGAGCTGTAGGCGATAACCTAATTGTGGACTTTGTTGAAAACCACTAACTCTTTGATAGACATTCACGAAACTGGCGGTGGCACAAGAAACACCAGATCTGGTTGACCAAGGACGAGCACATGACTCCTCAAATATTGAGTCCTAACCATGAGCGAGGCTATTACGTTGTCTGGGACACAAACTCCTGGCGCAAAGAGCGTGTATGTGCATCTCGGAGGGTTCTAGACGATATCATCTAACAAGCGCACAGAAAGAACTCACTCTACACTATGGCGATCTAGATACAACACTGGGTCAGGCACAGGTTGTGCCTTGATAGGAGGAGTACTGAGCACCACGATTGGAGAGAATTTCCTTTGGAACAGGTGTGCATGGGTGACTGATACGTGAGAAACGTATAAAGGGGCGTTACGGCATCAAGACAGGGCAACTGTTTCTCGTGGGGATGGGATCGGACCTGGGTTATGAATGAACGCTCTTCCATCACTGAGGGCTGGCTTATCGCCTGGATATCGGACTGTCGTGTCAATAAATGATGCTTTTCAGTTCTGCGCAATAACTGTTTGCCTTGAATGTTGTGACATGTTTGGGAATTCGCCGCGGTCTCACTGAATGGCAGGCTATGGCTTGACTTCAACTATTCTAACCAATCATTCAATCGTCAGGAATCAACAATCAACATTTGAAAGAGACTGAAGGCAGGCATCATCTCACTTGTTCCGATATCAATCACATAAAGTTTGGCCATTAACATGATTAGCCGAGGATTCCCCACATGCAATTTGACGTAACGCCCCGTCTTTCTAGGTGGGCTCGCTGCCGTAAGAGCAACGCTTATTTCATGCCACCGACCCACGACCCAAGCTCTTTCTAGCTCGTGGGACTACAGTTGTACATACTTATCGTCATCTCGGCATCTTTCTTGGACGGCCACCTATTCTCGGTCGAACCTGTGTAGCCTCCTATAATTCCTTCACACGTCCGCCTCTTCCTTGCGACTCACACATCATGGCGGACGACCAAATCTCATTGCCATATCTACTGGCCATCCTGGTTGTCTCGGGATTGATAATACGATATCTGTTCTTTGGAGGACCGTCGCCACCTCAGCCCACACGATCCCCTGAAGCTTTCCTCCGGTCAAGAGAGATTGCGGTTGAGAGAATACAGCAAATGTTTCCGCAGGCGGATCGACGGAGTATTCTATGGGATCTACAGCGCAACGGAGGAAACATCCAGAGCACGACAGAGCGAATCCTAGCAGGACGACTGGACACGGTATGCTGAACCTGTGCTATTGCCCTTTCAGACCTCTTGCTGACAAGTATCACCACTAGCCCCCCGTGACTTTCCAACCGCCGCCTCCTCCGGGCCAGTCCGCACCAAGCAGCAGCGCAGCGACGGCTTCTCGACAGCCGGATAAGCCAGCGCAGCCGGATCTTATCACCCGGTATAACCTCAAGGACAAGCTGGATACTGCATCGCAGGAAGAGCAGGATGCCAAGGGCAAGGGATGGAGCTCAAACAGAGATGAGAGGCAAGCTTCGCTGCAGAGGAGGAGGGATGAGATGATTCTTGCGGCGCGGAGGAAGATGGAAGCTAAGCTCGCGGCTGAGAGGGCGGCTCAGGGGAGCTGATAGGATACAGTGACGTATGATATAACTTAGTAGATAATAGGGTGGCCAAGCATTGTATTATTTTGACGGTGGTATCATGTCGCGTGCCCTGTTAGCGGAGACAAGTGTCCTGCTTTCTTCCATGATACTCATATTTGGACAAACATGTACATTGTAACGATACTCGATTATCCAGTGCAAGAATCTAAGGTGCTTGTAGAGCGAGTTGTCAGATCTGCATTAACGCTCGTGCATGTAAGCCAGCCCTGCTCTACCGCACATCGATTATCTTCTGTTGATCACATGCCCAAACAATTCAAGCAGTGTTGTCATCTTGCCACCAGAGACTTAAAATACCGCTATACCTGAATATCTGCCACAAGTCCAATAACACCTTAGAACACCTGTCTAGTACTCGCAAATATTTGACTTTAACTTAACTTGTTCCTCAGACCAATTCTGATATTACACCAACCAGCCAAGCCTCATGTGAAGCTGATAAGGTAGTCAGAGATGTGGCAGTGCTTGCGTGGCTCTGTGGCGATGGTCTCGGGAGATTGTCAGGAAATGAATGTCTAGCAATTAGCGCAGTTCTAGGAGTGCCAGAAGGCCTCCAGATACAATCAAAGCGAATTTCAAGATTGGTCTGTGTTCCTGTGCATGGCTGAGGTAACCAAGAGCTTTAGGGGTCCAGTTGAAGCTATCTGAGCATGGACGTCTCAAGATTCATTAACAGGAATACCATAAACTCAATATATTATAGACTAGACAGAGAGACCATCTGATAGAACACTTGCTCTTACTGGCATAATGATATGAATCACATACCTTGACTAACTCGGATGAGAGATAGCTCATTGTTGGAGTGTAGACAATAGCACCTGGAGTCTCTAAGTTAGTGGGGTTCTGGGGTTGGTTGCTGGTACAAATACAAGACCCCGCCACATGTTTGTTTTCTTCTACACACCTCATGCGCCGGCAACCGAATGATACTCTGACAGGAATCTGCTTCAGCTGCGCCAACCGGTTCCAAATTCAGGAACAAGATTAATTACCGCATTCCAAGATCGCTTCTTTGCAAAGCCACCTCAAAGGAGGCGTTGCGAAACATCTGCCGTCAACTTCAGGGTCTAAAGATCTCTGGAGCTGAGCCACAGCCATTCAACGCGGCCTCGTGAACTAGGGTCCTGGTAGTTCAAGTGTATCACCCTTCGACTTCACCCATTCATTCACCTGAGCTCCGCCTACATCCAAACAACAACGACAGGTCTCTCGTAGACCTGAAACGCCACCCGATACAAGCGATACCGAAGCCAGCCTTCATGCATTTCCACAAACTATTCGATTGTTGATACCCGAACCCTTCAAGACTACAAGTACATTTCTTGAGGTTGCGTGAACCTAATTACCAGTGGATCGGGGCCCTTTCATCGCGATGGGTACACCCCGAGACTACTATGCAGACCTAGAGCTGCCACCGACGGCAGACGCCGCGGAAATTCGAAAACAATATCGGAAACTTGGTACAGACCAACGAAGCTCTTGCCCTTTATACAGCCGCTGACACGAATTGCAGCTCTCAAATATCATCCAGATCGTAATCCTGGACGAGAGGCAGAAGTGAACACACAGTTCCAGATCATTCAAACGGCGCACGAAATTCTTTCCGACCCTGAACAGAAGGCCAAGCACGATGCTTTGCGAGGGCGTGGTAGATTTCCAGGAGCTTCGGGTGTTAAGGGCAACCCGTGGTCAAATGTCAGCGCCCAGTATCCGCCCCCTCCTCGACGCAACAATGCAAATCCTCGAGCTCCGCCATCGGGCGCACAAAGATGGCAACGTTTCTCTACGGGAGTTCCTCCCACTGCAAAGCAGTACACAGCATCAGATGCCGAATCGAAGAAGAATGCTGCCCGGGCATTCGAAAACATGCGAAAGGGTGCATCTGCCAAAACCAACGACCAACCACGACCTCCCCCTCCACCTCCGCCACCACGGACTGAATCTGCCAGACAACGTCAAGAAGCCTCCTTTGGTGCACGAAAGACAGGCTTTCATCCTCGGACAGCAGGGGGCGATGAACCACCCGTATCAAGTAGCAACTACAGCTCGAGACCTGCTTCGGAACGATATGCGCAGCAATTTGGCTCTGACCTTCCACAACAAGAACCTCCTCCTATTCCCCAACGGCCGCCTCCAACTGCGATGCCTGATCCGTTAAGCCAATTCAGAGACCAAGACAGCACATTCGACCCCCGACAAAGCACTCCATATGCGTCGTCAAACGGAGGCGAAAAGACTAACCCTTTCGATGGCGTCTCAATAACCCGGGCTAAGAGTACTCGGGAAGCCGCTCGCCAAGGTCAATCTGCCTCTAAAAAGGAAGCTTTCATTTTCGCCAGCCGACAACGCAGCGCCAGTACACCGAAGGGTGGAAAGGCTCAGGACGCTCCTTTGAATAATAAGGCTCCTGAACAACCTTCGATACCCCGGGACCCGGCAGACCGTCCTAAGGCGCCGTTGAAGAAAACTCGCAGTGGCTTCAAGAGTGTTCCGCTGGGACCTAACCAGCAGGCCACTGAGTTTCCCGCAAATGATAAGCGTCAGTGGAAGTCGTCAATTCAAACATCTTATTACTAACTATGAGACAGCAACTGATTCACCTGGTGGCCCAACAATGTATGCCAATCCATTTTCTACAACACCCAGCCGCCCAATCCTGAAGAGTTCCAACAAGTGTCGTGGACACAACGGGTATGATTCCTTGGGGAATCATTGCCTATATGAAATCCCCATCAAGCCTTCTCAGTCGTCGCCTAGTGGTAGACAGGATTCAACTCACCGGTTGACTCCGTTTGAGCGCCAGCAACAAGAGCTCTTACGGCAACTCATCAACAACGCGAGTCCTGACAGCCCTGCTAAGAAGCCGAAGCTCCAAGACAGCGACTCTAAAAACCCCGGCATTCCGAATTCTGCTAACAAAGTCTACTCGCACAGCTTTAGTTTCCCTGTCAATGATGACACTTTCTCACGAACATCACCTGACCACCATCGGTTCTCCCGACGAAGTACTGACAATATTAACACTAGTTTTGCCGACGAGGAAGATGCTGCTGGATGGGAGTTCAATGCCGGTGGAGCTGAACAGGACAGCCCAAGTAGGCCCCGAAAGTCAGGCCGCCAATCCCCTGGGATGCGCCCCCCCATGAGCGGCAAGAGTACACCAAGTTTCATGTCTGATGCTGAGAAATCCGACTCTGCTAAGCCCGAGTCGGCATTTAACCCTGCAGGTTGGGACTTTGGTCCCCAAACATTTGTTCCTCAGCCCTCAAAGTCTGTATCTCCCACACGGTCTACCCGAGCAACCTCACGAAAGCCGAAGGCGGCCAAAACAACAAGCTATGTCAATCTTGTGGATGACAGCAGCAGTGAAGATGAGGTGTTGGAATGGCGTGGCCGAAAGGTGCAAGAAGAACAACCTGCTGCTGAGAGTCCCCAGGCTATGGACATAGATACTCCTCCTGCGCCGTCTTCCATGCCGCCACCTCGACCCCCCAAGGTACCTTCGCCCCAGCCAGTTCAGACTACACCTTCACCGCAGCCTGCCCAGCCTGTGAACCAACCTCAGCAACCTCAGCAACCCGTTGGAACAAACCAGGCTCCGGGAGTGGTACCTGCCCCGCATGCTGCCCGAAACATCAACGTCGAACCCACCAGACCCGAGTGGCGACCTGGCAATGTTGACACTGTCAATGGTAACGAGCACAGACCTGAGAGTCCCATAAAGGCATTCAATCCGAACAACATGGGATCTGAGGATAGCGAAGAGTTCCAAGCAAGCTTGGCGGACTTGAGAAATGTGGCACCATTCGCTCAACAGAGTTCCGGCTTGAAGTCTTTCTCTGATCTGAAGGACAATTTGCCATTTGAAAGCAAAGCAGCGCCTCAGATTCCAATGAAGCTACCCAAGGTCCACCCATTGATCTTTCCGACAGCGCCTACTGCTCCCCAAATCCCAGCTGCCGCTACTGTCAACGGCGTTAAGCCAAGCGCGCTCACTTGGGAGACATATGTCAAAGATTTTGAACAATACTTGAAGCAATGGGACGCGTTCAACGCCCAAGTCGTCGACCATTTTACCACCCGAAAGTCGCACATCACTCGTACCCGAGAAGAAAAGGGGTATTCATTCTTGGAGAACCGGGGTGATGCTGACATCCAGGAGTATTACAACTGGCTGGAACAGGATATGGATGTTCGTCGTCGCTGGGCAGCTGCATGTGAGGAGCATGAGCACCGATTCCGAGAATTCATGGCGTTTCGAATGAAGATGAAGTAATTGATTGGTTTTGTTTTGTGGAGTTTGACAGTTTATGGATTGGGCCGAATTTCGTCTTAATGTCTTTTTTATCGTCAACATGGGATACCAAGAAGACTAACTACTTAGCTGTCGATTACTGGAGAGGATACCACATATAGCAACGCGATACAGAGTGATTTTCGGGTTTCTACAGGGGTCTACAAGATGACGAGGATAGCAGGTTCTGGATCTGGGAGGCAACAGGCGCGATGCAAAGCATGTGGTGCGTGGAGCTGGCAGTTATGTTGCATTGCGTTGCGTTGCGTTACGTTTGATAGTGGTTTTTGTCGTTGATTACTACCTAGGTAGGCAGTGGCAACTGGGCGATTTGCATCTAGGGCGTTCTCGCTGCAGACGAGACTGGAGCTTCACTGGCATCAGCCATTTGGTCTTTGGAGACGGGAATCCAAGACGTGTATATACTGGCACGAGTTAACCATAGAAATAGATGAGATGGTACCTCTCAAGGCGTTGGCAGTGTTTGGCACTGGCAGATTCACGGCGGCAGTGCACTAGCCCCTGGCTTGGGTTGTGAGATTTGGGATTTGAGAACCTTTGTGCGTGATTCGCTGCCCTCTCTCTCTCTCTCTCTCTCTCAGAGATCGTGAGAGCTATATAATTCCCATCCTCCAAGATTTCTGCTTCTCTTTCTCCTTCTTTTCTTCACATTTTTTTCTGATCGGAGTTAGGGGCTCTTACCACAGCAATACTCATCCCTGCTCATCAAGCCCTTCAACAGGCCCTATACTTTTACCCAGACCATCCTGCATTCAACTCGCAAGCACAAGAAGTAAGTTCGAATTATTCTTCTTCTTATTGCTCCTCTCTTGTATCCGTTTGCTGGTGACCCTCGGACTACAATCGGAGTGCGTTGGGTGGTTCATTGCAATGGCCGTTTCGTCCGATCTTTTCTAGGAGCCGTTTGCTTTTGGCAATCGTTTAGTGAAAGGGTGTCCTTTTGTTTACTGCCTTTCAACACTTTCTATTCTTCTATTCAAACGCCTTCTCGCATCTTTACGTCGGATTTCTAGTATTTAAGTTCTCTCGTTAACTGACTTAGGAGTTCCCTCCTTCTTCTCTCTTCAAACCTCGCATCTTTAAGTCCTCACATCCGCGGCCATCTTCAGAGCCTTTGCTAGGACATACCGCTTCTTCTCATCTGTGGTTTATCTTCAAGCCCTTTGCGCCACCTTCGCTTTTCCCATCTCGTTACTCTTCACTCACGGAACTTGATACGATTCAACTGACACCATGTCTGACGCTGCTGTGAAGCCCAACGCCTGGACCGATGAGGCCAAGGTAAGTCCCGATCATATCCCCGATCTATCTGCAAGGGCTCTAACAACTACAACAGAACGAGCTTCTTCTGCGTATCATCGCCCAGTTGAAGCCGGAGGGCAAGTCCATCAACTGGTCGGAGATCAACATGGAGGGACGCACCGTCAAGAGTCTCCAGAATCAATGGACTTTTTTCAACAAAAAGATCGAGGCCTTCAAGACCCAATCTAATGATGGAAGTGCCCCTTCCACCCCGGCCAAGAAGGCGACTCCTGGTAAGCCATATGCCCCCTTTCTAGTCGCGATGTTCCAGTCGTGATATTCTAGTAGACTAACCAACACCTTCATCTAGGTCGAAAGCGGGTCTCCAAGCCCAAAAAGGGCGGCTCGGATGAGGA
>JAAOAS010000122.1:0-25379 GCA_013396035.1 Fusarium pseudocircinatum
CCCCCCACCACCCTCTCCGAATCCCCCGTTCATCTGCTGATCCCCTCGGTTTCCCAGCAGAACATTGGACCCTGCTTATTTCTTCTGCCATCCTTCTTCGCGACATTTTTTACTTTGAAACTTATTCCTTTCCTACTTCACTATTCTCCTACTTTCGTCCATCAGTTTTGCTCCTGACTCATATTGATATACATCCTTCCTCCGCCAGCGATGAAATAAAGGACCCTGCATTAGCTGTAAGCGACCAGCGAGCAAGGCTCCAAGCCGCCCCCCACTATCGACGACCTACAGACAGACAGGCCGACCGACCGACTTGAATCAGACAATTATCTTCAATTGTTAGCATCGAGTGTTATTCTGTCTATCTCTTTCATGCGACAGCTGTGATACTAGACGTTTCGCTCTCTATACAGTACAAGAACATACAAGCACGCCTCCCACACAATTGGAGTTACTTGTCATGGAGGTCCACGAGATAACACCGTCCGGCGCTCCGAGCCCGAGCCCGGGCCCAGAAGGCGTATCCACTGCGCCAGGGCCGGACATGCCGGTCAAGGGCAAAAGCCGACACCGTCTGATCCAGCGAATCCAGCGAATATCTTCAACGCCTTCGTTGAGTGGTCTGCGTCGCTCCAGGTCGGTTGGAAGCCGTGGAAGTCCCTATAGCACTCGAAGCACTCTCTCGTGTGTTAGTCTTGCGGCCACTGGACCGCCTCAGACACCCTACAGCGCCCGCTCATCGACCCCACAGCCCTCGCCTCTTGGTCTACCCAGCGCTTTGAGCTCAACCCCCCAATCTTCAGGGGAGTTTCCATTCGACACTCCTGATGGTTATTTGGCCATTCGTAAGGTTGAAAATGCAACTCCAATCACCACTCCTGGGACCGCCCCTCTCCCATCCGAGTTTAGGTCCAAGCAGGACGTACAGATTCGAACCCGACCTGGTGTAAAACCTATTCAGAAGCAACCATTCCGTTTTTGGGACAAGATGCCCAATGAGCTCCAGATTCACATATTCTCTTTCTTCCAGCCGAGAGAACTCGTTCAGGCATCTCGAGTATCCAAGGCCTTTTACAAGGCCTGCTTTGATGGTCAGCTGTGGACATCCCTCGATGCTTCGGAATTTTATCGCGAGATTCCAGCCGAATCACTCGCCAGGATTATTGTTGCGGCTGGTCCTTTCATCAAGGACCTCAACCTGCGAGGCTGCGTGCAGGTCGAACACTACAAACGCACCGAGGTCATTGTAAAAGCATGCAAGAACCTCATGAACGCAACCCTGGAAGGTTGCCAAAATTTTCAGAAGAGCACGCTGCATAGCTTGCTGCGCAACAACGAGAAGCTTGTTAGCCTCAACCTCACGGGGCTGACTGCGGTCTCAAATACATCCTGCAAGATCATTGCCGAGTCCTGCCCTCAGCTCGAGGCCTTCAATATTTCCTGGTGCGGCAGGGTAGATGCCCGAGGTGTCAAGGCAGTTGTGGAGGCTTGCCCGAGATTGAGGGATCTTCGGGCTGGTGAAGTTGGAGGATTCGACAATGTGGCCACTGCCGAGGCTATTTTCAAGACAAACAACCTGGAGAGATTGGTTCTGAGCGGGTGCGCCGAACTCAATGACGAGGCCCTCCAGATTATGATGCATGGTGTCGAGCCTGAAATCGATATACTGTCTGAACAGCCCATTGTGCCGGCCCGCAAGCTTCGTCACCTCGACCTGAGCCGCTGTGTCCGACTCACAGATGCAGGTGTGAAGGCGATCGGTCATCTTGTGCCTGACCTTGAGGGTCTGCAGCTCTCAGGCTGCAAGCTGTTGAATGACGACGCTCTCGAGGCCATTCTCGCTTCCACACCTCGGTTGACACACCTCGAACTCGAGGACCTCGAAAACCTCACCAATTCTATCCTATCAGAGCATCTCGCCAAAGCTCCTTGTGCATCTTCGATAGAGCATCTCTCTCTTAGCTACTGCGAAAACTTGGGCGACACTGGGATGATTCCGGTTATGCAAACATGCACGAACCTTCAGAACGTCGACCTTGACAACACCCGAGTCAGCGACCTCGTCCTCGCCGAAGCAGCCGCAATGGTCATGAAACGCTCTCAGCGATCTATCGAAAGGGGAACACGACCGAAACTGTCCCTTCAAATGGTCGTCTACGATTGTCAAAACGTGACCTGGACAGGTGTCCGTGAGGTGCTCTTCCGCAACACACAAGTCAAAGCTGTGTCAGGCCAACCTGGCCGTGTGAGCTACCCAACCGAGATGATCGGGCTCAAGTGCTTCTATGGCTTCCAGATGACTGTTGATGAGCATCAGAAGCGAGTTCTGCGTGGTGATCTTGCGTCCGCTGGTCGCCTAGAGAGGAAATGGGCAGACTACATGCAAGCCACAGAAGAAGCAGGCATGACAGGTGCAGGCTACCGAAGACGCAGGCGTCGAGCCAGAGAAGCCCAGGCCCTCCATTTAGACGAAGAGGATGGTGGTTTTGGTCCTACCGGCCGCCGAAGGGCACGCACCCTGGGCTCATGTGCTGTCATGTAGGCCGTGAATACGATACACACGATACATAGTGAATGCGCGTCAATATACAGCAGAATGGTATACGAATATGTTGGGGCTTTTTTATTCTTCTTTCTCTCAAGGCGTCTTGGGGTTTGGCTAAGTGGGTGGATGTTTATTTGGCGGGGGCTGCTCGCCTTCTTGTTCTTAACGGCGTTATGGTAGATCACGGCGTTCTCTTTTCCAAGGCGGTCCTTATGCCACGATGGTGGCACGCATTTCAGCGCAGCAAGCATATTGAACGACGTTGCGCATATATGTCTAGATAGTCAAATACAATGAACGTAGATTCGAAACCAACATGTATGGGAAGGGAACCTTGGTACGCTTCTTGAAATCTCGCGTGGAGGTTAGAACATTTCCGTCACTATCCGTTCACCGCGATGTGATCTCCACCACCGTGAGTTCCTCGCCAGTTCGCCTTCGTCACCCCCTACGATATCCGACCACTTGAGTATGAACTCTTCCGTTGCCTCCCAGCTTCTTGAGTCCCAGGGGGTTCCAGTATGTGCGCCTGCAATGCCTCCCCAACAAGTCAGGTGATTGAGTGAGTCATGGAAGAACTCATCCTCATCCATTTCGTTCATCTTCTCGATGATGTTGTCCCTGATATCCTTGAAGGGAATCACATCGATGAATGGATGGTGATTAACAACAACCTGCTTTCGCGTAGGGCGGAGATCGAAATGCAGGGTGCGGGATCCACGCTGGACAGATGTGATGATAGCTTCAGGATTGGGATCCGAATCCGCGTGGGCCCTGTAGAAGGGTGAGACGGCATCATCAGAACAGTACATAGATCTTGTTATCCCAAGTGAGAGACAGTTCTCGAGCATAGCGCTGATAATGCATATGATGTCGATCTGGAGATTGTTTTTGTATGGATCTGGGATAACAGGGAGAAGGACTTCTCTGGAACGGTTGGGAATGTGAAGTGTAGGGCAACCACAGTTGAAGAACAGCACTGGTGCTGTGTACTCATCGTATATGGGGTTTTCAGAAATCCATTGGCCAAAGTCTTCGAAGATTAGGCTGGTACCCCACAGGCCTATATCCGTGGTCGACTGTGATACCGAGTTTCCAGGATCAGGATGGAGTGTTGAAGGGTTGATAGTTTCAGCATCTATGAGTATTTCATTGATAGGGGCTGAAGTAAAGCCTCCTTCTGGATTCCCCACGTGGACGGGTGGCCTGCCACTGTTTTCTTGTAATGCAGGTCCCTGCTCGGCTGCCCGGCGCTCTAACTCCTGTATGCGCTTCCGCTGCTTTTCCCCTGAAATGGGTCATGTCAGCCACAAGCAGCAGAGTACCCAAGCGGCTTATTTAAAGAGACTTTGGTCCCTACCCTGGCGTAACTCACTGTATGTCTGCTGAGCTAAGCGGTTCTGTAGGCGCCTCTTCTCGGGATCACGGCGGATGACCTTCTTCTTGATGGCTGAAGGCTCGTTTTGGGTAGATTGGCTGGGATTCGTTGAGCGCCGAGAAGCGCCGGAACGTTCTTGTCCCATTGTTTTCTGCTTGGAAGATATATATCACGATCCTTTTGATTGCGAGATACTGTTGAAAGAGTTGGCCACCTCGAGTGGAGTGAAGTGAAGTGAAGGCATCGCGAGGATTCATGTAAGCCACTGGTATGTCTGATGGCTGACGTGAGCCACTCGGGCCACATCTCGTGCAATCTTATTGTGCAAGTTGACTTACCCTATACGTTTTTTTCCTGATCAAACAGTTTCTTCTTCAAGATGGTCTCTGACCATCAACTGTGGGCTGTATCGTAATTGTGTACTACCACCAGTCCCTAATACAGACCCATGGGTGTGTTTCTATCCAAATTGACCAGAATAAAACCTCTGTCGCTACATTTCACAAATAATGTCGTCAGCTTCAGTCACGACTGACCCTTGCCTAGCCTCTTCTTGGTCAATAGTTCGTCGACAGTTGGACGGAGCCGGCCCACCAATCGTATCCTTCTTCTGGCCAAAGGCGTCGTCAATGGGTTCGACTGGCAGGAATATCGGAAACCCTTCAACCGATAGATATTATCATGCGTCTATCTATGCGTCATGGGAAGCTAGCAATGATCAATGGCTTGCTCCGGGATTGGGCCGGACGAAATGCAGCGGGTGGTAGCTTATTAGCCTGACGCTAAACTGATCGTCCCCTCTAAATCGCTGAAGAATCGGATTCAAACTCTCCGACATGTGGACTTTTGGACGGCTTATTATAAATTTCCCCGTTCATACCATCACAGGTTCTCATTCCACCGAGAACTGGTTGTTTGTTCCGTGGTGTCGACGGCTCCGACCTCTCGGCCGGCTGGCTGAACGGGAATGTGGGGCCGGGCATGTGGCCTACCTTACCTACCGAGCGCCGAGGTCCCGAGGTCATCAATGGATCCATAGCTCGAACTTCACAACTTCGTGACGGAGGACTCACAACGACGCCTAACACCACCCGCTACATAAAATAATATAGGGAAGTTGTTAACAAGGAAGATGCCCCTCGAGGTCATATATGTCACTCGTCACGGAGTAAGTTCCGATCAGCCTCGACCGTCCCGGTCATAGATTTCTTCGTCCCGGTATTGATGAACTGGCCCCGAGTATAGTTCCGTTCTGGATGGAGTGTCGACCCTCTCACTGGCGTGTACACTGGGTTCATACGATCGCCAACAGGAATCCCCGCGGACCCGGCCTTGACGTCTCATGGGGTCTCACAATCAAAAGAGATGGGCAAACATCTCATGACCCTGGATCCTCCCATCGATGCTGTATACTCAAGCCCGTATTATCGATGCCTGCAAACGATAACACCATTCGTTGAGCTCAAACAGAAGCAGCTTAACGACCAACCAGGTATTCAAGGCTCTGCGGCGGCCAGAATACGCCCAGAACATGGAATAGGCGAGTTCTTTGGGGCAGCACCTTTCGACCATCCAACCCCCGCCCCCCCCAAGCGACTCAAGGAGCTATTTCCAGCATTCGATGAGGACTACTCGTCTGCAATAACGCCCTCTAGAAAAGGCGAAACGATCAATGACCTGTATGGGCGAGTTGCAGCAGCTGTACGGGCCATCATCGAGCGCTGTGACGCAGAGGGACACCGTGCTGTGGTATTGTGCACACATGCTGCGGTCGTCATAGCCCTGGGCCGTATCCTTACAGGACGTATCCCCAAGGCTGTCGAGGAAGAGGATTTCCACGCCTTTACGTGTGGACTGAGCACGTACCGCCGGCAAGGCCCAGGCCTGAAGAGAACTACGATGTTGGACCCCAGTAAGTTTGTTCGGTAGTGGATATAAAGTGACCAACATTGGCGGCGGGATATTGACAAACACACAAACACAGACGAATCTCACCCACCCACAAGCGACCTCAGTCCAGCAGGGGAGTGGCAGTGCGAAATCGATAGCGATTGTGGTTTCTTGACGTCTGGACAGGAGCGAGGCTGGCAAGTTAACAACGCCCTCCAGTCCCGCGACAAATACCGAGTTAGTTATAGGCTGACCCAGAACGCAGGAAATTTTCGGGCGATGAATCGTTCCTAGGAACCGGCACAATGTCACAAGATGGTATTGAGTCCAAATTATAGTGCCACTCATACGAGCAGCGTACCACTATACTGCCGAGTAATGATAACTCTATAACTTCAGGTCGTGAACTGGCAGATGACGGATTTGTTCTGAGTCTACAGTTCCAACAATGCACCAGGTATAGAACTCTGGAATAAAAAAAAATAAAAAAAAAACTTATTTCGTGACACTATTTGAACCGTTTCAACTGCTCGTACCATAAAAGTCAGGGTCCCAGTGCTAAGCTTAAACCCAAAGAGCTGATTTCTGCCGAGTTACACCCTCGGAAACAAGCAGTCAGGGCATGCCCGATGCAACAGCACGTGTTCAATTTGAATTGCGTTGGTTGTATTCCCGTCCCGTTGAGGGTGCATGTGTACTTATGAACGAGCTTACAAGGCTTCTTCTATGTTTGAACCTCTGGTACTAGGTTCAACGTGCCTGCATCGCATCTGCGAGCAGTAGCCAGCTGGGATTTGATTGTGTAACAGCACAACGGTATTTTTCCTGTGTCTAGATACTTTGGGTCCCGTTGCAAACGACACATGAGACTGTTCAGTGTTTTGTGACTCGGTGACGACATGTCGGCAATTGAAAAGAATCAACGAGTCAATCAGATTGAGTCAATCGCAAAGCCCCCTTACATTGAGGTCAAGAAAAATCTGAACGTACTGTAGGCACCAAGATGTTGGTCAGACTCAAGATGAGAGGTGACAATACACACACCCATAATGGATCATTTCGACCCTTGCTCTGCTGAGCCATTAGGTCAACCATCTTCGGAGACGAACATGTTGGGTAATAAGTTGCGTCACTAGAGAATACCCAGGCACTGGTAGGTAGGCTACCGGCTACGTATGTAGCAGCAGTACAAGGATCATCATCTGAGCATTTGTTCCTTTAAAGAATGGAGCTAGGAACACTGATCCTCAGCTCGTGTCGTCTCGATTAGCGTTTTGACTATGAACAACTAACAAGATCCCTTTAGCAAATAAGAAGCTGGTGTTGACGAATTGTACTGTAAACATTCAACGGCCCGTGTCATCCGTGTATCGCTCACATGCGAACTTGTGGAGAAGAGCAAGAATAGACTGGAGGAAGACTGACAAGGGCTCCAGGCCGGAAACACGAAGCGACGATATAGACTATGCGATGCATGTTTTATTACGAGGTTCACAGCAATGACATGCCTTGCATGTTGTGAGATTTTCTCCATCTAACACGGGGCAAGCAAGGAGGCTGGCGAGGACCCCGGGTATAAGATCCGTGAGACGGCGTTGCAGACGTACCCAATAATAAATGCAGATATCCTTCTCATGATAGTTCAACATAGCGATGGAGTCAGGTGGTTAGGAGTCAAGAGCCAGGAGACAGACCCGGACATGAATCAAATCAAATGAAATATCAAAGTAACTAAAAGGAAATACAATCTCTGAGCATGGTCAACTAATGGATGAGAAGAACCCACACAGGTTCCATGCCACTACCTGCTAGGTACTCCACCCAGTTGACAGACAATACTGTATAGTGTAGGTACCCAGGCTAGCCAGGGTACCTAATAACGATGTAAAGGTGGA
Organism: Fusarium pseudocircinatum; assembly: GCA_013396035.1. NCBI lineage: Eukaryota > Fungi > Ascomycota > Sordariomycetes > Hypocreales > Nectriaceae > Fusarium > Fusarium pseudocircinatum. The sequence goes on from JAAOAS010000122.1 coordinate 7,709, forward strand.
GAGAGTGGAGGGGCCTTGAGGAGAAAAGAGGGAAGATGATACATACTAGTTCAACTAGTCGGTTCAATTATGAAATCAGGATATTTTCACGATACATAGATTTGGAGGCGTCCGATCGCCTCGAGCTTGTGGGTCTGTTGAAAGATGAGACGCTTAACAAGTTGGGTGAGGACCTCGTTAATCTAACGGCTGAGCCTCAGATGTAGTAAGGTATTTCAAGATTGACGTTAGGTACGATACTGTAGGTACTAAGTCTGTTGCGTGACAAACACTAGACGCTTAGGTCATGTGCTTGATCTTTAGACTCAACACACCTCAAGGCAGGTGCTTTCAATAAGGTAAGGTACCTAGTTAGGGTAGGTCGGCTTAAGGTAGGTAGGTACCTAGATACTAAGGTAATGAGGCTCAAGTCAACTTCACTTGACTGATATGGAATGGAAGTCACGACTGCGCAAGAGGGCGATGCCTCAGGTTTCAGCTGAAACAGAGTCCATCTTGTCTTGGCAAGTTGACCGATATTTCTCGTCGCCCTCATACCCTCATCATCCTTGTTGCTCATCTGTCAGCTCTCACTTTCTTCAGCTCGCGACTGCAACAAAATCTCGACACCGCCTCAAAGCAACGAGAATCTCTCTGCAACGTTTACCGTATTGGGATTAGAGAGGTGTGGCTGGCCACCCAGTGCGCAACACCCGTTCGATGTGTTGGCCATGGCATTAGCAGCAAAAAGCAAATCTGTCGTCTGTTGGTTACACAGCACATCTCCTTAAGCACCTCGTCTTAATGAGGAGCCGATGACGAACACCTCCATGGTATTGCAGACTTGCTGGGGACTCACGGTAGCATTAACGGGTGCCTCAGACGCTATTACGCGCCTACATGCACTGGGTTCTTCAGTCCGACCTCATGGGAAGTTATCGATCTGACAATGCTGCTAGCTGCAAATATCCGATTCGGATACACATACTGAAGAAATTATGATTGATACAACAGATAGATCATCTATCAACTTTTGAAAAGCAAGAAAACAGTACATGTCTACGGGATCCAAACAGCGATCACCAATGCATATTCTATCGCCACGATCAAGATCAACAATTGATGACCAGCAACAACAAACAGTGCAGCAAAGGGTGAACAAGATTCATTGATCGAATCTGTTCACAATGGGTTCTGGGGTCATCTCTTCCAGGCTTGCTTCCTCAACGCTACGGTCGCTCCCTCGCGCCGCCAGCCCGCGAGATAATCCTGCATCGTCATCGCCAATACAAGACACACAGCCGTCGTCGCATACCTTCCAAAGAAATGGCTTTGAAGCTCATATTGGACCTGCGCTGCCTGCCTGCCTGCCTGCCTGCCTGCGTAGTCTGCTGGTAATGGGTCGACTGCACCCAAGCGGAGCATGAGCTCCCACACAAGATACACATCGAATATGACAGAATACCCTGTAGACTTTGTGGCTTTCTAAATTTTGCTTCTTTTTTTCTTTATGAAATGTACTCCGTACTCAATGGACGTACACCGCTGCTTGTACTGTAATCAGACTCGGACGCCTCTCCTGCACACTTTTACCCTTTCATCTCGCCCGCAGCATGTATGTAAGTTTCTGGATGGCTAGATGGCCAACGGTGCAGAATGCCTAGCACCTTATTCTTCCCGTACGAATAGCAACGGGAACTTTCTCTCATTGGCCCTGTTTCTCACAAGAGCTCCCACTGGCCCCCGAACTCATGAATTGTTTTCCCCGCTACGGCCACATAGGTACTCGTTCTTGCCTCCACCAAGGCCCTGAGCCTGCTGCGATTAGCGGCAGCCAGTGGACACATTTGGTTGACATCTGAGTCAGAAGACTATCACTGACTTCCATGCGCAAGAGAATATATGCTGGTAGCCGACACTCAATCTTGGTCAGAAGAGTGTTGCCTTTATCATAGTTGTCAACGAAGGAACTTGGTATTGGTGTCAAGTTTTTAACAACACCCCCCAGCTCGACCAGAAAACAGTTGACCCACGGCTATGGTCCCAGCAGGACGGTTGAGGCGTACGCTACTGGCATTAACATCCAACCAGCACTGTACATATTAAGTTATTGAGCAAACATTTTTTTTTGTCACAGTAGGTTGGTCTTGAATAGCCTGCTGCCGGCTACAGTCAAAGTGGCAGCAGATTGGCCCAGATCGGAAGCACCAACATAATGGCAGCCCCCTGACCAATGTCAGTCGCACATCTCGAGTTAGATCTTGCTGGGATCTGAACGACAGGGTTTGCCCCGGACAGTGCAAATTCGGCTTAACGCGATCTCAGAGGCTGCGTTAAATGGATCATCCCCAGTCTAGCGAACCAGATGCAGATGTCCTAGGGTACCTTGACCCTGGCCTAGCTTGTTATCCACACTACTCCGTACAGCAAACGTTCACCTTGAAAAGACAGACTGTTTGATTATCGGAAGCGACAAGTTTCGCGATTGGATTTTGAAATAGATTCTGGCTAGCACGTCTCCCCTTGGACATTCCGCCTCAGCTATGGAGTAGTACTCCGTGCTCGAATTCGATCAGAGTGTGTGCCTCTTTTGAGGGATAGATCACTCCGCTCAACTATCCGCCCCTTGCTTCCACGCGATGCGGGTCTCCCTGGACCGGATGAGCTATCTAGGTATGTACTGCTCTTTTTTCCTCTTTGCTGTACTCTTCTTTTGACGGAAGACTGCTCATGAGCTATTCTTAAGAACTCGACTTGTAGTTGGGGAATGCATTGGTGACTGTACACCCCAAGGAGGGAGTTGTTTGCCAAGCGGATAAGCCCTACGGAACCATGGTTGGTTGGATGCATCATGCATACGATACGCAGGCTTTGTTGCTATACCAAGGATGACAGTAGAAGCAACCTGTAGTAAAAGGCATGGCAAAGCAGGACGACCATCCTAGTCGGCGGGCGAGTCCTGCACGTGCTGACAGGCTGCTCTGACGAAGCGGCGCCCTCACTCGCAGCAACGCATCCGCACGAACTATCTTTATAACCCTGCGGCAGGTACGGATAGGATCCCGGTTGATGCTTTTGCTTCTTCGCTCCACCTTATCTCCTCTTAGGCGGGGAGGGTCGTGGAGAGGGTGTCCCCCAGAAAAGAAAGGCGTTTTGTCTAACGCCAAGTCCGACTGTTGGTAGCGTCAATCACCTCGGACAGGGGTGGCACACAGACCCCTTCATAAGTCGAGACAATCACTTAATATCGTCACGTCCTTTCATGTTGCCTTATTACCGGCGCTCAGGTACTAGACAAAAGAACGAGAGAGTTTGCGTCGGCTGAGATCAAGCGTGCCTTGGCCCTACAGACAAGAAAACCTTCAGTACATCGCGAATCGAATACAAGAGAGTCGAACACCCTCCTATTGAGCTGTCTACATTCGAAAAGCTATCGGCATTTTCAGTAGATATTCCCGGCTCTAACTCTCCCTTCTTCCTTATAGTCCCTTTACTCTCCCTTCACCCCTTGCTTAGGTCTTGCAAACCAAGACGTATCTAGTTTCCACTTGCATTTGCCCTCGGCCAGCCTCAAAGTTTTCAACTACCGCCAGACGCCTCCCTGATAATTCTTCAAGAGGGGACCCATTTCCACCTGAATCATAACAAACAACTCTGGATCAAAACAAAGAACCAGAACCATTTACATCGGCTCGTCTGCTTGCTGTGTGATAGTTGCCAGAAGCCTGTCAAAATGAGTATTCATCCATTCCTCAAGATGGAGGGGGCCTCTAGGAGACATTCGGCAGAAGACCCGAGCCAGACACACACCTATCAATGTTCGACTCAACCCCAAACCCCACCATGTTCAACTTCAGGAAGCCCCAGGGTCAAGTTTGAGGGTAAGTTCTGGTTTATGAGACTCAGCTCGTCAGCATGGAAACCCAGACTAACAACACCAAGAGTTTACAAGCCTCCCCAGATTACATGACGCCGTATCACCTCAGAAGAACAATGTTGTGAAGCTCCCTAGTTTAGGAGAATTTGACGAGGGAGTCGAGGCCCTTATTCGAACACATGGACCAGTGAAGACCTGGACTCCATTATCTCCGCTTCCTGGACTTTCTCGCAACTCCATGGTCCTTCAGCCTGTGAGATCCATCACACAACCGCAGCCGCTGTGGTCTTTCCAAACTGATGATCTTCCTAATGACTACCCGATCTCAAGCAGAGGGACCAACAGCGGCCATAATCGATACTCGCTTGCAGTTGATCATCCACAGCAACTTTTGCAGGGAAACTATCGAAACCCAGACACTTGCTACGGCTATGGCACTGGCAGCCCATCTCTTCAAGCACCATCGAACGCGCATTGCTATCCAAGTCCACCACCAGACGGCGAGGGTCGGCACATTAACCAAAAGTACACAACAGAGGAGGGCGACTACATCATATACGCCTGGCACGACAAGAAGATGAAGTGGCAGCGCATCAAGCAAGAATTTGCAGCTCGGTTCGGCACTACTCCCGAGCGAACGATCCAAGGTCTCCAAGCGTGGTATTACCGTATGAACCAACGCATACCTGTTTGGGATCAGGAGGGCTGGCTCTGCTTCGATAACGAAGATGACCTTGAACCTCAGCATGTCAGCATCAAGGTCCGTGAACGGGATAGCCAGGACAAACCCATGGAGCCACTGGGCATAGCTCAGCGATACCCCGAACGTGCTATTCACTATTCGTGGGTCGACGCTGAGACTAAGTTCAAGGCCCAAGACTGGGGTGCGTATTTATTACTCATTAAGACATGGGGATGAAACTGACACTTCTTATAGCTGCCAAAAGAGCTTTGCAATACCGCGACAGGCGGGAGAGACGTAGAAGAAAGGAGCAGCGACGACTGAAGCTATGAAGAATGAAGCATGCTGGCCCCTGTAACCAAGCTTGCAGCCCAAATCAACAATCGGCGGAGATATTGATGAAGACAGGGTGATTTTGACCACCATTGCCACTAACGAAGCGAATTGTTTCCTTTTCCTATTTGGTACGAGCTCAAAGAGTTCTATATCACGCTTTTCAACGACCGACTTTCTGACGACACGACGATCATGTTCCTGCCATACCCTGCAACATGTAACTAAATCTCCTTTGTCATACACGTACATTTATTTCGTTTTCGCTTTTCCAACCCTCGAGTGTCTGACAGACCACTCTTGGACATGATGTATCGGCGTCATGCCCAATTCCGACGGGGAAGGATAACACTGGGGGCGGGCAGAAGGAATAGCTGGTTGACATTCTGAGTTGGTGTATTTTCCATATGTTTGTACTATTAGACGAATCACGATTAATTCCCCCAACATAATGAGACCGATGGATATAGCAGAGGCAATACTATGGTAGAATCGGCATACAAAACACCTCAGTTGCTAATACCACGCCAAGTGTATTGTATTTTTCCATGTCTTGGCACAAGGCTTCTGTATCTGAAATCTCTGAAATCTATTGTGATTCAGTTGGCATTTGACTATAATAAGCTTAAGCTCAGATGTAGATGTCATGCTCTGCAAGCTTACAATCTTAAAGCCACTGCCTGCGCCCCTTTCCCCGAAAAGCGGTTGCCAAGAATTCAAGTCAGTTCCTTCGGCATTTCGCGTCTGCTTTGATAAAGCGAAGGCAAACATGTAGATCCCCACAGGGTAACACAGTTCCGGCCGCTAGTGCAGGGCTGAAAGGTCCTGGTACCATCTCGGGGCACGTGTCTCGAGGACGATGAATCTAGACGGTGTGCAGATACAAGAACCCTTCTCCGAGCATGGTTAGATGCCAGAGCCCCGTCACCGACATGCTTCGACACATATCGTGGGGTATGTGACATAATCCTGGCGCTCAAACCAGTCATTATCTTGATACTGGTGTATTTCACAATCAAACACCCTCTTCCCCCTTGGCGCGGGCAAAGAATGGACAACGTCCACCGTACGACGGATCCTCCAGGCCTATTAGGTCGACAAAAGACGACTGGCCATGCCAGATCGGGAGCTTTGCATCTATTGTTGGTGTTTGATTCGAGATGCACGTTTGGCTAGTGCGACAAATGATGAAGGTGTCATGCCTCAGGGGTACACCGTTGTGGCTTACACAATAAAGGGACCTCTGGATAAGAATGCGAGCTAGGTGAGGAAAGAAAACTCAGGACCTTAACCCTAAGTGATAAAAATATTTAGGTAAATTTAGCCTAAACTTAGGGGACTCTTTACCAAGTTTATTTCGACACACTATATCAAGGTTCGGTGTTTTCTTGCCTCCCGAGGGCGAGGTAGAGAAGTCCGGGGGGACGGCCATCCTACATTGTCTGTTGGTTGTTGACGGCGAGGGCGTGTGAGATCTGCTCGTGGTGATCGACATGTTGGGACATGTAGATTTGTTGCTGCTAGGCTGAAAGTCTAACGCCTCAAAATCTTTAGACTAGTTTGTTGGTCTGTCTAGGTGCTTCTATTGAAAGGCTTTGCTGTGCCTCATATAGGTCCTGATACGAGCCATGGTGGCATCGTCGTCACCGTCGCCGTCGAGGATCATTTCATTGTCGCTTTCGTCATAGTACATGTTGTCAAACTCTTCGTCGTCTGATGCATTTCCATTCCGATAGCCATAAGGATGGCGTCCGTATTCGTCATCTGACTCTACTTCGTCTTCTGGATAGTCAGCTGTGTAGTAGTTCTCGGCTAGTAAGTTTGCTTTGTTAGTCTTGGTTCTCAGTTCTTCACGCTCGGTGATTTTGCCCGAGACTAGCCGATAGACTCACCATTCTCATCCTCGTCGTCCTCGTCCAGGTCCTCGTCTTCATCACGCTCAGGGCCGTAGAATAGGTTGCTCTCCTCTTTTCCATCAAGAACCAACACGCCAACGTCGGTTGGTGCCACATCGACAGTCATGGCATGTGCAGGGATGCGGACGTATTCCTCAATGATCCAATCGTCGTCGTCCTCCGCCTCACTCTCACCCATATTCATGATGACATCGTTTGGCTCGGATGTGCTTGTAGCCACTTCTGGGTGACGCTCCTGATATCTCTTAGCTGGAGCTTTAGGCTTGAATCTGGCTACTCTTTGCTTCTCCTGTTCCATATCCTCGAGATTAGCCCCAATCTCTTTCATAACCCAGTCGTTCATGTCAGCAGTTATCTTTGATAAATCTTGGTTGTGAGGACTCATAACGGAAGTTGGGAGAGGAGACCGTGTGTTGGGGCCAGGAAGAGGAGAGTTCTGCCTGCTCCTCGCTGCTGGCTTTTTAAGTCGTCGCTCCTCTTGTGGTGGCTCCTCTGAAGGCCGCAGTTCGGACGAGGCATCCGAAGACATCGTTATGTCTTGACTTGGTTGCAATTTCGGTACTGTTATAGATGCCTGGATGGTCTTCATAACCCGAGAGGCTCGTTGACTGGCTTTTGCACGACTTCGTTCGACGAAGACAGCAGGTCCGTAGCGTGTTCGCTTATTTAGGCCAGCACCTGATGGTTGCGCCGCACTAGAGACCATCATCATCTTCCTCGATATGTGAAAGCGTCGTGGTTCAGTGTCCGTTATAGGAGCGGCATCATCAGGGTCGACGCTCTTCTGTATTGGTGGTGTATTATCGTTTGGTCCCGAGACATGAATGACTGGCTTGGCATCACGAAGAGACGGTGATGGGTTCTCTATCGTTGGGGACTGAGGGCCGGGGTGCCTCCTCTGATAGACCCATTTGCTATCACTTCGATGGCGTTTTGCGCCTTCGTCAAACTCTGGATCGAGTTAGATTGTGCAACAGTGAGCGCGCAGTGGAATCAGTCGTACGTAGAAAGGTCACAGGAGACTCATCGTCACGCTTGCGCTTTACGCGGATGAGTTGAGGTGGAATCGACATGTTGCTAGGTATCTGTTTCGAGTGATTCGACGAGATGAACGAAACGCGACGCAAGAAAACAGGCCAGTCTGCTGATGATGGAGTCTAGATGTACAACAGATGAAGCAGAAAAGATAAGCTCGAGTAGTTCTTATGCGACTAAAATGACGATGGTTTTAGAGAAGGGTTCTTTGAATGCGCAGGTTGCGTGAGTAGGTAAGTATGCACGCATGTGAGAGGTTGTGTTTTCGCCGTGAACGATGAGGTCAGAAGCTGGCAACAATATGTAGGTAATTTCCATTCTCAATTTTTCATCCACCTGCCGTAAGTGGAGGTAAGGTAGGTTAAAGGTGGGGCTACTCAGTGGGAAGAGCCGCCGAAAGAGCCTCCTGAGAAGCGGGCCATCCTCGTTTTAGTGTCTGCGTTAGCGGACTAGGCGGAGTGAGTTATCTATGGATCCTCCATGGTAATCGGTGGGGGTTGGTGGTTGAGCTTCAATCAGTCATTGAAGTGAAGTGAGCCGACGTGAGCTGAGAAATGCATAGAGAGGTTGAGAACCAGAAACAAATATAGCAGGGCCTTAGTGATACACTTGGTCATCAGGTACCTACCTACGGAGTACACTACCTAGGTAGATACACCATCTTATCACATTCCCCGTCTTGTCTTTAAAATGAAATGGCTGCTGCTCTTGAATTGGCTTTCGATAGTGCAAGGTTGAGCTGGGTAGTGGGGTTGGCGGATAAAGAATCTCCTGATGCCTACTCAGACAGGCAGGCAAGCAAGCAACACACAAATATCTTGAGAACTGGAGGTCCAGACCAGCGTGATGGCTTCAAGTCCTGAACGCCAATAACTTGGGCTGTTTACGGCAGAGGACAGCTGGAGCACGCCCGATATTTGATCAAAAACAAGCGGGAGGACGCGGAGACATGCTCATAACTCGCTTCGACACCTTGTAAACGGTTGGAATGCGGGGGCGCACGGTTCACCGTAGTCTACCCACAAGCGCATAAGGTAAGGTACCTTATTAAGTCTCACAAGTGCTGGGGCTCCGTATGTACGTACGTCCTATGTATTCACAACCCACGGGTAGTTGCTGATTTCTTCCCTGCTCCCGTTGATTGACGTGCATGAACTGAAGAAGGAATCTTTTTGCCGAGGATATAGTGGAAAGGGGTCAAAATGAATCAAGAGATCAACTGCGACATAACCAATTGTCAAGGAGACGGAAAGGCATCTCGTTGCCCGTACATCGGATCGGCGGCTATGAAATATAAAACGAGGCACCAAAGCTAATTGGTAAACTACAAGATCAGTAAAGGCCCGTCGTCACTGCAGATCGTGATCAACCCCGGATTGCGGCGTAGTAGCCTTCAACTCAACACCAAGATTGGTACTGAGTTGGGCAAAGGATTATGGATTGCCGAACGCCTATTAGTTAGGGCAGATCATACGAGAGTGAATTTCTTATATACATGGATGAGATCCAGCCACTACCTAGTCACTTCTTTGATTACGAAGTACAGCTCTCTGGCCCCTCATCTCTCGCCCATTGAGCCTAATGACGTCTATCCAGCACTTCCATGTTCTAGGGGGCACCTAATAAGTATCCTCGCCCGGTGTACGTAGGTTCCAAAAGGTAGTACAACTGAGACCAGTACCTCAACTAGGTAAAAGTGACTTGGAAAAGTCAATGCAAACTCACGTGTTTTGTATTAGGCCCCAACGGCAGACTCCAACGTCTTATTCCGTTACTCTCCCTTGTCTTCTTATCCTTGAGATTGGTTCTCGACTGTCAATTAATAGGTGCTTTGCTCCTCACAAAGACCAAAGGCATCGATCGACCTCAAAGCTCCAACTCCAGCTCCAGCTCCAGGTTGATGTTGCATTGACCTTCAGCTGTCGTCATCCCGCCTCCTCCCTCCCTTCTCCTCCTCACTCATGTCTTCACCCAACTTCCATCATTAGCCTTTCTGACTTTCTTTCTTTCGTCATTCTACACCTCACCTCACCCTAACCTAGTTTCCCTCATTTTCCTTACGTGTCGCGCTTTTCCCACCTATTGTCAATGCGTTGTGATCCTGTTATATCGATCTCTGGATCATAACCCTGTGTCGACAGAGGTACGAACATCCATCCAATCCATCCCTGTCCGTCGTTCGATTCTCGCGCGCTCCGAAATCAGAGCATCGATGCCAACTCAGTAACCTTTTCAGAAATCTGCGATTTGCTTCAATCACGCCTTTGCCTCATCATTTAACTTTCATTCGCGTATGCATTTTGACCACGCTTCTGTCTCGGTTGCGAGTTACTTACTGTATCAGTGCACTTTCGGCTCAACCCGCCCACCATGTCCTCCAAAATGCCATGTACAATTACCTACAAGAAGCCTGGGACTTCGCCTCCTGTCTTTCTTGCAGGCTCCTTCACTGACCCACAATGGCAACTTCAAGAGATGGAATATACTACTGACCAAAACGGAGACCATGCTTTTCAGTCCGAGGTTATGCTGGAACCTGATCAGGATTACCAGTTCAAGCTCCGCATAGGTCATGACAACTGGGCTCTAGCCGAGAACTATCCTACCGGTGAGTTCAGAGCCGTTCCCTATCCCAAGCTCATCCCTGATACTTTGTTCCAAAGCAACCGATGATTCCGGAAATCAGAACAATGTTATACGTGCACCTGAAAAGCCAGCTGAAGAGCAGATCGCACCAGCCGGCGTCGATACGCCAGCGATCAGTCTGAACCCTGCCAGTCAGCTCCCCTCAATATCTACAGAAGCAGAATCCGTCGGTGAGAACGCGGAAGATTTCAAGGTTCCATTATTTGCACACGAGTCACCAGGTAAAAACATCGAAGAAGAAACCGAGGACAGCGAGATACCGTTGTTGGCGCATGAAACTCTGGGCAATGAGTCCAAGGAGGAAGCGGAAGTAGAGGCATTCAAGGCACCTCTTTTGGCGCACGAAACGCTCGGAAACGATGCGAAGGAGGACTCTGAGGAAATGAAGATGCCACTGTTTGCACACGAGTGTCTTGGTGCTTATGATTTTGGAGAAGAGCCAGACTCGACTCCGATCGCAGTCAATAGCCCAGGCCAAAGTTCAAGGGCCAAACCGAAGCACGGCGAATCTTCCGACATTGACGTCAACGACCCTACACTAGAAACCTTCCCTTCCGATCGCGGCTCAATCCTTGATGCCATTCGGACAATTCAGACTCACCTTGGAGAAGACCACACCCATCTCGAGGACATTCCTCTCTCACCTCGTGTAATCTCATCTAGAAGGACCAGTCTGGATTCTAACGATGACTTGTGTCTGTCACCCGCGTCTTTGAGTCCTACTGTCACTAGGAGACGAGACAGCAGACCTTCTCATAGTTTCGGGCGAACTCGTTCCTTAGTATCTCTAGGCTCGATCGAAGAGGAGCCCAAGCCTGCTTCAAGCAAGCAATCCGCAGGCCCCGCCGTTGTATCTCTACCGAATCCCAACTCCAAGAGCAAGCCGGTCGGGCAAAAGTCACCCCCTAGTGAGGAAGACGAAGCTGTCGTAATGAAGACCTCAGAGGTAAAACCCAGTACGAAGGCCAATGGCGAGTCAGCATCTCAAGTTGAAAGTTATGAGGCCCAGAATACCCAACACGATAAGCCCTCCAGCGCCACCACGGCTGCAGATACCCCAGCGGCTGCAATCTCCCAAGCGATCGACAGCCCATCTACCGACACGCCGTCGATCGGTAAATCTGTGCGAAATGAATCGTCCAGAACCCCCGAGTCCGAAGCAGTTCAATCCTCAAAAGAGCCACAACCAAAAGCAGATCCAATTATCGGTAATGATATCATGAAAACGGCGGCTTCAGGGGATCCTTCTAAAGCACCGCCGCGTGGCAGTGTTGTGCCTTTGTGAGTACCTAGTTGACATGTCGGAAAGAATGCTTCTTAACAATGATGCCTCAGAATCATTACAACGGGAGCCCTCGCTGTCGCCATTGGGATAGGGTGGTGGCAGGCGGCCGACCACTAGGAGTAGTAACCTTCTAACATTGATTCTGGCTTTGGGCTGGATTGGATAGTTTTCATAATAAAGGATAGGAAGGACACCGACGATGCAGGGATAAACAGCAACTGTACGTGTACGAACCGAGGAGGATTGATAACAGAACAGGGCCGTGAGCAATGGACAGTAGAAACCTATACGAGTCCTAGGAGCCACTAGGAAGCATTTATATTTTGCCGATGCGAATACTGAACCAATAAGCACGATTTATCATTACCTTTGTTGTATGTTGTCTTCGTATTGCATCCGGAGTAATGGATGAGGTGAGATACCTAATTAGGTAGGTACCCGAACGGAGCATGTGGGGTGTCTATCTGCATCGGCAAAAAAGACTCCGAGGTCCGACTTCAACTGAAAAAAAGAAAACTCCACCATTGATCAGTATCATATTGTCACCAAGAATATTTCTGCAACACAGTTGTTTTCATCGCATGACACCGGCAATTATGCAGCGCATAGCAACGAGCTCGTTTTGCTCGGTTTGTATTCGTTCATCTCGGCCGACTACAGTTGCACGTCCATCCCTACAAACATGCGTTAGCCAGCGCCTGTCTTCGCAACATTTCAAACCTCGCCCCTCGCGCATGGTTCTCTCAGATCGAGTTGATCGACCGCCTCCGTCTCGCGATGACCGGCGCCAACGGCGTGAAGCCCCAGGTCCATTTGGAGGAATGAACAAGAAATATGCGAATATTGATCCTGGCCGGAGAGCCGGTCCGCATCGTGGGATAGGAGGAAAAGATGGCAATGGAGGAAAGGCAAGAGAGAGGGAAAACAGGAGAGGAGGGCCAAGAGACGGAGACGACCGAAAGGCGCTCAAGATGCAGAGGGCCCTGGCTACAGTCTCGTACGGAAAGCGAACAGTGATGAAGGAAAGCATGACCGACTACGAAACGTTCGATAACTTTGATCTCACCCCCTCCCTTCAAGTCGCCGTCAACGAAGAACTCTTTAAGGGCATGACAGATATCAAACCAACCCCTGTGCAGCGACTAGCGATACCCGCTTTGCTAGGACAAAGAAGTCCAGACGACTTGAAAAGGCCAACAGAAGAGATGAGGTCATTCTTATTAGCGGCAGAGACTGGTTCCGGGAAGACTTTGGCCTATCTGTTGCCGGCTATCGATGCTCTCAAGACTGCCGAAGCAGAGGACCCCGAGCTAATGGCCTACCGTGAACGATGGGAACTAGAGAAGCAAAGACAACTGGAGGGCCATTTCAAGGGCAAGCCATTTGACGAGCCGCATCCTACCATGGCTCGCCCCAAGGTTGTCGTCCTTGTGCCCACGGCAGAGCTTGCGCACCAGGTCACAAAAGTATCCAAAGCTCTATCACACGTGGCCAAGTTCAAGACAGAACTCCTCTCATCGGATTTGAAACCCCAGCAGATTCAACGTAACCTCTACGGACCTAGGGGAGTTGATGTCATCGTCTCGACGCCTCATCTTCTCGCATCGATTGCCGACTCAGATCCCAATATCCTCTCCCGCGTATCTCATCTAATCGTCGATGAGGCAGACTCTCTTTTCGACCGAAGTTTTGCTCCAGTCACCACCAGTATTGTCGAACGAGCGCTACCCTCCATGAAACAGTTTGTTTGCTGTTCAGCCACAATTCCCCGCAAACTCAACAACTTCCTCGCCACCAACTACCCCAAGATGGTACGAATAACCACACCCAACCTCCACGCTATCCCTCGACGTGTCCAGTTAGGCGTTGTTGACGTTTCCCGGGAACCCTACCGCAACAGGAAGAATCTCGCATGTGCCGATGCTATCTACTCCATCGGCCGTGAGTCTGCCAGTCACGAGGGACCAGTAAAGGGCGAGGTTGATGTTCGCCGCATAATGGTTTTCGTCAACGAGCGGGAAAAGACCGAGGAATTGGCGAACTACCTCAGAGAGAAGGGAATCAATGCCGAGGCTCTCCACAGGGATACACCTGAGAAGCGCCACGGCGAAGTTCTGGAGACTTTTACTTCTCCCGCGCCTCTTAGAATCCCAACCCCGTCAATTGCCTCCAAGGCTCGATCACTGGCCAACGTGAGAGTCCTGGTCGTTACAGACTTGGCCTCAAGGGGTATTGATACCCTTGCAGTCCGTCATGTGATTCTATACGATGTCCCTCACACAACCATTGACTTTATCCACCGACTTGGTCGTGCCGGACGAATGGGTCGACGTGGTCGTGGCATTGTGCTTGTTGGTAACGATGACAGAAAGGATGTTGTCGCAGAGGTCAAGAACAGCATGTTCAGAGGACAGGCCCTGATTTAAACATCGCTATGATGTTTCATTTTATGCATCATGTACAATGAATGGAGTAACTGGATGAATATGTAAAATTACAAGGTTATTGGATTAGATTGAGTGCATCTACATACCTAGATGTGTCAAGATTTTTATGAATATCTCAATAGGGGAAATGTACAATATTTAAGCATTTGATGATTTATGTGCCTAAGTACCTAATAAGATTCACGAAAATCGCGAATCTGTCGTACATCATCTGAATAATGCAGTTCAATTTAAGAGGTAAGCGGCTCTAACTACTAAATCATACTGATCGTCAAGCTTCTGTGGGTCAAAGCGCTAGGCTATTGTTTGGTGGGCCATAGAACCTGTAAGGTACTACGGAGTAAGGTACCTAAGGCAAGGTACCTAATGGAGCCACTCCCGCTAGGTACGTACCATCAATGTCGCGTCGCGTTTCTTTGGCGTGTTTCTCTTCCCCATTCGCACAATATCATCATCATAAGGTAGGTTGGTTATTCGCATATTCTCATCCCACCCAAAACCCGACCCCCGGAATTTGTCTCGAGAAGCTCTTCTCCAAAGTCCCAAAGAGTACCTCAATTACCACTTCTATTAACTACCTGCTTGCGACACATATTCCAGATCTGTTACCTCAATGCCTCGAGCTAAACGCGCGCGTCGTGCACCCGCACAATCTGCCAAGTCTCATGCACGATCACCTTCACCCGATGCAAGTGGCAACCAAGTTCCCCGACCGACCCAGTCTCCCGAGAGAGGCCGTAGGAGGACGACACGATCTTCAGGTGCTTATTCAAGTGCCGTCAACGAGCAAGATGTTCTCGCGGCGAATCGGCGTCGCGACGCAGCGCTAGCCAGACTAGCCAACGAGGATCCTACTTCTACAGCCAGTAACAACGTTGGGGATGGAGATTCTGGAAGCTCAATTGAAGCTGGAAGACGAGCGACAGCTACACCGACTCGAAGAAGGGACGCGACTGGACTAGATTTAGCGGATAGCGTGTTTGGCGACCTCGACGATAGTTTTGGGCTCGAGGACGACGATACCCGACTAGGGCTGCGCTCAGCTGATGCATCCTCTCTCAACTTGAGCAACTTCAGGCGCAGACCACGCCAATCCAGCATTATTGGGCGCAACGACCCTCCCATTAGGCCCAGTAGCCGCGGCGGCAACACACCCAGTATCAGCTCGACACTTCACTTTGGTGCCTTCAAGCGGCGCGCACGAGAGCCGAGCATTTTGGGAACTGCACGAAAGCCTCGACCGGAAGAAAATGCCGCAGGACAGGAACCAGATTCAGCGAGCGAGGACGAGGACGATTTTATGCCTGAAGCCGAGTCGACACCTCTGAACAACCGACGGCGGACAAAGCCCGAGACCGAGCTGGAGATCGAGGTTCCTGTCTCCCCAGAAGTCTCTGCAGGACCGAAGCACAGGAAAAGGAAGAGTGAAGATGCATTACCAAGTAGTGATCGGCCTGACAAGATGTCGCGAATTGAGAGAGATGCGGGCGAGGAATCAGAGGAAGAAGCGGGACCTGCACCACAGGTGATTTCTGATGATGCAAGCGATTCTTCACTGTCAGATCTCGATTCTCCCCTAGGACCATCTCCGGTACTTCTGGACAGGCCTGTTACTCCCATCAATAACGAGGAGCTCATGGCTCTACCTGCCAGTAGTGATTCAGAAGACGTGAACTGGCCTGATATTCATACCTTGGCTAAGCGGCGCCGAAGACCTTCCGCCACAACACCTATTCGCACTGATAACTTGTCAGATGTCTCTTCACCTCCTTCTCTGACACACTCTCCTAATTATGCAGAGGCATCGAAGTCCCGTGGCCGGGCTACAACTCAACGTCAGCAACCATCACCAAAGATAACAACTGCCGACTTGACGAGTCTACTTCCGAAGCGCCATTACAAGAAGCAGCGGGACCCACTAGGACTGGAAAGCGATGACGAGCATGACACATCCGGTATCGGGGAGGACGAGGATGAGCTATCGTATCTTGACAGCCGGGCTGCGCGCCGAAGACGAGGCGGACGGTCGACGAGCCGCGGAGGCGCAAGGCGACCAGGTTCGCGAGCCGGGCGCCCAACGCAGGCTCTTAAGCCCAGACAGCCAACCTCTGATAAGCAAACGGGTCGCAATGCACAGACTTACTCGCGTCAGTCGTCGGACAAGGAGAATGAAAATGATGCTGGTAGTGATGAAGATGAGGATGAGCACGAAACCAGCCGTTTCCAGCCACTCCCAGACGATACTTTTGAGAACGGAAGTGGTGAGAACGCAAGCACTCCATCAGCTGATGAGCTTAAGCAAGCAGCAAGGAAGTTCAAAGAGGTTGACCGGTGGGAACTTGACTTTGAAGAGGTTACGCAGAGTTCGTCTCCACTTGCACGATGAAGCACAAACGAAGCGAAGCAAAGGAAAGCACAAAGAATGAGATGAGGGCGCTAAGTAATATGCAAGGGAAAGGGTCGAGGCGTCTAGTGGGTTGGAGTAACTGTTTTCGAGCAAACCCTTGGGAGTTACACAAAGGCAGTTCGCTAGGCCAGGGTATTTCATGAACATTTCTAAATGATGTCTGTTTCGGGCTCACACTTCATTGTATATTGGGGAGGGCAAGAATGGATCCCATCTCATAGTTGGGTCAAAAGGTGAAGTGGTCAGCAGCGGGTGTCCAAAGAGGACTCTGATGGCTTATTGTAATCAGACAAGTAAATCATTGATTTGCGAGTTTCATCCCGCTCCTTACACATTGTGTAATGTGTGATATGCCTCAACTCCAGAAACGCCGTTACTTGGTGTTCATCTTTTCCTGTCCTGATTTGTTCTCATGCACTTGGGTTGACAGCTTCTGCCCGATGCTCTACAAGCGGCAGCAGTGGAGCTAGGACGTTGGGATCTCTCAGTGCGATTGTAATGTCGTCTGGGAGTCTTCCAGACATGAGAAGTTTCTGCAGGGCCTAAGTCAGTATTGCATTATGGAAAGACTGCGGTCAAGCCGTTTCCATGAATCTACTCACCCTCTTGACGTTCTCGTAGGTCTCTTCTTGCGCCGAGTATTCGCGAATAATCTCATCAGTCTCAAAATCGACGTAGACCCTGGTGTCACGTATCCGCAGGACAACATTATCCAGGCGCATGAACAACCGACACAGCAAAAGCATGCGCTTCTCGTGTACTCGGACTTTGACGCTGAAGATGGATATGCCGTTGTCGTCCAGCTCACTCTCGTACAGCATAACTTCGTCAAAGAACAGGATGGGGTCTCGACGCTTCAGGAGCTCAATAGGGATCACCTTATCGGTAGGCGCAAACTGCAAAGCCGAGGCTTCGATGCTACCAGTATATGTCGTCGAGTAGCTCCAGTCATAGGGCTTCACAACTTCCTTTATACCCTGTGTGGTGCCTTCTCGGGTGCTCTCCCAGTCTCGGGCATATGCAACCTTGAGCATGTGGCGATCTGTCTTGTCGACGGCGTCAAG
>JAAOAS010000123.1:0-210968 GCA_013396035.1 Fusarium pseudocircinatum
GCATCGTACGATGCTCCCATATTTCCTAACACCAGCACCTCATTTGTCCACGACCTGAGGCTGAAGGAAAAAAGTCTCAAACAAGATCTAGAAAGAGAAGCGCCAATGTACGTGATAAGTCATCATACATGTGTCTCTTGTAATGGATGGACCGGGCCGTGAAAGGGTTCGTGCTGAATGAGGCCCTGCCCAGCCATAAAAATTTCGCCATTCTCTCGTGATCTCTCTTCTTCCCCAGATAAGCTCCATCGATCTTGTTTTTTTCTTCCGTCTCTAAAGAAGCTAGTAAACGCTAGACTTGTCGAAAGATAAAAAAGCAAAAGGATTCTTACCAATTACATGTGTGCCGTTCTTCGCAAGGATCCTTCCTCGCTTGCAGCGATCACGACAATCCCTGGTCTAGAATAAGCCAAATCGAACGACATTCTGCAGCTGCGGAATTGAGGATGGATGACAAACACGAAAATTCGCCCGACCAGAACAATGGGGTTATTAGCCTCAGTAACAGTCCGGAGAGTACTAATGACGCCGATTCGAAGAGTCCTCATGTGTGGCTTGTTGGCGGCGGTATTGCATCGCTTGCCGCCGCGGTCTTTCTGATTGAAGATGCGAAGGTCCCTGGTGATCATATCCACATTCTCGAGGCATCGGCGAAAGCTGGTGGATCAATGGCGACCTTTTCGAAGCCATCATGGGACACAGGATATCGAGTATCTGCGATTCGGAAAATGAGTCTCACATATCATTGTTTGTATGGGATGTTGGAAAAGGTACCGTCGGACGTTGAGGGCGAGACACTCGCAGCCAAATTACACCGGTTCAACCAAGCAAGGAGGAAACTCGGCGCGTCGGGAACGAGATTGGTGAGGCAGGTCATTGATGACAATGGAAGTGAGAAACCTGAAGCTGTTGATGTGAGCACAATGGGCTTGAGTGTCAAGAACCAGTGCGACTTGATGAGAGTCGTTCTCGAAACGGAAGAGGAGCTGGAGGGCCTTGAGATTCAGGCTTTGTTTGAACCTGACTTCTTCGAGACGAACTTTTGGGATTTATGGTCGTCGCTCAATCGGTTTCATCCTTGGTGCAGTGCTGTTGAGTTCCGGCGGTGTCTGCATAGAATGTTGCATGAGTTTCCCAACATGGGGACATTATCTGGCGTGGAGCAGGCTCCCGAGGAGGACTTTGAGGCGATCATCAAGCCATTGACGCAGTATTTGAAGGCGATGGATGTTGAGTTTCGGCATGGTAAGTTTGGATGTTCGTTCGAAGGGACAAAGCTGACCTGTGTAGGCATTCAAGTTAGCGGTTTGGACATTGAGGATGTTGGCTCTGACTTCAGAGTGTCCGCGCTGAAAACATACCAAGACAATAAGCATGTCTTGATACCAACTGGGCCTGATGACATTGTACTTCTCACCCTTGGCTCCCTTACATCTGGAATGGGATACGGCACAAATGACCAACCGCCGCCGACGATGGAGCTTCGCGATTCAGCACCTCACGAGCTCGACCCTTCGTGGACCTTCTGGGATAGACTTGCGATGGATCGCCCCAAGACATTTGGCAACCCTGAGGCATTCTTCGACCGACCTTCAAAGTCAACATGGCTCTCCTTCACCGTCACCCTTCGCGACCCAGCATTCTTCGAGCACCTACGTACCTGGACCGGCACACTAACGGGGGCTGTACCACTAATAACCTTCCGCGACTGCCCCTGGATGCTATCCCTCACAATCCCTCAACAACCATATGTCAGAGATCAACCCTCCGACGTTTTCGTATTCTGGGGTTACGGCCTCTTCCCCGACCAACAAGGCCGCTACGTCAGAAAACCCATGCTCGAATGCACCGGCGCCGAAATCCTCACCGAGCTTCTGCACCTCATGGCCTTTCCCCTCCAGCCCACCCTCGAGCGCTCCATCACAATTCCCTGTTTGATGCCATTAATCGGAAGTCCATTCTTGACACGCAAGAAGGGTGATCGACCAAACGTAATACCCGATGGGAGCAAGAACTTGGGCTTGATGGGGCAGTTTGTTGAGATTGAGAGGGAGGTGACGTTTACGATGGAGTATTCAGTTCGGTCGGCGCAGTTGGCTGTTTATGGGCTCATGGGGTTGGATAAGAAACCGCCGGGGGTTATGGGGGAGGATCATGCTGTGTTGACGTTGGGGATGGCGTTGAAGACGATGATGACTTGAGGGTAGTGTAACTGGTTCGGACTTGGCGTTAGGAAAAGTAACAAAATGGTGGGAGGGCTGGGACATGCTTAGCCTGATCATATGTATAGTAAAACGGGAACAGGAGGTATTTTGATAGGGAAATGGATGCATTGGCTTCTTCAAGTGACCGCAATAGGGTGCATGTTTGCTACGAGTAGGACTGCAGTATTTGCAGCTAAGAAAAGCAAACCTTGGGCCTCAATCCTAAATAATGAAAGGGTTTAGGTAATTTAGCATAAATTTGAGAGTAATATTTCTTAAACTTGGTCCTATCCCCAGATCTGGAGGTCTTGATCGAGGTTGGTAGGCCATCTTTACAGGCCTATTTGCAACAATAGGTGGTGGTTAGCTATGCAATGTGAATTAGAGCAATCAGGCATCAATGCTATTTGTACATTGAAGGCCCCTAGACAATAGATCTATTGCTCTGTGTTGTATGTACGAGTGAGGAGGCAATCTCATGTATACAACATCTAGCAGCATGGCCAAACCTCGATCCTCCAACATATCTCCTTTTATACACTCAACATATTTATTATCACTTTCCAAACATCTATATCCTTATATGAATATCTATATGTTCCAAAAAACCCCTATTCTCATGCATTAGAGTGGTTCCGCACCCAGTGCCTCGTCGACACCGCCACGACAGGGCGAGTTCCCTCCCTGGGTCCCTCCAGGGGGCACACCTGACCTCCTACCTCAAGTCGTCGTCAAGCCTGAGGCTGCCTTGCCCTAGCCCGTCCGCACCTTCATCAACTTTTGTTATTTCCCCGACAACGGACCGGGCTAGCCTTCCTCTTCCCCTCTTCATCTCTCTTCTCCTCCCCCGCCTTCATCCGCCTTCAACCATCTCCATTTCATCAACATTCGCACCCTCCTCAACTCACAAACAAAACTAAACACATCACCAAACTTTCATCTCATTTCCTTCTCATCCTCCTTTCTGTTGCCCAATGAGACTAAACTCCATCTCTCCACTTTTTCCCGTCGTCTTTGCCGTCATGTCTTTCGTGCAAGACGCAGAGATGCAGCATCTTGCGCGGCTGCAGCTTGACTACATCACTGAGCTGCTCTCACAGAACCCAGAACAAGATGAGCAGCCCGATTTTGTCAAGGACGCGCTATTGATGCAGTCCTACTTGGAACTCGTTGCCGCAGGGACCGTAGTGTTTGATGAAGAAGCTGTTAATGCTCGAGTAAACAAATGCTTTTCTGCCCCCGAGTATGATCTCCCAGTGCTTCGCGCTACATCTCCTTCGGCCACGGCACCTACTCGCCAGGTCGATGGACTTGTTTCCGCCGCCGCTAGCACCATGGGTAGGCAACAATAACGCACCCAGACCATCACATAACTGACTAGATTCTTTAGACGAGTTTCGCGCAGACGGACAGTTGGACATTGTCGAAGTGGATGACTAGGAGCCCCATTTGACAGATTCCACTACTGCCACTGTTGCCTCTTTTTCCGACTCTGGCAGCGAGATTGGGATCGCGCCTTCTCATGGTACTCCTCCTGTTAGTTCTGTGGAGGTCGCATATCAGAATGCTTTCGCCCGTCTTGATGCCGCTCTTCAAGGTAAAGCACCATCTGTCTGTGTAATCTAATCTTCTTACTAATATTATACCAGATCGACATGATTGCCTCGAGGACATCTATTCCGATGACAATGCTGGTGCTCCTCCCATGGCCCTCTCGGAGTCGGAGACTGTTCACTCAAACAATAGCAAGGTCTCAAAGGCCACGGAAACTGCTCTTGCTTTCCTCTTCAAAAGGGATGTGGGTCACATAATTGAAGCCCAAGCACAGAGTTCCAGTCAGTCAGTCTCTTCCCGAGAGGCAGAACATGGCACCCCTTCAAAGGACTCAACTACCCGCAATGTCGAGAGCGCCGGCATTGAGGCTGCATCCCCAGCACCAACAACTCACCTCCACCACGATGAGGTTGATGAGGGCCTCATTTCTTTTGATGAGGACCCCACTCCTGCCGGCACTATCTCGACTCCTATCGCAGATGTTTTCCCTCCTACAAGCACTTTTGCTAAGGAGTGGGAAGAGGCCGAGAGTAGCAATGTCGCGCTCGATATCTCCCCTACCACCGACCACTCTGTCGAGTCTCAACCCGAAACTCCGGTGAAAACTTCTAAAGTTGTTCCCTTCTCCCCCAAGGGAACTACTCCAGCTCCCGATGATGAGTGTACTGTCCCTGCCAAGCCACAGTGCGCTTCTGTATCCATCACCGGTGACAACACATTTACACCTGCAACAAGTGTCCATGAGGATAGCAATGTTGTCAAGTGCTCCAAATGTGGCAATGACTCTGTTGAGAATGTCGTCACTTGCTCTTGCAAGCATCAGCTTTGTGCTGATTGTCTTAGCGACGTGGTCAAGACTTCGATCCATGGGCCGACTCCCTTCCCTCCTGTGTGTTGCGAAATTCCAATCCCTGTTGACATCAACTCTTCTATCTTCGATAAGAAGACTTTGTACGAGTTCCTGGAGAAGAAATTCGGGGCATCTGATGTCGGTGAACAGGGTAGCATCGGTGAATCGGACGATAAGCCACTTCCGTCTCCCCATTCTCTGACCTCTCTCCCGTGTACCCCGACTACCCCATCTGCTTTCTTTACCCCATCTACCCCATCTGTTCCCTCTCCTCCCTCGCTCTCGACCGAGGAGAAAACGGAGTACTCCTTCGATGGATTTGGTGAAGAAGCAGTCGACAATGAAGACACCAAGTGCCACGTGTGCCACAACACTATTGAGAAAGGCTTGTGTAAGTAATATTTTGTTGTAGCCAGTACCAAACTAATAAACCCCGTTCATAGATTGTCCTGACTGTTGCTACCAATGCAACAACAGCAGAGCGGACTGCAAATGCGACTGGTGGGATGGCCGCCAGCGCCGTGAAAAGGACATGGCTATCGTCAAGGCGCCAACCTTCCAGACTGCGAGACCCCAAGTTGCACCCTTTCGGGGACAAAAGAAGCAGTTTGGGGGGATTTTCGAACGCAACACTGGAACCCATCGTGCCGTGGCCCAGAATGGGGCTTGCCAGCACCCATTGATGAAGCAAGTCAAGTTGTCGGGTCGATGCTTTGACTGTTACCACGTGCTGCCCACGTTTCTGTGGCAGTGCACACGCTGCAAATATTCAGTTTGCAAGCATTGTGGTATGAAGCGGGGAATATTTTCCCACTGATGTTTCTTTGTTGTTGTCACTCCGTTGATGATGAAAGTGTTGGGGATTGTATCGATTAGCTGGTGGGGATGGTAGGGTGTAAGAAGTCACGACGGTGATGGGTGGGTGATGATGATGTGCTGGTTGTGAGAAGCAGTCATGGTGGTGGGAAAAGGTCGCGACGAGGAGGGGTGATCCTGTGTTCTCCAGTTTGCTCCAGTGTGTTTTGTCCATGTCAAAAGTACAAATATTAGTCTGTAAGATAGAAAGAATATCGATGAGTTATGTATTTAAGTCGTTTCCTATTTGACTGCGGACCTTCGAGGCGGTGCCTGGTCAAGACGTCAGAGCGATAGCACAGTTGTCTACTGCCAACCCATGCAAAGCACTCTGCTTTATATCTGTGACAAACTTTCTGCCTGTCAAGAGAATTATGTTAAAGACAAAAGTGAGTGTATTTACTTAGACAGTGAATAAAAGGAGTGCTTGTCAATCTGCATGTTTGTGCAGTGACTCTGTTGCCTTACAAACTTTATAGGATGTCACTTTCCCCTGCTACATCGCCACGAGGTTGCACAATAAGTGTTAAATTAGACGTCTACTGACTTTCAGGTAAATTACTAATGCAGAATATCCCTCTTCTTTTATTTTAATAAGATCTCCAAGGATATATGCTTGAATTCGCGATGCTATTTGGATCTTCGGAGCATCCCAACACTTCAGCTGTAACTTGCTGGGCCTTGGGCAACAGTCGCCAGCGAGGCATGTAGGCCTTGCTAATACTCAAAGAGTACACTATGATCAGTAGAGAACTCCTGCTTCGTATTGTTTTATACGAGAATGTCAAGGTAAGTCGCGCGATGCAAGCATTAGCTGTCAGGTCTATCTACCTAAGCTAACACTTCCAGGGCAATTGGGGAATGTCGTAAGATGCCTTTCTGCGGAATAAAAACATGTGACATGCGCGGAGAGACAATCTAGATAAGCTCCAAGTAAGTTCAGTGCCCTTTACCTACTGGTTTCTTCTTCTATACCTCGTCATTTGGCATCAAGTGTATACTAATGGCGACACCCTGGCATACTAACCTTGCTGAGTTGCGATTCCGATGTGATAGCATTCCTATCAGGATAATTGACTAGATATATCATAGTAAAATGTCTAATCAATGACTTAAATGTGTTATTTGCAGTTAGGCATGTGACTAAAAGCGTATAGTAAGGTCAGTTGCGTGATGCAAATATTAACCATTAGGCCTATTAACTCAAAATAATACTCTCCAAACCACAATCCAGGAGCATAATACCGCTAGTAGCCCAAGGGGCCATTTTAAGAGGATTATAGTTGCTACAGCACATAACAGAGGAAGATAAATTTGGTGTGTCTTTATTCCACGAAGATGCTCTCTCCTCAGCACAGGAAGACAACCGTCGAATACCATGGGTAGTGGACCTCTCACTCAGCCAACCAGCGGCTTGGGCACGCGCCTCCTGCTCGAAGCAACCGTACATCTCTTCATCATCGCTATTTTCTTATTGTTGTATTCATACATTACTATTACAAAGCACTATCGGATACCAGGCTTGTGGTGCGCTGTGCAGCCCCATGCTCCCCTCAACACCAGCGCTTCTCTCACCCCAACCATCTCCAATCTGCAGACCGATATCCTGCAACACGCAAGTCCCTTCCGAGTCTATATGGGACTCATTCCATAAATAACGGCAAGCCTCGCTTGCCTTCGTTATCACCATGCTCAGCCGCCGACTGCACCATTCACGATGTGCGTGGTATAAACACCACAGACAGCGTCGGCGATCTGGGCCAGGGTAGTTCCCTGCGGAATCTTTTTGAGGAGCACGTGACAAGAGTCAGCGACACAGTCAGGATCGAACACCGACTTGACGTCGATCATATAGATCAGGTCGTCAGAACGAAGAGTGATGGTCCTATTCGCGATAACGATGCGCAATCCATCCGTTTATCTACGCGACAGCGCGGTCTCGGCAGTCATAACAGACCCGCATGGTGCAGGCTGTACACTCAAAGGTGTAGGGGTGTTCTCCCTCACGACACACTCTACAGCGGCCGGGTCCAATCCACTGCCAATCGTGGTCGCACAGCATAGGTGGGAGTCGAGGACGGTTGACATCAGGGACCGCTGGGACAGGCTGTGGAGGTTCGTCAAGTTGGTGTTGAGGGGCCGGATCGACATCCTATTCACAATCGCAATTATCAAATTCTCCACCGCAGTCGTAGCAGAACTCATAGCCACAGTGACAAACT
Source organism: Fusarium pseudocircinatum (assembly GCA_013396035.1). Taxonomy (NCBI): domain Eukaryota; kingdom Fungi; phylum Ascomycota; class Sordariomycetes; order Hypocreales; family Nectriaceae; genus Fusarium; species Fusarium pseudocircinatum. Next base: position 7,686 of record JAAOAS010000123.1, read on the forward strand.
GCGAGGTATAATTCAGTAAGTTTACAGGGTTGGCGAGTTGGTTCGGAGACATACTCATATGGGTGCACCCTTCAGCCTTCTCAATAAGATGGCCACAGCGAGAGCATCGCTTCCAGCCTTCGCGCTTCGCAAGATCCAAGGTCTGATCCATCTCGACCTGCTTCTCGCAAGGGCCGGTATGTCCCTTATCCTTGCACGTGGTGCAAGTGATCTCCTTGCAAGCAGGGCACTCTGCTTCGTACCTGTAGCAGGGCTCACGATCGGCGGAGGTGTTATCGGGAGGGATGAACTCGAGGCATTGGCGGTTACTGCAATACGTTCGATCTATTGTCCTGTGCTCAACCAATTTCTCGCGATACAGTTGTACGTCGCTCCGAGGCATGTGCGTCTCGATGGCTTCGAGAGGGATCTCTTCATCGCAGCATCGGGCGGGGAAGTACGAGGCGAGCGAGAGGGATATTGCGAAGGTGCGGATTAGGCATTGACGGCAAAAGGCATGCCCACATGGAAATTCCTGGACTAACGTGGCTGGGAGGTCTTCGCTGTAGCAGGCGGTGCATTCTTTTGTTTCTGTTTGGTCAGACTCTTGGGCCGCAGGGTCCTCGGGGGCGGCGAGTCGGTGGCTCTGCTGCTCTGTCTCTCCATCTTGTTCGTCATCTGATGGGCCGTCGGAGAGAGGGTCAAGCATGTCTTCTGAATCGTCTTCAGCTTCTTCGTCAACGGCCATGTCGTCGTTTGAAGTGTCGTCCTGGCTCTCCGATCCCCCATTGGGCTGCTCCTCCTCTGTGTCTTCTTCGGTCTCGAAGTCTGAGAGCCCATCAGAAAGGTCGTCAAGCATATCATCAAGATCCATGTCGTCTTCGCTATCACGGTCCATTTCAATGTCGTGGTCTTCTGATTCCTCGGAGTCTTCTCCAGATTGAAAGTCTAAATCTCCGTCAGAGAGGCCACCAAGCATGTCACTCGTACACTCAATACCTTCATCGTCCACATCCATCTCGCTGTCAAGGCCCGCTTCGTCGTGTGAACTGTCATCTTGGGGATCGGGTTCCTCGCCGAGGTGTTGCTCAGATGTCTGCTGGTATTGTCGATCTCGCTGATTACTCGCTTCATACGAACGCCTCACTACGTCGAGAAGCAGAGCTTCCTTAGCTGATGTATCCTCGTCGTGGCCCTGTCGCGCGTCCATGGCAGAAGCTGGTGGAAGAGGCAAGCAAAAATGGCGGACGATGGAAGGAAAAATACGAATATCGCAAAACGATTTTTTAAAGTTAAGGGGTAGAGGAAAAGGATGAAAATGCATTCCTTGGTGGTCTCTGCAGTTCTCAGGCAGCCGGCTTGTAATGCTAGGCGCGAATCGTGGTCCATACTTCTTGCACAAAAGCTTATAACAGGGACACGCAACTCGGACATAATTCGAGAACTATGCTAAAGGCCATACTTTAGCAGGGACTATCAAGGAAATATTTTCTCACTCAAGTACATCCGGTGCCTTTTATCCAAGGCCATCATCAGACACATCTCAGGATCTTTTTGACCATCTTTCGCGGGCTCTCAACACTTCACTCAGCATTAACACTCGAACCTCAAGGGACGAGGAGACGTCCCATCCGTTGGAAGCATGAACATCTAATTTCATCTGGTCTACTTGTATCTTTGCTTATTCTCTTCTTTCGGTTGTCTCATTAGTACGGAGTAGCATTGGGAACTTGGCTGCGATGGGAGGAACCCCTGCTGGATGGCATCAAACTGGGGACGTCAGACCCAAGGAACAGTGAGGTTCAGATAAGCTGAGGATAACTTGGGATCGCTTTAACTGTATTATTATACGCTTACTTTGGCCCTCCTATCCAAAGATCTCGCTGTATCTCAACACCTCGACGAACCCTCAACGTCAAACACCCCCTTCCCCTTCAATCACTCAATACGTAGTCCTCGACCTCGGCGCAAGAACACCAACACAGGACCAAAAGTCGAAGGGTCTGACCCTAGGATCTGGGTTGAAAGCAGAAGGTCGAGAAATAGGCTCCTTACCCACGTATTCAAGAAATCCGCAAGCAGAACCAAGGATACACCTCATATTATCGACCGTCACAAACATCACATTCGGCTTGATATCAACCTCGACCAGATCCTCCTGCCCATACCGATAGAACACCTTCCGATCCCTCTTCCCCTTCTTCACCTCCTTTTCCGCCTCCTCCTTCGTCTTGCATGTGTGGCACGGGCTGAACTTCTCGTCGATGAGCCAGAGTCGCATTCCCCCCAATATCCGGATTACGATGAGGTGCAGAAGGAGCAGGAAAAGGCCCCGTCGATTAGTCTTAGTCTTTGCTTCCGCTAACCTCATCGGCGGGTTGTCGAATCGAGTGATGCCATTAGCGAAGGAGTTGTCGTACACGAAGCCGATGTTTCCCATCACGGGGGAGCCATCGCTTGTTGGGGAGATAGCATTTTCTCGAAAGAGCTCAATGGCGTAGTCTTCTTGTTCTCTGCCTGTGGGTTGGGGTTCAATATCAAACATCCATCGGTCATCCTCCATGAGGAAGAGATCGCTCGCCGGGTGAGTCGCAACAATGTTGTTGTACATGCCGTTTATGTTGGCTACGGATGCGAACTCATTGTACCATTTGCCTTTGCATTGCAGGTAGTCGTTCTCTGTCAACATGCTTTTCTTCTGCCATGCCGCCTCCATCCTGTACGGCTCGCGAATCTCCTTAGGTATTGTTTGTCGGTCTTGCAGCATGGTCATCTTCATGTCTTCCCAGAACTTCCGTCGAAACCGTCGGCTAATAACCCACCTAGACTCATGACAAGCCTTCCACAAGCCGTAGTCCCAATGGACAACCGATTTCAGTCCTTCAGGGCAAGTCGACATGGATTCGCGCTTCTTCACACCGTAAAATGAGTCCAGCCCCATTAGGGCTGGCGATCCAAATAGTGGCGGACTCTTGTAGCCAATTTCACTCATCTCGAGAAACTCTGGATGACTTTCCCAAATATGTATTCGAAAACGATGTGTCGCGTTGTAGTTTTCGCGCGGTTGCGGACGCAGTGCTGCCTCCCAGATTAGGAGTCTGGCATCTTGGTGGAGGTACGGAAACCAGAGGAACTCGCGATCTGGGGCTTTCTTCGGGGCCGGCCATGGCTCATCTAGCAACGCCAGCGAGCTCATGTTTTCCATTGTCAAAGTTGGCAGGGGTGGTGAAGGCGAGAGAAAGCTCGTTCGGCCAAGGTGGGGGAAACAACGTGTATTTAGATATGGTGATGTGTCCTTTGATCAGGGCTTTGGGCGCATTTAGCGCACCAAACTCAAAGTCTGGCTTTATTTATCGTGGTGTTCAATCGGATTGGCGGATCGTGGAAAGTTTGATAGTGGTGAGGCACCGAGAGGCTGTATGGTGAGGGGTTTGGCTGAAGCCGTGATGTCTAACCTTAAAGATAGTAATGGGACTAATCATAATCGATCACGAAATAGATGATGATGAATTTCGTTTGATGTACCTATCAAGTCGATTTCTTCCAAAAGTCGGACTTCCCATGTGTAGGGAACGGGAAACCGTAAGTTCTCTTCTCTTTCCTTGGTCTCCAAGCAACAGACCGCTTGAGGCCATTGACCTCAGGGACGGAAGTAACGACATTCTTGGCTAATCAGAAACTTCTCCAAGTTCAGAAACACATAGAAGGATCTGTTCGTCAATGGTTGTTGTCTCGAGTTTTCAAACTTCTCCTCTCTTTGGTGTGCTGACCGGGACTCGGCTGAGAGGGTGATGTAAGGAGAAGAAAGAAGGACGCAATGCATGCCAGGAAATTCGGCCAAACCATTCCGAGATGCAGGAGCTCAGCGGGGAGTGTTAAAGTGGAGGTAGACATCCAGGAAGGGAGGCTTGTCATTCCAAGTTTGTACGGAAAGCAACTGTGATGTAAACAATCGAACAAAGGAGATTCAGAAACTATGTTTTCTCACTCCATACTCCGTATTACAACTATCTCTTTCGACAACGACAATATCCCTCGGCTGGATATTGACCCACGCGAAGCAAGCCTATAATGATTGATATCCATCCCCCCCTAGTCAGGAACAGAAGACTTCGTCCCCAACAGAGTCCAGACCCAACAAGGCTGCAGCAAACACAGATCAAGCACGATAAACTTCATCTGATCTGCTGATCAACTGCACGAAATAACAAGGGATGCTTCTGTGCCTTGGCCATAGCTTTTCAAGTCTGCGTCGTAGTCAGAACATTCTCGTCAGTCTCTGTCCCGGAACCCCTATTCCGGGAACCTTGATTCAGCCTTTTCTCACACCTCGCAAGGCGGTCCCTAATCGGGCAGTTGCTGTTCCTGCATATGAAAAGGAGGTACTGAGAACTTGTTTTGGTAGTAGCCTCCAAGACTTGCTTGACCCGTATTGCCGAGCCTGGTAAGCAGTTCATAATGGACCTTCGGCTCGCTATTGGATGGGCGATATTGCAGTTGATGCTGCAAGATGCCTCGCTTAGGTTCTACCAGTTTCCAGGAATGATCTTGTGTCACAACTGTTGGTCGAGATCAAAAACTCTATCTTGGAAATCCGGTGGTTCATTTGACACGGCATTTCCACCGAGTTCCCCGACGTAACCGTTTTATCCTTGGCGTTAGATCCAAAGAGGACTAGGAGGCAGTTTTCTACATGTTTCACCGGTAATAACATATCAGAGTGACAGATCAACTATACCTATCAGGTATTTTCCTCCGATGTCATTCGTGTCAACGTCGTCAACTCGGAAGACCCGACGTTGAGGTTAAACTTTATGTCTCAACCGACAGGGATCAAGGCGTGAGAGACTAAGAGAGTCCCGCGGAATCACAGGCCGAATAAGCGGAACCCCCTAAACGGGCATATCCGAGTGAAAATCTCTGAGTCGATCACCACGATTCGTTGTAGCCGAGGAGCCACCACAACCACAATCCTTGGTTATAGCAGAATACTCGCGATTATAACGTCACTGCCTACATTTTATGGCCCATAAAGTCATCTGAATATCCGAGCTGAAAACAAGGGTTTGCGATATTTGGATCTGCAATACGTGGGGATTTCGTAAACCTGTGGTCTAGACTCGGACACCCCTGTCCTTGCCTGAGCACTCGATAAAGCATTGATTGGCTCTCGTTGCAAAATGCAAATCAAGACCCTTACAGCGAAATCTCAAGATTCCCCCCTTCACTCTTCATCGCGAAATTCTTCGGTTGAGACAGACACAAAGCCACCATCGGCTAATTCGCCAAGAACCCGATGCGATAAATGATTGCCGATGTAGGAGGACAGAATAGGAAATTCGAGTCCCCATACCTCCTCCACTGGAGCCCAAGCTTCAGGGCGTTGATGGGGTTGACAGGTAGACCAGTCCCCTAAAAGAATCGGGCTTACTGCGCCGCAATGATCGCTACAAGACTCCCTGTCGTGTCCTGTCCCGTCGCCGCCTCGTCTTAACTAACGTTGGCCTCCTCTCCAATGCCGTCTTTCCAGAGGTAGCCCACCCACTTTTTGCTCAGGTCAATCAATCCCCAAAAGACAACGGCACAGACACAGACACAAGAGAAACATCCCACTTTCAACGTCACCTCGACGACTTCATCTCGATCATCTCCGCCTCTTGATAGATCTTGTCCTCTATATCCCATCCATGTCTGTGGTCTCGACACTCTCAAGCTTCGTTACGAGGTAACGAACGATGCGGCGACGCATTCTCATCGTTATCTCCAAGCTAATCTGAGCCTTGACTGACTCCTCCATCCTCTCTCTCTCTCTCCATTGATTGATCTTTGATTCACGCCCAGCCCAACATGGCCGCCAATTGGCATTCTCTCATCGCGAGAACAGCGTTTGAGCTGCCAGTTGTAAGTTAAACTTTTTTATGAACTCTAACTCTAATCCCGCTTGAAACGTGGCTGACCATCATTTACTTTCAGGAGGGCGACGACTCTCGGGTTGGTTCTACGCGAGATGGTTCCAGTGGCGGTACTCTCAGCTCCAACAATGCTTCAAAGTCGTCATCGCTGCAATCTCTTGGTGGAACATTTATGCCCGTCGTCATTTACTGCGCCCTTTGCATCTTGTTCTTTACCTTTTTTCGCGTCAAAAGCCCTCGAGTCTACTCGCCTCGGGCGATACCCAGCTTGCGTTCCCCTCAGTAAGCAGCAGCGATTCTTTTCAGCTCTCGATCAATTGCTGACAGCCTCTGTAGCACGCCCATACCGCCACTTCCCAATGGCTGGTTCAACTGGATCAAGCCATTCTTCAAAACACCAGATACTTTCGTGCTTAATCATGGCTCTCTCGATGGGTTCTTCTTTTTGCGATACCTCAAGGTCCTGCGAAACACGTTCCTTGTGGGCATCCTGATTGCTTGGCCGATTCTCTTTCCTGTCCACATTACTGGAGGCAAGAAGCTCACCCAATTGGACATGCTTACAATTGGTATGATTGAGAACAAAAAGCGCATGTTTGCTCATGTAGTTGTTGCCTACTTGTTCTTTGGTAAGTGCTCAAACGAAAGAGCTCAATGGCATCGCTAATTGATTAGGCTTTATTCTCTTCACCGTTATTCGCGAGTGCTTCTACTATGTCGGTATTCGTCAAGCTTACCTCTCGTCTCCTCACTATGCCAAGCGGCTATCATCCAGGACGGTACTCCTAACTTCTATCCCTGAGCGATACCTCGACGAAGCTCGGCTGCGGAAACTCTATGGCGACTCTGTAAAGCGAGTTTGGATCCCCCGCACTGCCAAGGCTCTCGTGAAATTAGTGGAGGAACGAGAACAAACGGCGATGCGCCTGGAAAAGGCAGAGATTGCACTCATCAAAAAGGCAAACGTGGCTCGAAAGAAGCAACTCGGCAAGAACCCACCACCAACCGCATCCTCTGTCGAACCATGCGCCGGATCATCTTCTGGAGATTCGAGTTCTTCCTGGAGGACTGAGCCCAGCAGCGAGGAGCCCCGTACGAGCTCCCCGCGACGTGTCGAGACATCCGATACCCACGTAGAAGAGACCGAGGAGGGAGGATCCAAGGAGCACAAGTCTACACCTGAGGTGTCCGAAAGAACTCGGACCAGCTACAACGCCCACGATATACTCGAAAAGTCCGCCGAAGACCCCGAATACGTCCACCCCTATGGGCTCAACCCAGATCTCCCCGATGTACGAGGATCCGTCGCCGCTCAATGGCTCTCCGTGACAGCCAGACCCTACCACCGTCCACTGCACAACTTCTTTCGACGAGTCGACACTATCCGGTGGTGTCGCATGAAGCTGAAAGAACTGAACCTCGAGATCTTCAAGCTTCGACGTCAGGTTCGCCGTGGTGATGGGCAAACACTTCCTGCTGCATTCATCGAGTTCGACACGCAGGAAGCTGCTCAAGCTGCTCACCAAGTCGTTGCTCATCATCGTCCTCTTCAGCTCGCTCCTCGTCTTTTGGGCGTTCGACCAAATGAAGTGGTCTGGAGTGCTCTTCGCATGCGATGGTGGGAGCGCATCATTCGGCGTTTGCTCATCATGGCTCTTATTGCTGTTGCGATCATCTTTTGGTCTATCCCATCTGCCATGATCGGCATCGTGTCTAACATCAAGTTCTTGAGTACCATCGTATTCCTCAAATGGATCAACCTATTGCCCAGTCCTATCCTTGGCTTCCTTCAAGGTTTTATCCCTGCCATCGCTCTGTCGTTCTGGATGTCGCTTGTCCCGGCAATGCTCCGGTGTAAGTCTACTATTACCGATCCCTTGTTGCAACTACTAACACCCTTAGTCTGCGGTGTCCAAGCAGGGATTCCCTCTTTGGTATTAGTCGAATTGTTCACCCAAAAGGTCTACTTTGCTTTCCAAGTAGTACAAGTCTTTCTAATCACGACTTTGACTTCGGCCGCTTCCGCCACGACAATGCAAATCATCCAGCAACCAATGTCGACTCCTAACCTCCTCGCCACAAACCTCCCCAAGGCGTCAAACTTTTACCTATCATACATTCTTGTCCAGTGTTTGGCCATTGGAGCTACCGGTCTCCTACACATCTTCGAGCTAATCAGACATCATGCATTCGGTAGAGTGGTACAGAATCCCAGGACTCGCTTCAATGTTTGGTACAACCTACGTCCTCCTCGCTGGGGTGGTGTCTTCCCCATCTACACAAACATGGCATGCATTGGTGAGTCGTATAGTCACTCACCCCCTTCCATGCTAACATTCCTAGCCTTCTCCTACACAGTTATCGCTCCATTGATCCTCGCCTTCGCATGCGCCGGAATGGCCTTTACGCGCCTCATCTACCGATACAATATTCTTTACGTCTTCGACTCGGAAATGGATAGCATGGGCTTGTTTTATCCCACCGCCCTGATGCAGCTCATCACGGGACTTTACTTGGCCGAAATCTGCATGATCGGTCTCTTTGCCTTAAATCTCGCCTTCCCGCCTATGGTGTTGATGCTCATCTTCCTCATCTTCACAGTCATCGTGCACATGTCCTTGAGAGACTCGATATCGCCTCTGCTGCAGAATTTGCCACAAACATTGGCGTTGGAGGAAGAACTACAGGAGCAGGAGAAGGCTGAAGCGGAAGCAAAGCTCCAAGCAGCCGCGGAGTCGGGAGAGGCCAATGGGGGAACTGCTGCCAGTTACTTCGATACGGAACAGAACTTTGGAGAAGAGGAATTCGAGGACGTGCCGACAGATGACGAAGACGATCAACTTCACGAGGGACCACAGAGCTCAAGGGCTGTCGAGGGCGCAGGTGGTTTGAGATTGATGGCCACTGAGTGGATAAAGTCAAGCACCAAGGAGCAATTGAAGAAGGAGGTGCAAGAGTCAAGAGTTAAGAAGTTCTTGGACAGATGGATTCTCCCCGCCCCTAGGGCGAACCCGGATCAGCCACCATCTTTCATCCAGCGATTCTTTCACCCCGAGATCTACGAAGACTTTATCGCCTTGCGAAAACTAATCCCCTTCGAAGAAATCCCCGACGCGGACTACTCCGGCGACGAGAGGCTATCTAACTACTGGCCTCCTGAGCTCTGGATGCAGAAGCCCGTCCTGTGGATTCCTCGCGACGAAGGCCGCGTCAGTCGTCAAGAAGTTGCACACACGAGAAAGATCACGCCGATCACAGATGTCGGAGCTTCACTGGACGAGAAGGGATTGGTCGTCGTTGATGTTGAGGCTGCGCCGTTTCCTAGGATGAGACTGGTGCACTGAGCGAGTATGATATACGATAGATCTTGCCATGATACCCTCTTTTGCATATAAGCGTTGGATAATATTGCACTTTAATACATTTACAATACTGACGATTTTGTCCCTGGTGTGCTGGTGACTTCGCCGTAGTATGCTTTGTCGTTGGGCTCGCGACCGAGAAAGTTGCTGAGACTTTTGAGCTCGGGCTGACTTCCTCCTGGTTGAAGAACAAGTTCGCGGTATCGTAGACCAGTAGTCTTGTCCATTGGATCAGCTTTGAAGTGACTAACCCAAAGGTCGGTCGCGTACACCTTTGACCTGCGACGTGTTAGCAGCCCAATCGTCACTTCAGGTGATGACTTACAAGGCATATGTAAAATACGCAGCATCATACGCCCTGAACGGATGCGCAAAGGACGCCTGTCCAATACTATCCGCCCTTCCCAACCCCATGATCTCCGTCTTACTCTCATTCCACAACCTCGTCGTATCAACCGCCTCTCCCTCCACCGCATTATGAATCGTAAGATCAAACAGCGCCAAAAACACCTGATACAGCATCGCATGTGCCCCATTAACATGTTTCGTCCTTGCAATATCCAGGGCTAACTTCTCTGGCAGTACCTCCCCCGGCCTCTCACCCTCATTCTTAGCGTTCCAAAAGGTTAAATACTCAGGGGATAAGTAAGAGTAGTGTTTTCCTAGGCGCTGGAGCACGGAGGGAACCCAAATCCAATTCTCAAGAAGAATGCTTGGGATCTCGACAAAGTCGCGGGCGCAGCCGTGTTGGTGGCTGGTATGTGTTACGAGCTTGTGGATTGCGTGGCCGAGCTCGTGAAACATTGTTTTTAGCTCGGAGTGGAGGAGGAGAGTTGGCTGGGAGGGCGTGTGGAGGAGGGATGTTATTAGTGATGAAGAGGGATAATGGCGTTTGTTGTCTGATGTTACGAAGCCCTGAGGCCGTCAGTAGATAACTCCGTTCGTTGTGCTGGATGGACTTACAGGTTGGATGAGAGAACTATGCGCACCGGCGTATTTCCCCTCTCGTGCATAGAGGTCAAGATATAGATATCCAAGAAACCCACCACCCTGGTCCTCAGCATTCCACGCTTCGTAGACGGTCACATCCTTCTGCCAAACCGGTGCGTCGGTGGGTATGAACACCATCCCGAAGATCTCCTCAAAGATCTTCAGCATACCCTTCAAACTGTGGTTAACCTCAAAATATTCCGAGATAAGAAGTGAATCAACAGAATATCTCTCCTTCTCCAATATCCTCGCATAGAACGCCCAGTCCCATGCATTCAACCTCTTCACATCCTCTCCATCCTCATCAGTGCCGTTATCGCGAATGTAAGCCTTCTTTATCTCAAACAACGTCTTCATCTCGTCATCTGCAAGGGGCTTCAACTCTATTCTCAGTTTATTCAGCATTTCCATCACACTCTCGACACTCTTTGCCATTTTATCTTGCATCTTGAGCTCAGCGTGGGTTTTGAAGCCTAGCATTCGCGCTGCGCTATTGCGTAGTTCGACAGCGCGCTCGAGACGGGTTACGTTCTCGGGAAAGCGGCTTTCTTTGGCGATGTTGTATGATTTGCGAGTTTGAGCGCTGGTGGCGTGTTTCATGATTGAGATCATGTGGCCCTTTTTGAAGGTTGCTTTGAGGAGCCCGTCGTCATTGGTCTTCATTGCGTCGAGAATTGATGCCGGTACACCCTTGAGTTGTTCCCGTGTGAAGTAGATGCCTTCGTCGGATTCACTAATCGTCTTTCGTGCTGCAACTAGAACTTCATTTCGTTCTTGTACGGCAGCTTTGTACTGCTCCCTCACATCCTCATCTTCAATCCCCGCCCCAGTATTCTGGTACGCTCTATGCGTCTTGAACAAAGTGTACGCATCTTCCTCTCCCAGCTCCTCCTCCCCACGCTGATGTTTCTCATAAACCGCTTTGACAAGAGCAGCTATATCTCTCCTCATTAGGGCTTCAGAATTGGCTTTCAGAAGCATCTCCTCTGCTGTACGGGATGCATCGCGGAGGTCGTTATCCTCTGACACAGAGCTGAAGAGACGAATAATGAGGGTTTGTTTAGATACCGCGTGATCATCGTTTAGCATGGGCGTAAGAAGACTTGAGAATGTGGCGGTTGAGGGCGTAAGGGTTGATGAGAGGTTGTCTTCGAGGGCGGTGGTTGAGGAAATGAGGGATGAAGTCTGGGACAAGATGGCGGAGGGTGTTGTTGTGAATGAGGGGGATGCTTGTGGTGGTTTACGAGACATTGTGTGAAGACTTTGAAGTGTCCTTTTTGAGAAAAGGGGAGACAGTCGTTGCGGGCGGGTGAGAGGGGTCAGAAGTCTCATGAGTGATGTTGTAGATGTTGAGTTCTGGAAGCGCCAAACTGCGGGGCTGGTGTTTTACTCAAGATCCATCATGAAACGTCGAAGCATTACAGCTCAATATTGCTCTATATACAGATAGTATACCGTCTTGGATAATATCACCTTCCAATTCCCAGCCTTTCATTTGTTTCCCTGTCAATTCTTACCACACATGGAGCTCTCAACCTCCTCTAAAGCATAGCACTTAGCGCTTGATTCTGCTTGCACGTCGAGAACACTAAGCTAAGTTGCCGACAATCACGAGACTACAGCACAAACACGGGCATTGTGAATATCGACATGAAGAATGTATTGCCTCTATGACATCATCCAATCAGCCTAACTCAAACCAAGCATTGTTCTCCATGAGTGGCACTGTTATCTCCGTCGTTTTGACTTCATGTGTTTGGGTCGCCACTTACCCTATACTGATTGCTCTGCCATCCTGGGTTCTGTATAATAACAAGACGCTTATAATAACAAGACGCTTCATTCTATACCTTGTACATGATATCACGGTTGGAATTATATCTCACTAGATCTGGATACTCAATTGCGTCTTGTGACCAAGTTGTTTAACATCGTGTTTCATTCATCTCAATCGTGTATAACTTCGTCGTCGTCTAAGCTGCCCCACAACCGCCAACACCATCGCTCATTTTACAACTAACTGTACCGCCAACCCAAACACTTCCAACACTTTACTGCATAACCAAGACATTCCTGAATCGAGGCTTTCCAGCTTGAAGACTCTCTACCGCATCCTGCACCTTATCCAAAGGATACTTCTCGATCATACACTTCACTCCGTGAATCATGGAGAATCGAAGAGCCTCCTCGCTATCAAGGGCATGACCACTAGGCCAGCCAACAACACTTGCACCCTTCAAGACCAGCGGCACCGTATCAATCTCTGCTGGCCCAACAGGCGCAAGGCTAAGTAGCTTGCCCTCAGCAGCGAGACCGTTGACGAGTGGTGCCACAGCCTTGGGGTTGGGTGCTGTTTGCACAATGATGGCCGCACCACCAAGCTTGGTGAGTTCTTCAGCTGGGTCGCTCTTTTTGGTGTTGATATAGTGATGGGCGCCGAGTTGCTTGGCAAAGTCCGCCTTATCGTCGCCCGATGAGAGGACAGCGACTTCATAGCCCATCTTATTGGCGTATTGAACAGCGAGATGGCCAAGACCACCGAGACCCTGAATCGCAACGAGGTTTCCCTGCTCAACATGCAACTTTCGGATGCCATTGAATACAGTGACACCGGCGCAGAGAAGAGGAGCAGCCTCAGCAGGATCCAACTCCTTCGGGACACGAACAACCGCCTCCGCTCTCAAGAGCACATACTCGGCAAACCCACCATCCTGACTGACACCATTGATCGCCTTGTTATCGCACATCTGGAACTGAGCGCGCTGGCACTGTCGGCAAGTTCGGTCATGGCCTCCGTGCCAGGGTCCACCAACACGGTCGCCGTTCTTGAAGTTCTCAACACCTTCGCCGACTTCGACCACGTCGCCGATGATCTCATGGCCTGGCACACGGGGGAAGACATCGCCCATGTGGCCAGCGCCAGTGGCGACGTCGGAGAAGCAGACGCCGCAGGCGAGGACCTTGGCGAGAATTTGACCTTTGGAAGGGTGTTTGAGGGGGACGTCGCTGAGAGTCCATGATGCGTTGGCTTTGTCGAGGACGCAAGCCTTGTAAGTTTGAGGAAGGGAAGACATGATGGATGTTTAATTGACTTTTGAAAGAGCTTTGTTAATTGATTGATGAGATTGAGGTGATATAGATTCTCAACGAGGAGAAAGCAACAAGTTATATACAACAGCCCCTCAACCGCCAAACCTCAAAGAGCGTCTACACTAGCGATGCATCATCATATCTTGCTAAAGAGTTCCATTGGCGATTGGCTAACTCCGTGCTCCGATAAGGAAAGTTCAGCGCATCATGGCAAACGGAATAAACTCAACTGTCGCAAAGATCCGAGTGTCATTGGACAATTCCCGGACTTAGGGCGGCCGACAATTACATCACCAGCACCTCAGCCGTTCCGTTCTTGGTGTTGATCTCGGGCATGTGTAAAGCCGTAAATGGATGTCGGAGATGCAATCATCAATTCTTCCAAAACCGATGGCCCCTCATTGGTCGGTAATTAATCCGAAAAGATGGGGATCCGGGAGCTGGAGGTCAAGCCACAGTTCAGCCACACCTGAAAATTTCCCCCACCATCGATTCAGTCAGTTCGCGATGAGAGCTCCAAGGAACAGTAGAACTTCGTTACCGCAAGATGCCTCTCGATACGTCAACATACTCATTAGCGCTCCTGCGCGTCGACGGACGAAGATGGAACGAGCTCCGTCGTCTGCATGCGCAGATCCGAACTCAGGATGCTGCTGACGGTTCATCATATCTTGAAATGGGCCATACAAAAGTCATGTGCATCGTGACAGGTCCTTCAGAGCAGCAGGTTCAAAGACGTGGCGGACAGCAAGCTCCCCGTGACACAGCAGCTATCAACGTCAATGTTGTAGTAGCGGGCTTTTCGAGCGTGGATCGAAAGAAGAGAGGGCGCAATGACAAGTACGTTTTCTTGCTGTGCAGTGGAATCTCGGGACTAATTAATGGTTTAGGCGCATACAAGAGATTGAAACGACGATTGCGAATGCGTTTTCTTCGAATTTACATACACACTTGTTTCCTCATTCTTCCATCACAATCTCTCTTCACGTTCTGTCGCAAGACGGATCCCTCCTCGCCGCTCTTCTTAACGCAACGACACTGGCCCTTATCGACGCTGGTATTCCAATGACAGATTACATCGCCGCCTGCACAGCGGGCTCAACATCGACATATGCCGCGGGCGACGACACAGCCGATCCTCTCCTCGATCTAAACAACCAAGAAGAGCAAGAACTACCCTTCTTGACGGTCGCGACACAGGGCGATGACGATCGGGTGGCTGTACTCGTATGCGAGAGTCGTGTGCAAGTCAGCAGGTTGGAGGGAATGTTGGTCGTTGGTGTGGATGGGTGTAAGCAGGTGAAGCAGTTCTTGGATCAGGTTGTTAAGGATAAGGGTGCTGAGATGATCAGGGAGGGTGCGGTGGAGAAGAATGATGCTATGGGGATGGATTTGGATGATTAGATACCATGTGCATTGGGTCATAGAAGTGTTTGGAGTTATTTGTTTGATCTGCTATATGACAGGTATGTCTTCGCTATCAAAGCTATAGTCACAGACTAATTGTAAGATTTAAGGGATCCATTCTCCTTACAGCTCCTCGTGCTTGATCTCCTCCTTGGTCTTGGGCTCAGCTTCAGACTCAGCGACAGGTTCAGCTTCCGGCTCAGGGGTCTTGGCCTCGGCCTCAGCTTCGGCTGGAGTCTCGGACTCGATCTCAGCCTCAGTTTCGACCTCAGTCTTGGCTTCCTTAGGACCGTCTGTCTCAACCTCAGGCTCGGGGTCAGTAGCTTGAGTAGACTTCTCCTCGGTCTTTTCGACAATAACACCCTCGGGGATCTTCTTCTTAGCACCCTCGCCCATGCGAATAGCATCAATCCAGTTCTCAACGCTGGCGAGGCTAAAGTCGCCTTCGTACTGACGCCACCAGTTGCGGCGGGTGTTGATAGCGATCAGGTTAACCTCCTTCTTGAATCCAAGGGCCTTGGGAAGAGTAGAAGCAGCGTCACTGTCGCTAGGAACAGCGATGATGGGGAATGTCTTTCGGCCGCCATGGACGTACTTGGTGTTGAGGTGGGAAAGCGAGTCAACGGCCTTCTCACCAGCTTCACCGGGGGTGAAGACGAGAACACAGGTGTGAGACTTGGGAGCGAGACACTCCTCGGCGAGCTTCTCCAGACTAGAGATAGTAGAGATAGGAATGATAGTGGGAACTGCCTCATCAGCCTCAGTGGAAGACTCCTTTGACTCAACGGGCTCCTCCTTTGCAGCCTCAGTAGCCTTGCTCTTCTTGGCGCTCTTAGCGCTCTTGGACTCGGCCTTCTTGGGCTTTGAGCTCTTGGTATTGCCAGTAGCATGAACGGGGTTAGGTTCTCCAGCCTGAGAGAGGAACTTGACCATATCCTTCTTGGCCAGCTCACCATCGTAGACAATAGGATCCTTGCCCTCACCGGGAACGAGGACAAGAGCGGGGAACTTCTCAATGCCAAACTTCTTAACCGCCGCCGTCTCCTTATCACGGATCTGCGCCACTGAAATAACATCAAGGAAGTCAATGGCAATGCTTCGGATCAAAGCGCTTGTCGTTCCCTTTGAAGTGAAGAGGATAGCCTTGGGCTTATCGCCCTTGAGGAAAGAGTCAAGATCCTTGTCGCTCACACGCGTAACATGGTTGTTGATCTTGCTCAAGACAGCCTCTTGAATAGCACCTGCAGTTCGTTGACCCTGGTAGTCTTCAACAACAGGGTTACCAGTCTTCTTTCCAGGACGAACGATCTTGAGAGTTGGGAAGCCCTGGACACCCATACCACCACAGAACTGCTTGTTGGACTCATCATCGCAGTCAATAGCAGCGACTTGAGCGAGACCATCGAGGTTCTTGGCGGCCTTTTCATAGGCGGGCTTGAGGTTCTGACAGTGACCGCACCATGGGGCGTAGAACTCGACGATCTATGATGTGTAAGTGGCGATAGTCGATAGTGATGAGATGGAAAGACTTACAGAGGTATAGTTGGACTTTGCAATGAGCTTATCGTAGTTGCGAGCGTTGACCTGGAGAACAGGTGAGTTCTTGGTGTAGATGGCAGCTTGAGCCTCTGGCAGAGCCGCAAGGGCAGCTGTCAAGGTCACTAAGAGCGAGGTGGGGTTAGGCATGGTGAAGTATCTCTCCGTTACAATAAACAAAAAAGCGACAGTATTTGATGGTATTGTAGTGAGATGGAATCACTTCTGCAGTGTTCTGTACTGCAAAAAAAAAGAAGTTATAGTTGCCTGTCGGTCCTCGTCAAGAACAAAGTGGCATCTTCTGGAAAGGGAAAGGAAAAAGCCACGGTGACAGACGTCCCAAAAAGTGAAGCCAGGGTCTCTGATTCGACGGCTTGAGCTAGAGCCACAAGTGGCGTGAGCTGATCGAATCCGGGGAACCAGTGGCTGTGCGCCGCTAACCTTACGTCAATGGCCTAGGCAGACAGAAAGAGGAGGAGTAAGGTTGAGGTGGGGTGAATGATCTCCAAGACAACTTGACTTGACTTGGAGTTGGCATTAATTTGCGCCATCTTGACTCGACCCTCGCCCTCTACGCTCACAACTCTAACATCACTTGTATATCCTCAGATACGATCCCAACATGGCAGAACCTCTTCCAGCTGCGCTCAAAATCCCCGAAGTCAGTCGCTTCATCAATCGCGCAAATCAGCTGAGAAGCATCAAGCCCGCCATCGCATACTGGTGTAGGCAACAACCAAAAACCTCCTCACCCAAGACAACTCCTGATAACGTTTCTTAGGTGAATACCATGCTGTCAACCAAATCGTGGGAAAGAGCCTGCATACCACCGACGACGATACTTTTGAGTTCACAAAGACACTGATCGAGCGCCTCGAGGCTACAAAGACGGAACGAGCTGATGATGATGCGATCGTCGATAACTCTGCGGGACAGGCGTACGTTGAGCAATTTGCTCAGCAGACGTTTGAACGAGCTGAGCGCACCATGCGCGCTAACAAGGTGACGAGGTATGTCGTTTCCACCCGATTGTAAGGCGAGACTGACAGTTGTAGACAAACGGCTGATACATTCGACGCTGCTGCAACGTTCTTCGACCTCACCCGCGAATGGGGCGAGCCTGATCCCGAAGTCGTCAAGAAGATCAAATTCGCCAAATGGAACGCTGCTCGAATCCTAAAGGCCATTCGTGAAGGAAAGGATCCCAACGAGACGAACCCCAATGCCCCTGAGCCTGAACCCGAAGTTGCTCTCGACCCCTCCGATCCTGAAGTCCAACTCCTATCGGGAGCTCCTCGCGCTTCGGTTGAGGATGCGCCAGATGCTGGAGAACCCCCTAGTGTTCCTACATTCACGGACGCACCGCCTAGAATCCCAGATGATCCTGGATATTTCCCGCCTCAACCTGAACACCAGCCCCAGGCGCCTGAACCATTCGTCCCATCGCCTTTGAGTCAGAGTCCTACGCCAGGTCTATCTGGTGGTCCTCCGCCTCCACCTCCCGTTGGTCTACCGCCTGCTGTGTCTCCTGTGCCAGAGTCCCCAGCACAGCCTGCGATACAGATTCCTCCTCAACCTTCACCCCAAATTCCCACCAAGCTCCCCTCACAATTTGCTCCTCCCCCGCCTGAACCATTTACCCCTTCAGCACCTCCATCCTGGACAACGACTCCAAGCGCTCCTCATCCTGCTGCTTCAAACCCTCCACCTGTAATTCGCCAAGCTCCTGCTCCTCAGCCTCCAGCTCCAGCTCCAGCGCCTGTCCAGACTACAGGTTTCACAACAGATCAACGGGATATTAACCAGGCGCAGAAGCACGCCAAGTGGGCGATATCCGCACTCAACTTTGAAGATGTGCCCACTGCAGTTCAAGAGCTACGAAATGCACTTCGAATGCTTGGAGCTCAGTAAGACAGTTTATTAGTGTTTTGGATTCACGAAGCATAGATGAGAACGATACCACGAGTGTAAATAGCATGAAAGAGCTACTATAGTGTTCATCTTATCAATAAAGCTAAGAGTATATGTGTTATCTGCTGCATACTAGTATAAAAGTCCGCTTCGTAAATCTCATTCGAGCCAAAGCTCTCCATTGTGAGAATCGTACACTCAGGCCAAAGCCAGTAAACCATGAGCCTCATATCCGGGATGAGGGAACCCTTCAGGGTAGCCCACCTTTTGAGTCTCATCTTCCTCGTCAACAGATGTGTCTGTCCATCCTCTCTCAGGGCCCCATTCAATGGCTAGACCAGCTTCGTTGACGACGCCCATGAGGCCTTGCATCATATCACCAGACTTCTTAACGCTGGTCCAGCCGTCAAACTGGACTGTGTGAACAGATGGCAGGGCCTCTATAACATCAGTCAGAAGATTTCGGCTGAAGCCCTCGTAGAATCCATCTGAGCGGCGCCAACCCTGGAAGATGTTGTCACTAGGGTCACACTCCACAAAGACGTTCAGACGCTCAACGTCAACACAGTCAGAGAGCCCCAACGCGGGGTTGACGACCCATCCCCTGGGCGGCGCATTCCATCCAGGACCAAGTCGCAACTCAAGAGACGTAACGCACTTGCGCTGCTGCGGCTTCAGCCTCGCCAGGAGAGGCTTCTTGCTCTTGAAGTATTTTCCAGGGTACGTCGGAAACAATCGAAACGTCCGTGTGCTGTAGAACGCAAAAGTCGCCTCGTCATGAACCTGTCTGCAAACGCGCATAAGACCTAGCTTCTTGTGCACGCGCTTGTAATTCTGAGGACCGAGATCTAAAAGCTTATCGACATCGTCGAAGAAGTATGTGTATATCTGGATGCGCACTTCCGCGGGCAGTGAGAGGAAGTGAAATGGTGTTTTGGGGACTCGGCGTTTTGGGCGGAGAGGAATAAGAGGGACGTCGAGGGTCAAGTCGGCGATGTTGATCTTGTTGACATCTTCTTCTGTGACGGCGGGCGCAGGGTCTGCGGGAGGTGCGCTTTTGTTTGAGGGCATCACGATACGTATTGAGCCAGCTGGACGAGAGCTCAGCGACGGGCGTGACGCTGAGCTCTTGCTCGATCGTCGGGCCATGGTGAGTGGTTGTGAGTATCAAGTGGCAAAGAGGAGAATTTCGACGATAACGAGAATTGAGGTGAGTAGGCCAGACTGCAGGAGACGAAAAGGGGCGTAGGCTAATGACCTGATCTTGAAGGCTTTGTTTAATTTGGAGGAGTGAGGTTTATCATGAGGGTGGGTATCATGGTGTAGAAGCAATCGATGAGAAAGCACTTTAGAACGGCGGCGTCTCGGGTAGTTAGTCGGAATAATCGGCGACTACTGAAATCGTGGCGAAAAAAAGGAATATCTTTCGTAGAAGAGAAATTGTTTTACTACAGAGAAATTGTAGGGAGATTCTCGATGTCACAAGCGAAGCAATGGAAACAAGATCAGAATAGAGAAGCGCCTGCACTGCTAAATATCGTCTTCTTGTTTGAGAATATCATCAACTTGAATGGCCATTCACTGAACAAGGGTCTTTACTGGGCCTCATGGAGGGGTTCATGATCGGAGGGCGACCGGAGCTGTTGTCCCGATTTCACGTGAGCGATAAGAGATATGACGCCATCGGCCTATCAAAAGTCCGTGCCATTGAGCACGGCTAATCCACGGTGTCTGCCCTCAAGAAGCTCCACTTTGGACCAGAACCGTGCGATTTTTTTCCACGGCCGACGACGCCATGCCGTTCTATGGCGGAGTATCAGACCAACTTCGTCAAGCTGCACGTCAACGCCCCAGGCCATTGAAGTTGGATCCTTCACCATCGAAACCGCCAAATAACCCCTCCACCCATAGCGGTTCAGCTCCTCTCCCTTCGCTATGCTGTCAAGAGTAGCCCAGGCTTCGCGCTTGGGCTTGATGACAGCTCGTCTGTCACGGCCCGTCGCATCTCCTTCCCTCCGAGCTCTTCCCGCCGCCGCTCCTCAATTTGCCTCGCCATGGCTCCGAACATACGCCAAGAAATCCTCCTCTCAGCAAAACAAACACTCGAAACAGAAGCCTCCCCAGGCGCAAAACGATGCTGAAAATATCGAGAAGCCTGCTGAGAATGACGTCGACAAGGCTGGTGAAAAGTCTACCGAGGCTCCGAAGGAGGGGGAGCAAATACCTTTCCACAAGCTACCTGATCTGACACAGGGTATCCCTTCGACGCTGTTTGAGGAGATGGGCGGGGATAAGAAGAAGGAGCAGAAGGAGTTGCAGGAGATGGAGGAGGCTGAGTCAAGTGGTGGACGTGAACGATCGGAATATGTCTCTACTTCTGAGCGAAATCGCAAGTGGTGGACAAGATTCATGCTTATCACAGCTGCTGCCGGTGGTACTCTGAGCGTGCTATACATGGGCCGAAACTGGGAAGACACCATCGAAGCTGAGCGTCACTCTGACATTCCCAACGGCCCTGGTCCTGGTCTGTGGTGGAAGCGTGCCAAGGCCCGTTTGACCGAGTCCGTCACTTACTACCAGGAGCCTGCATTCGAGAAGCTTCTCCCCGATCCCGATCCTACGTTCGAGCGCCCTTATACCCTCTGCCTGAGCTTGGACGACCTTCTCGTTCACAGCGAGTGGTCCCGTGAACATGGCTGGAGAATTGCAAAGCGACCCGGTGTCGACTACTTCATACGGTATCTTAGTCAGTACTATGAGCTGGTCCTTTTCACCTCTGTGCCGTTTGCTACGGGCGAGCCTATCATGAGGAAATTGGATCCTTTCCGATTAATCTTGTGGCCCCTCTACCGAGAGGCTACCAAGTTTGAGGATGGAGAGATCGTCAAGGTAAGCGTCCTCCATAGCTATTCATGTTCTTGCGCTAACAGTTTAGGACCTTTCTTACCTCAACCGTGACTTGAAGAAGGTGATTATCATCGACAGCAACCCCAAGCACGTCCGCAACCAACCTGAGAACGCCATCATCCTTGACCCCTGGAAGGGCGACCGAAACGACAAGGAGCTCGTCAACCTCATTCCCTTCCTCGAGTACATCCACACCATGCAGTACGACGACGTTCGCAAGGTCCTCAAGTCCTTCGACGGCAAGCACATCCCCACGGAATTCGCCCGTCGTGAAGCCATCGCCCGCAAGGAGTTCCAGGCTAAGCAACTCGCCCACAAGCAAAAGCACGGCTCTGGCGTCGGCGCCCTCGGCAACCTCCTCGGCCTCAACCCCAGCAACATGAGCATGATGGTCTCACCCGAAGGCGAGCAGAACCCCGCCGAGGCCTTCGCGCAGGGCAAGATGCTCCAAGACGTTGCCCGCGAGCGCGGCCAGCGAAACTACATGGAGCTCGAGAAGCAGATCCGCGAGAACGGTGAGAAGTGGCTCAAGGAAGAAGCCGCCATGATGGAGGCGGCCCAGAAGGAAGCTATGAACAGCATGATGGGCTCGTTCACTGGCATGTTCGGCGGCGGTGCACCACCACCTGAGAAGAAGGCCTAAAAAAGGGGCGCCCGCTGAGTGAGGTGGCAAGCACATCTCCACTAATTAATGTCTTGTAATTTTTTTACGATAGGGGATCTCTGTTTACAAAATATCATACTTCAGATTGGGAAGAGGTTCTTATAGAAAAAGCATGGAGGGATACATCCTTGATGAATTGGGGCATTTGGTGTAAGAGTGAAGAGGGACTTTGTATATTAGGTGTATGTTGGGGGATGGATATGTAAAAATATGACGTTACAAGTCAAGTTCATGAGATAGGATTGAAGCAATGTGCTACCGCCTCTTTTGCTGTCATCGTGATGCTTTTGGTCATCTTGGGTGCTGGGGGTGACTTGTGTCTGGGTATTGACAGACCTCAGGGAGCAAGAAAGCTTAAGACTTGACAAGAGGATGTTGATTGATACTTGGTAAAGAGTCCCCTAAGCTTAGGCTGAGTTACTCAAGTCTTTTATTACTTAGGATAAAGGTCACAAGATAATTTAGGCAGCCTTTCCTTCAGCGTGTTGGCTTGGTATTTCTCGTTGAGACTTGGGTTGGAGAGCTGCGATGGGGAATGGGGCAGCCATTTATCCCTCGGGAAATGTATTTAGAGTTCTTTTTATGTATTAGATGTAATCATCATCAGATAGACTTAGAAAGCTTATCTTAGGCAATTGTGTTGGGTAACTGATATACTACCTAAACTGACTCGCGCCTCACACCGTCTCGTTGAGACATCATAAGCATCAATCAGCAGTCTTTCCTCCCTAACCTATCGCCTGTCTATCCCCACTCCCGTATGGATCCATGGAAAGTCTGAGTATGCTCTCTTTGCTCACTCTCTTTGATCGATTCCAGATATGGATGCTGTGGGGGAGCGAACTCTCCCCAACTTCCCTTCTTACCCAAAGGCAGGGGACCTGTCGAAGCGCCCTACGGAAGGTCGTCTGCCTCCGAGCGGTACGTTTGGGTACTCAGCTGCCGAGGCGCGGGCTTCGGCTGACACCTTGGCGACTGGGGCAGGGGACGAGCGCCCTGAACTTCCTGAACCTGAGCGACGGGTTTCGCCGGGCAAAGGGAATCCCTTGAACCGCCTGGATTGGGATACTGTTAGCCAACTCAACTCTCTGATAAAGTCAAGTGACAGTGCTTACCCGAGGCTCTGGATGTTCCTCTGGCTCTTCATCATACTGTGCTTGTGGGACTGGTACTCGTCCCTTCGAAACTTGTCCTCTGCATGTTCCTCTGGGTACATGGGAAAGTTGTTGTTGCGATAAATCCCCATGTTTCCAGGAGTTCGCTCCGCCGGCGGCTTCACGTCTTTGGAGCTGCCACAGCACATTGTGAGGAATGTCTGGGCTGGGAGGATTGGTAAGATTTTGCTGTTGTTGATAATGTTACAGGGGAGAAAGGAAAGTCGATCGGGATTTCTCAGTGTGTTGGCTTCATATGTCTCGTTGAGACGTCACAAGCTTCAAGAAGTATCAGCCAATGCCGTGAAAAAAAGATCCAGATAAGTGGTGACTTGTGTTGTGGTTGACGACGGTACAGGGGAAAGGAAATAAAGGGGATTTGGGAGGAGGTGTGATCTTGATAGACGATGGTTGGGGAGGGGATGAGTAGAGTTGGCTAGTCTCTTCACGTGGGTTACAGTAACACCTCCTCACTCGAGAGACGACGAATCGCAATGTCAAAATGGTCGAGTGCAAATGAAATTTCACAATGCATAAGGTATCTTCCAGTCAACACAGACCTGTCACTCGAAAACCCTTCAACTCTATTCCCTCAGGTATTACAACAAAAGTCGCTATCTCACAATCATTGGGGCAGATAACGAACAAAAGGTTAACAAACACAGATTAATACCAACTGCCCACATACCTAACTAGGTAGATAGCTTCCAGCTTCTCATCTCAGCCTGGACTGTAAATAACACATTCCAACCACTGCAAGTTAGGATTGCCTCAGTCTTCCGAACCCAACACTCGTCGTACGGCTCTAGGAGGAGCTACAAGGTGCAAGAGTTCGGGGGGATGATGAATCACGGTGGTCGTGGTTACTAAACGCGCCTGGTTTGTTGGCACGGAAGTCACTTGAGATAAACAGCTCACGCGTCCCCTACTCCGCTTGACTTCCCTCTTCCTATTTCATGATTTCTTTCCCTTTCTTGATTCACAGTTGAAGCTTATGACGTCTTAACGAGACACATCAAACCAACACACTGAAGAATCCGAATTAACTTCACCTTTTGTCGCGCCATTTCAACTCTGTCTGTCTGTCACACCTCAACTACACCTTTTTCTTTTAGGTGTGAATGGTGTAATTCTTGCCTACCTACGCTCTATTTACGCTCTCCGCCCTGCACAATTCGATACACTTTTCGACATGTGTTGTTTCATCCGAGAAAAGAACATAGAAGCTCGTGACGATAACAGATGGAAGTATCGTCACACCAATTATATCTTCAGAAACGCAGGGGGTGAATACATCAAGCGAAAGGGCAAGGCTTGCCTTGAAGCCGGCAAAGGTCCCCTCTACGAATTTGGACCCATGAGAAGCCATATTATCCCGCACAGAAATAAGCCCAGGTACGACCACACCGCATCACCCAGCTTCAAACAGGTCAACTGGGATGGCGGGGGAACCGGAGAAAGCCTGAACCGAAAGGAATCTCCCCTGGGCACAACAACTCGTGACGAGACCAATAGCCCCAAGCCTGTCTTCAAGAACGTTGACTGGAACGCCAAGGGGCATCCCGAACGATCGGTATCTCCCCGAGGTACGACTTCTCGGCTAGTAAGTGGCCAAGACTTGTTAATTAGATTTTATGCTAATACTTGACAAGTAAGTCGGTGAGACCTCGCGACGCTCCGGACCTGATGCCCAAGGCCTGGCTCACAAGATCAAGCTGAGAACCCTTCAATACTCTCCACGAACAACTTTGCTACTAAAGCATGTACCTCTTTAACGGGGTGATATGAATCGAAAAAAATATGCTTCTCGGGATCACTGCATAAATGTCGTGGAACCCCCTCGCTCGTATAAACGCCCGTGAGACATGCAGTCGGAGGATTAACATAGTCCTCGTTGAACCCGTACGCCTCGGGATCCGAAAACATGTCATTAAAGAGATCCTGCACGTCAACCACTGCGGTCCTGGCGTATGCTGAGTATCCTGCTGCGATTTGCTCGAGACCCTTTGTCAAGGCCGGGACATAATCTTGCACGCTGGGGACGTTGTAGGCTGAGGAATTGTACGTTGCTGGAAGGGTTGTTATGTTGAGATAATTTGCTAGGATAATAGTCTTTGCACCTGTATCGAATCAGAATATGAATTTTGAGTTTGAAGGGAGGTCTTACCGGCTTGGAATAGTCTGTTAACGTTCTCGTTGATCAAGCTCGTGACCTGTCCTCCAGTAATACTCGTGTTGAAAAGAATGTCATTGGCACCAATCCAGTGAACAAAGATATCACCGGCCTGAGGTTTATCCCACGATAGAAACGACAGAACTTGATCTGCAGCTGAAGGCACAGGAATCGTCGACTCAGCACCTGTACCTCCAGCGACAAAATCATTGTTGGTAGTCGCTCCACCAGTCGCGAGGTTGATGAGCTTAAGACCAAGCTGCTTGGCCACTACATCATTCCATTTCGGTCCATTACTGCCCAGAATTAGTATAAATTGTCAATTGAGGATAAGAAAACTCACGAGAAAGAATGGTGGTAGTACGCTGGATCAACAGGCCAAGTCCCATTGCTCACGACCCAAGACCCATTCCCGTTATCGCTGAAACTATCGCCAAAAACGACAAGCCTTGAAAACTTGGCAGGGTGCTCAACGGGATACGCATGTGCCAAAAAGCTGCCATAAAGGCCTGTCAACAAAGCGCTGAACATTTTCATGGTTGATCAAGATGGAGTGAAGTTGGTAGTTTGGAAATTTTGAAGGGATGGGGTTGACAACCTCGGCAAAAAAGCCACCGACGATGGGAATGTCTTGTATTCATATAAACATCATTTCTCTGCCACAATATCACGCCCAAAAAATTGAGGATCTGATTGGTTACTGCGCCATTTGGGCTTATTGCGTGTCAAGAAATGAATGCTACTACGATATTTCGTCATGCAGGTTTCCGCCCATACGAATGCTCGGGAAGTTGTAGCCGGGATGTTCGGCAGTTAGATTGTTGCTATAGTTTGAGCCGATCTTATAAGCACTACAACTGAAAGGTTTCTGAGTCTTACCAGAATTGTTCAAATACAATTGAATTTATTATAATTGATGGTATATTTCTCAACTCGCTGATGCGAGATGCATCCCACGCTCATAAAAAGTCTCCATCGCCCAAAAAACTAAACAACAGAGCCTCAGTCTCTTCATCCATAACCATATTCCCCGTATCAAAACTCTCCGGCGCCGTTGGTGTCCCAACATATCCCTGCGCCATAGCCTTCGAGCTCTCCCCAACCTTTCTACAAATATCAATTAACTTCCCCCTCATCTGATTAAACATAGACGGCAAGTATCTCGGTGGCGTCATACCCGCCCCCTCACTCATGGCCCCCTCAATCTTGACCGCCAACCGCTCCAGCGTCGATGTGAAATCGTGTATGCCCGTGACGAGGTTCGGATCCCAGAGAGTGGAGTGCGTAACCAGCAGTCGGGAAAACATGTTTATGCAGTGTCCCATCTGGATCCAGTAGGTGTACGGCATGGAGAGGATGGTGGGGGAGGTGAGGAGGAGGAAGTTTTCGATTACGGCTTTGACGGCGTTGAGGCATGATACGAGGAGATAGGAGCAGCGGAGGGCGTGGGGGGATGGGTCGGCGGAGGAGAGGAGGGTTGAGTTTGTTGGTTCGTGGAGGCGTTCGTCGATGCCGATTTTGTAGAGGTAGACTTGGAGCATGTGGAATGACATGGTCAATGGTGCTGCTCACGGTCAGATTCAGGTACCGAAGAAGTTTGAAGCTGTTGTAGTACCTTGTAGACGGGATCCTTGATGCAGAGTCGCTCCGAGATCTTGTACCTGTCTCTCCACATGTGACGTTGCCATAAATAGCGTATGCGAGATCTGTGCCTCGTTTCTTTCCAAGTCCTGGTATAGCGTTGCACTGATAGAACTAGCAACGAGTTGTATTCTCACTAGTTGAACAAGATACGTGTCCCAGGGAGATTCCAGTCCCGCTTCGAGAATTGAGCAGCTGTTGTTGATGGAAGGTCGCGAGGGCATCGGCACAATGTCTTTGACACAAATTCTTAGTCTAGATCTGGTCAGTCCGCATATCGAGATTCTATGGTGGTTCCCGCTTACAAGGAATTCAACCAAAAGACTCCCAAGTGGCATCTCCTCTCATCATTCGTTCTCACAGGCTGAGGCTCTTGCTTCTTGGTGATTTCAGTCAAAACGCCCGGCGCAGTCCTGGTGCCTGATGAAGGCTCTTTGTCTAGCCCGAGCTCTGTGACAAGTGACATGGCCGTGTACATGAGATTGTTGAGTTGGTGGCCAAGCACCCAATGAGTTTGGTACCTTCACATGTCAGTATGTGCAAGTGCTTGCTCCGAACGTAAGACCTACCAAGCCAAGAAAACCATAATCCCTTGAAGCAGGTGAAGATTCTTCTCCGTAAGCGTCCATATTCTCTGCCCAATCTCCTCCCGGTACTTCTGCGCAAGTTCCTGCTGGATCTCAATATTCTCTTGACACGTTACCACCATGATGGCCATATACAGCATCGGTCGTTCTTGGAACAACTTCTTAGGCGTCTCATCTAAACCTATCCACACGAAGGGGAAAAGTGACATCATTTCTTGACGATATGTCTCTAGCATTTTGTAAGCTAGACGGTGAGAGCTAGATGATAGCGGGAATGAAAAGAGTGCGTGTATGGGTGATTGGGTTTCCGGTGGCGTTTGTGAACTTGAACTTGTAGCTGATGAAGCTTTTCGAGGATGTGTTGCTATCGTTATTGAGGGGAGAGTAGTTGTTGATGAGGAGGATGATAGGAGGTTTGCGACTGAATCGAACTTGGACTCTAGTCTTAGAAGATCACTAGTAAAGTCAGTCAACTGTCAGTTCGCAGGATAGAGTATACAAACTCTCGAGCATAAGTCCCGCCTTTCGAATGGCTCCTTCGACTATGACTCCCTCTCGGCTGAGAAATACACTCCTTATTCAATCTCTCACACCTATCCCACCAATATTAGGACTATCTCAGCTCCAACGTTGAGTAACTCACCTTGTACACCGTTTCTGCCCCAAGACCATGTCACATCTGACTTTTGCGCTAGCACAGACCGTGCAAGCCTTGAGACCTCTGAGTTTGGTGTCATTGGCGTCCATGTTGATTGCGAGGTGATGGAAGTGAAAAGGTGATTGTTGGGCTCTGAGAATTGACTGTAGCTTTGGACGTCATCAAATGGGCTTAGTTTCAGTGGCTATGCTGTGGTCTGGGCGTGGCTGGCGCTCTGATCCTTGGCGTCTTGAATCCTTCGGCAGTGAGAGTTGGAACAGCCTAAATAGGAAGCCCGCATAACGTTATCCGTATTATCGTAAAACGTATATGTCTGTTACTGAATACAAAACTCTATTATGAAGTGTGGAATGAGTACACACTGGGTCATTTTTATCACTTTCGAGGACGGTGTCGAATGGGTATTCCGATCGCCATGGAGAGGACTGAGCGCCATTATCACCGAAGAATCTGCGTCCAAGTTACTTATCAGCGAGGCTTCGACTCTAAAGTATCTGAGGACCCTGGATTCGATACCGGTACCAGAAGTGTTCTCGTTTAGGCGAGTTTGTCATGCGCTCGAACAAGTGCACCTGGAAAAGAAAGAAGAGATGCTGATACGATCAAACAGTGGAGACGGTGGCAACGACATTGGAGTGCCATATATCCTCATGAGCAAAGCAAGTGGCCGTCCGTTGTCGGATTATGACTGGCTTGAGCTGTCTCGAATAGAAGGGTATACAAAAAGACTTCCACTTCTACCCATGACGGACCGAGATCGGGAAAAGGCAATGGTGCAGTTAGGGACCATTATGTCCCGTCTCTCAGATACACATTTCGACAAATTTGGCTCGCTATTCCAAGACAAAGGCGGCGATTATTTCGTTGGCGAATGCCTAAGCTCTTCTCTTCTTTGTTTTGGCAACACAGAGATGAGCTCGTAGGGATCGACCGAGGCCCTTTCGATCAGGAAAGCCAGTATCTCAAGTCCGTGATATCTGCCTTTGCAGCTCATGCTGAAGGGCTTCCGCTCACGCCCCATAGCTTCTTCGCTCCGATACCCGACCCTTTCGAATATCCGAACTGGACCAGTTATCGCAAGGCCGTCGAAAGATGGCAAGCTTTCTGTTCTATTGGTGACAAGGTTGAGGGCAACAAGAACCGACTTGACTTCTGTATTGCAGGCCAGCTCTTGAATGATATGGTTTCTCACCTTATCTCGGCAGAAGAACGGTTTATGCTCTGTCACCCAGACCTTCACCTAGGCAACATCTTTGTCGACGAGGACTTCAACATAACGTGTATCATCGACTGGAGTTCTGCGTCGGCGAGCCCTACGGCAGAGTTACTCTCCACTCCGGGACTCAATGGGTCGCTTTTACCCCCTAAGCCGTCACTTATCGCAGCTTTCAGGTCGGGATTTTGCAATGGGAGCCAAGGCCTGGGGCCTCAGCAATGGGAGAGGACTGAGAAGATGTGGTACTTCTTGCGGCTGGTTCGAATGCTTTCTACACAAGACTTCACTCTATTTAAGTCGCTGTATGATCTTGTGCACATTAAGAATTCAGATGATATTCCTCGACAGTTTCATGAGAGGAGTATGCAAGATTCTGGCCGAGCTTCATTCGCTAAGTTGTGCCAAGAAGGTGAGTCTGAAGAAGAAGACGAATCAACACAAGAAGATGACGGCAATGGTCAAACAACTGTTTCTGTCGAAGCTGTGATTGCAAGAAAGCTTACACTAATGTCTGGAGTGAACACCAACTTTGTTGCAGACAAGAGACTGTGGCTATGGATCGAGAACGTCTTGGAAACACTGGATGTATAATCTCCTACCACAACATTCTGTTACTAAGATAAAATCTCACTGGTGATTCCTATGAAGATAGCGGCCTGAGATTGGAAGGGTCCTATAGGGTTCAAGGATAAGAAACGAAAGAAATAGAAGAAATGTTCATATCCGGAATGTGTACAATGGCTTCCGCACTGTCCTTTGTGTACTGCTTCTTAGTATCAGATAGTCAACATGCGCCGGTTCTTGTCACATACTTGATGGAGATATCAACGAGTGTCCATACCGGGTATGTACATCGCAACACCATGAAACCTGAAATGTTTGTCAGTCGCCAGAGGGACTAGCATATCTAGTCCAGACTTGATTGCGTTCTTGAATTATGGAAGAGCAATCAGTCGATCTCTTTCGCATGTGTAACAATGCTTCAGACCTGCCCAGCAAGCGAAGGTGATAGATGCAAGACCTTCTGACTTTGTTATTGGGAGTCAGTCTCTTCCTCATCACATAATTGCTTGAAACACCAAGAATTGAGATATGTCCCATGATAAAGACCACGTGCTATACAAAGGAATGACGGCTTTTGACTAAACAAATTGAACGCTGGTCTTTAATTCATCAAGAATATGCAAGTGATGCGGCGGCGTTTTTTGGGCTACTTTTAACTCCGAGTGCGAGATGAGCCTGTCCGGAACCGAATGGCTTATCTGCTGGAGCAAGAGGCCTCGAGCAGTCTGGCTCGTATAATGCCAATATTGAGTTTGTACAACAGACGATGTGACGAGACCAAGTAAACAAACCCGGCATAAAGTCTCGCTAAAAATAGTGACTTGGCTTGGTGCCTGAATGCGCCAGCCAGATTGACCCTGTGACATGCATCTCCCCGCCAGCGCGAATGCCCTCAGCAGCCTTATGCATTCCAACAAGGCGCATGACACCGCAAACAATAGTCTCATGGCATTGTTCTACCAATTGCATATTGTTCAGTCGCAAACATTTTAAGATTCATCTGTTTTGATGAGGTATCGGAAGATCCCCCTGGAGAGTGGTATTTGGCCTAACCCATTGCAGGCTCATTTAATTTCAACTGAAACATCCATGTCCAGGACCCGCACGCCATCGACTCCTTACAATAATGTCTTCCCTCGCCCTGTAGCTTTGACCAATCGTTCACCTCTCCCCCACTCACTCCATCTCTCTTTTTTTTTCTGCCTTGCACTCACTCTCAATGAGAGAGAGCGTTGCGTTCGTTACAGGATGGCAGCCCATTCGCCTCAGCTCAACCGCCGCGGGTCGGTAGACCAGCTCTTCGAGCTGGTGGAGGGTCTCGACGAGGCCCAGATTCACACTCTCCTTGAAGACTTTAACAATACCGTCTCGAGCAACATTCCCGTCTCCCACGGCATCGACTTCTTCGAGCATCCCACCACGGGCGTGGCCAAGACCAAGACTGCACCTGCGCGATCATCGTCGATTCGAAAGTCGTTTAAGCAACTTCCTAGATTGTTCACGCGCACGCCGAGCAAGCGAGCTGTCTCTGCACCGATTGCGCGCCCGAAAACAGCGGCCCCGACGACCAAGCATTACAGGCGGATTAGCCGACCTGTACTACCGACGCTTTCGAGTGGTCCAGATCTAGATGCTCTGCTCTCAGCGTATCTTGCGCCAGCTCCACCGCCGTCATCTTCGCACAAGACCATTTCCCCATCGCGGTCGATATCGAGTAATTCTACACTGAGCCTCGAGGCGGAGGATTCGGGCGTTGATTCACTGGCGCCGCTTGTATTCGGTCGACCGCAGCGTGAAGCGAGCCCAATGGGCGATATTATGGAAGTGCTCTCCTTCTAAGCACTCATCATGGACGAATGATACCTGCCAACACGGCATTTGGACGTACGTCCACCACGACAGTAGTGATGCAACCACTACAACAACACTATTTGCTAGCTCTGCTTTGACATTGGCTCGGCGTTTTTCTATTCTGTACGATCATTGGAGGCGTTTTTAAAGCTGTTTGCTAGTCAGGTACTAGACTGTCTGTCACTCAAGGGGAGGTCCACTTTCTACTACCATGGATATTCATCCAATATTGTTTGTACTCAATGGATTCACGAATTCATTACAACTACCCAACTACGTACCAATCTACTATACCCTTTCTTTGTTGTTCATATGCTCCTTAACTTGAGGCTATAAGGATTGTTTGCTGTAGCGAATTGCCCGCATTGACTCTGCACATCGTCATCTCGTAAGTCGTTAGTGGAGTGGACCCCCTTAGACGACATGTCTTGGCAGAACTTGTAAGTCTGCTTCCTCTTGGGGATCGTATTGCTGCTGCATCGTTATTTCAGTGCTGGTGCCCTGCTCAAAAGACTTGAGATATTGTATCAAAGGCCAAGGACACTTGAGTGAAGAGTTTACTTAAGTTTATCCTATACTACCATAAGTTATGCTACACTACTGCAAGTTATCCTACATTACCATAAGTTATCCTAAAGCCACCTTAAGTTTATTCAAGTTTATCCTATGCTCCCTAAGTTACCCTAAAGTCACCTCAAGTTTACCTGAGCATTTGATGAATCAGGGACTCACTCTCCATCTTACGATACCTACCTAGCTTAGACCGTGACCATACCACGTGACCCCACACTGGGGGAAATATTGTGGGCTCTGGCCTAAGGAAAAATACACAAGATTCAGTGACAGAGTAAAGTTAACAACTTCGTCAATCTGTCGACTTGCCACCTTCCGACTTCAAACATGGGACGCGAAGACGCTACGCCCCCCGACGTACGGGCAGTCCTCGACGAGAATCAACAGATCATGAATCTCATCGAGGAGCTCGCAAAGAAACAGCAAAACAAGCCCGACGCTAAAAGTGTACACCCTTCCTACAAAGAGACCCAGCAAGAAGAGACCCTACTGCAACGTATTCTTGACAGGACCTACAGGAACATCGCCAGATACGGTGATGTCTTTCCGCAGTATGGGCAATGTGACGAAGCTTATTTCTACGACGTATGGAAAAACCTCCTGAACACCATCAAAGCTATCCTGAAACTGTCTCAGCCTGGTACCGACTTTGTAGGCGCCAGGATGTGTTTGTTTTTCGGTTCAGAGCTCACAAGCCGACCTAGTGTCCCCAGGTAGTATGAAGTCGACACAACGGATGACGATGATAAGCTCAAAGCGGATGAGAACCTTGCCGAGCTATATGAGCTTTGCAGAGAGGCTGATGATGTCCTTCTTGGCGCCCTGCGCAAGATCTGGAACTGTAGCGGACAGACTGAATCCTTCGACTGGGTCTTCACCGAGCATCGGATTGATAGACCGATTAGCCAGTTGGATGCCGAAATTGCCGTGTGCCTCTCACTCGAAGAGTATAAGCTCCGCTTTAGCAAAAGACAAGAGGGAAGACAGTATTACTATTCAGATCCGGACGACAACCTCATACTCTACACAGGGCCGGAACCACGATGGTACCCAGAAGAAGGAACGGGATTGGATCCGTATTTGATATGGCAGACGATGAAAGGAAACGCCAACCCAATCACAGACGCGATTTCCTACACAATTGAATTTCTGGGCGACGGGCGGGGTAATGTTGACGAATGGCTTGATGACTGGGTTTGTGTCTTCCGTCGATCTTGGCAGTTTTGCCTGGACGCACAGCAGATCGCTGAAGGAAAGATCGGTGATCAACGACGAGAACTCCTGAACACGATTTTACTCCGCCACAGCATCCCACGAGAGATCCAAACAGAGATTCTATCTTATCTCACGGACCGCGACCCATTCCCTTACCTTAAGAATCTCAGCATTGGTGCAGTTTACGCCCCTTTCCCAACAGTCGGCGAGAGATGCCTCGAGTGTGAGCATCTGGATGAGACCTCGGCCATCAAGCGCACATGCCCACAGACAGGGTTACACATCTGGAACCTTGCGTTACGATGCTTCCACAGCTTTCATAAGAATGCCTTCAACGAGTGGTCTCTTTGTAGTCACGGCAATGATTGCAAGGGTCACCACGACTGCAGTGATCACAGCTGGGCTGTTCTCAGAGACCCCGATTTCACTCTGTTTGTTGAAAAGGAGGCTGCTCGAGGTAACAATGAGTTCATATCCCTGGATCAAGTTGGCCTAGGCCCCGTCCAGCATATTCGTCTCAGCAAAGCGGAGGACGAGATTCGAGACAGGCGGCTCCATGGAGGATCTCAAATTTGTAACGAAACCTACCGAGACTGGATTATGACAGGTGCTCTAGGCGGCTTGGTAGACAGCATGCTCCACGGAAGAGTGCTCCTGAGTGCATGGAGGGAAGGCCCTCAAGCTGAGACGACGATGACCCTGAGAACTGCCGACTGGGCTGTTGGCCGGAACTTACTCGTGAAGAGAGCGGCTGAGTTGGCGATCATGGACCTCCACTCATGGCCGGGGCGATACGAGTGGTGTCCCGGTAAGGAACTTTTTGACGGGGAAGTGGCTCCCTGCTCTTGTCTCCAGGAGAGAGTTCGCTCCAAAAAATAGTGCCTAGGTGAGAAACCCCCAGAACCTTGACCCTAAACAATGAAGATATTTAGGTAAGTCAGTATGAGTTTAGGGGACTCTCACTAACTTTATATAAGTATTAGAAGAAGTTAGTTTGGCCTAGAAGGCGCATCAACACCTCTGTCTAACGAGTAGTTGAAGAGTACCGACTGCCACTTGCAAATGACGGAAGGCTGGAGATTACTAGAACTGGGCTGGCTGGAATTAGGGTGAAATGTAAGAGTTTGTGATGAAGTAATATTTGCGATTTCTTTGCTAGAAATTGAAATGTTGGAGTTTTGTGAAACCATCGGGAAGCACGTATTTGTGAAGTGTCAAATCTGTAGGACCAGACCAGTAAAAAGCGGGTGATAGTCAAGCGTTGTACAACGTCAGTAAGACTTCCGCCATGTGAAAACTCGCGTCTATAGGTTTCTTTTATCTATTGTCCTTGTAGTGTTTAACAGAATAGGAAAACAGGAGTTGAGCGTATCAGCAGCTAACTTCTAAGTTCTCTGTGGTGCTTGTACGATCTCAGCCATGAAGCTCAACTACGAATGAGGTCTGGCTCAAAACAGAAAAGGACATGCCACGCACCCACTACCTATCAAAGGACTTGTATTTTCAGCATCAAGTTCTCATTTGAAACTGATGAGCCTTGTGTTTGCTTAACCAATCTAAAGACATTATATAGGAAATCAGTGCGTGCACCCGACAAACAGTGCTGCGGGATACCACTGTGAATCAGAAGCTCCTTGTATTACCTCGTTACCAACCACTGAAGAGGCCACTGTCCTCAGGCACGAAGAAGACTTGACCTCAGTCTTAACACACCTTTTCTAAAATCTTCATCTCGTCAAGAACAACAAAGCACTAGGACACCGCAAAGATGGATGACGACTTGTTCGCTTACCAAGTCGACGGTATTCGGCGCAAAAACTACCGCTCAGCTAGGCGCATCAACAATCTAGCTCAGCAAATAGGAGAGACAGGAGACATCACCCAGGAAGCCAAGAAACTCGTCAATCTACTGTATGACAGCACCGCTGATTTAGTCGAAATTTGCGCCGAATACATCGACTCCGACATCCCACATGATCCGAACATCAGTGAAAAGATTGCCTTTGAAACTTGGCGTACTTTCTTTCGCCCTATTGAGGCGCTTCGCTAAATCTCTCCGTGTGGAGAATTCGTTGCGGCAAGAATGTATCTCTGTGTTGGATGGGATTTCTGCCAGGCTCCAGTCAAACTTGACTTCGACCGCAATGACCTGGCCAGAGAAACAAGACCGTTGTACGAGTTCATCACTGATCTTGATGATATTCTGCTAGAGCCCTTGAAGGAGATCTGGGTGCTCAGCGCAAATCGCGAGCGTTTCGACTGGGTGTACACGGATTTTGACAGCCCATCTTTCCGTGCGACGGTTGGAGCACTTTCACCACAAGAACAAAAAGACCTTGGCGGGATCCGGCCAAAGGAACACTGGTACAACGATCCAACAGAGTCTAAAGAGTGGTTTCTTTACACTGGAAAGATGCCACGATGGGACTGTGGCGAGCGAGACTACTATGATTGCGATTGGGAGTGGGAGGGTTCTGACGGTCCCATCAGTTTATGGCTAGAATACAGCATTCTGACCGATAATGATCCTGAACGGAGCACAGGGCATGGGATTGATGTCTTTCGCAGATCACGCAAATTCTGTCTGGATGCCAGGCAAAAGTCTGAGGCGCATATCGGACGACAACAACATCTGGCCTTCCATGAAGTCACCCGCCGTCGTCTCCCTCCCGATTTGCGGAACCAAATCCTTGGTCACATCGAATACCGCGACCCATTTCCATACCTGGAAAAACTCGATCTCGCAGAGGCATATGCCCCCTTCCCTACAGTCGGTGGAAGCTGCACCCATTGCGATACCACCGAAGGAGAAACAACTGCCAAAAGAACCTGCCCCCAGAAAGCCATGCACGTATGGAATATGGACCTGCGCCGGTTTCACACCTTCCACAAGATCAGCTGCGAAACATGGTCACTTTGCTCCCACCACGACTGCAAAGGACATCACGACAACTACAGCTGGAAAGTCGACAGAGATCCTGGTTTCACGGCATATCTAGAATCTCAAGCTGCACGAGGCAACGATAGCTTTGTTTCCCTTGACCAAGTTGGCTTTGGGCCTATGAACCCCATCCGAATAGGCCCAGTAGAAACTTGGATACGACGCGATGCGCTATTCAGAGGCAACGGTATCTACAGCGATTCACGCGACGATCTACTCATGATCGGAGGTCTAGGGGGATTGAAGAATTCCATGATTCATGGACGAACCTTGGTCGATGGGTGGGAGGGAGATATCGACCTACATTATAACAACGAGGAAGAGGGTGTCTCGGATATGTCAACCACATGGCAATATGGAAGGAATTTGTCCTCTGAGAAGGTCGCCAAGGAGGTTATGAGAGGGCTGCATTCGGAGACTGATTGCGAGTGGTGTGTTAATGTGACGGACGTATTTCGTTTGATCATGTAGGGCAAGGCGGTACTCAGAATGTACAGTGTAGTACGCGAACGTGGGGAGCCAGAGGATTTGAAGGGCAGCGTCGAGAGGACGTATTTGTCAAAACTATGTACAGATTGTCTCTATTAGCAGTCCAAAGTCAGGCTCTTCAGCAGCCCCTGGAGCATAGATGAAGCAAAGTCCAGAAGCACGTGTTTCTCATGCCCTGCTAGTTCTGTGATAGTGTCCTCCAGATTTCGTGTTTGCACCGTAAGATCTTTGCGCGTGACTTGGCCTGTCGTAGTAGAAATCAGCCTTAGCCTTTCCGATCAGATCATGTTATGACCGGACTGGCAGTCTCATCAAAGAAGGGCCTTTCTGAACCCTCGTTCTTAGTCTCGCAACCCTTGCCCATTGGACTTACCATCATTCGGCCAACTTTTAGCTTGCGAAGGATACTAGATAGACTATGTCTGCCGGAATAGACTCTCAGCCACAAGTCTCAGACTGCAAATAACACTTCTAGCTCACAACTTAGACATCAATATTGCGAAGGATACGTTCCCTGTTGGTCAACAATTTGGTGGCTCTCCCAGCACAGAAACGATCGTCACGGTGTATACCATTCATAGCGCCATGCACCATGTCCGTATAAACGAGGCTAGGGGAGGAAAGAAAACTCAGGACTTCAACTATAAGTGATAAAAATATTAGGTAAATTTAGCCTAAGCATAGGGGACTCTTTGCTAAGTTTATTTTGACACCCTATATCAAGGTACGGTGTTTTCTTGCCCCCTGAGGCGAGGATTGCAACACCTCAATAATGGTTACTACTAATGAAAGAATTGAACGGTGAGCACTTGGTACAGAATCTCGGAAAGGAACGGACATGTGATTCAGGTTACTCCAAGAAGAGACAAGGATGTCGTGGTACATGACTTGATCATGCATTGTATCATACGAGCGGCTCCTTTGGGTATAGCAGACACTGGAAATATGCCAAGAATTTAGTGGGATAACTTTATTCGCTGTTTAGGCGAGTTGTAAATGTGTGGCGTGGTTAGATCAGATAAGATAATCTCAATCAGGACATCCGTAAAATCTCGCGACATCCAATGGCCTCACTTTAGCGCTCGCCAAGACATTTAGGACGAGCCGACCACGGGACCAGGAGAAGAGAAAACTCTGCACATTCAACAAGTGAGTGGTTTATAACTACGAGTCCCACGAGGAGTAGTAACATGTTTAATCCGTATCTCCTGGCCACAGACCTGTTATTGAATCATTGACCATGGACAAAACAACCGGCACCATCGAACTTGATCAAAAGGATGATCCCAATCCACCTCAAGCTGCCCCAAAACTCCCGGGAGTCCTGCGCGTGGAAGCAGCAGCTAGCAAGCTCACAACCCCAAAACGATGGATCTTCTTCACCAGCATCTTCTTCTTCAGCTACGCCCAGAATCTTGACTACCAGACACGAAACACCTACGTCCCTTACGCTACATCATCATTCGGGAACCACTCCCTCTTAGCTACCGTCATTGTCATCCGTGAAGTTGTGGCCTCTGCTATCCAGCCCTCGGTTGCGAGGCTGACTGATGTCTTTGGCCGCATCGAGATCTTTACCCTCGCTGTCGTCTTCAGCCTCGTCGGGACCATTATACAGACTTATTCGGCAGACATTCAGACTTTTGCTGGTGGTGCCGTGCTACATTCGCTCGGGTACAGGATCTCAATCCTTACTATTGAGATCATGATTGCGGATTTCACATCCATGAAGACGAGGCTGTTCTTTGCTTTTGTCCCCAACTGGCCCGCCATTGTCAATATCTGGATAAGCGGAGATATCACATCCGCTATTCTTTCAGTGACTTCTTGGAAATGGGGAGTTGGCATGTTTGCAATCATCAACCCGATCTGCGCTCTGCCTCTCATCATCCTCATGTTCATCCTCGGACGTCAGTCGAAGCGTTCACGACTGGAGCAGGAGACTTCCTCTTGGACTGCGTCTCTCAAGGCAATGTTTTGGGAGCTTGATGTCATTGGCGTGCTGCTCTTAACGGCTGCTCTAGCTATGACGTTGATCCCTCTCACGCTGGCAGGCGGACAGAGTGCCAAGTGGAGGGAGGCCGGCATCCTGACACCTTTCATTATCGGCCTTATTCTTTTCCCCATTTTCGCCATATGGGAAAGGAAAGCAAGTAACCCAATGCTTCCAATTCACCTCCTCAAGCATCGAACCGTATGGAGTTGTCTAGGCATTAGCACTATCTTCCCATTTGCCTTCATGGTCATCGGAAGCTATCTGTTCAGTTTGCTCGTGGTGTCTTACAATTTCACCATCAAAGACGCTACCCGAGTGGCGTTACTCTATCAATTCTGCGCCATCATCGTAGGCTCTCTCCTCGGCCCGATCGTCATCAAGATTCGACGCCTCAAGGAACTCATCTTGGCTGGCATTGTACTTTTGTTCGTCGGATTCGGACTTATCTACCACTTCCGAGGTGGCTCTGGTTCCAAATCTGGAGTCATTGGTGGAGAAGTCATGATGGGCATTGCTGGTGGCCTTTTCTCTTGGCCAACACTTATTCTTATCCAGACCGTGGCTCAGCACGAGTACATTGGAGTCTTGATATCTCTCGTTTTCACTGCAAATGCGATTGGCCAAGCACTGGGTAGTTGTGTGTCTGGCGCCATGTGGACACAGACTCTGTACAAAGAGTTGGAGAAGAACCTTGCACCATTTGGCAATGACACTCTGGCTTCAGCTGTCTACGCCTCGCCTTTGACTGTCGTCCCCCAATATCCTTTGAGATCGCCCGAGAGAGAGGCCATGGGGATGAGCTATCGGTACATCCAAAGAAACTTGAGTATTGTCTCGTTATGCCTGGTAGTACCTATGCTTGTTTTTGGACTGTGTCTGCATAATCCTACACTTTCCGATCAGCAAACCCAAGTGGATGAAACCACCGAATCTCCAAAGGAGCAGAAGCAGAATACTGGTGCTTAGCATGGACGTTGAAACCTAATCTCTGTGTCATGAATACGAGCTCTCAGACACGGATGTCAACTGCAAATAGCACATCTAGCTCACAATTTAGACATTTTATTAAAGTCCACCTTATTTTTACAGCATAAATCTTGATAGGAAGAAAACCTGTATTACAGCAGTCTAGCTACGATGAATTCATCATTCTTGCCTAAATAGCCTCTTCTCTGCCTCCACCGTGCCATAGTGTCCATAACTGAAAGCAGAATCGTCCTTAGATTTCCATCTCAAGGACAAAGCGCCGAAGCGATCATGTGTTTCAGGCTCCATTATAAGCTCCTTCATTCTTAAAGTCTCTGGACTATCTTCCCCCTCACAAATCACCCTGGCCTGATATGATTTCTCAGCAAATGTAGTAGGCCTGCCGACAGCTCCGTGCGCAATACAAATCCGGAAAGCTTCGTCATAGAGCCGGGCGCTGTGCGGTGCGACGCAGACACCGTATTCCTCTTGCAGAGTATGAAGTAGCGTCAAGCAGGCCTTGAGGTTGGCTTCTGGATTATGCTTCATAGTAAAAAGGTTTTTAATGTCAACGCCAAGTTGTTGAATTCGCACTCGACGAACATCGCTAGCTCGGAGTTGCGATGGTGGCAAAGAGCATAAAGAGCACGCGCAGTCGAAACCGAACGACCTTTTGAGCATAGGCCTTCTCTGCATAGATGGGCCTCCTTCGTAATAGGAGATTGTAATCTCCTCTCCTGCCTTGATCTGTCGAATGGCATGGATGGTTTCGTGACCTGCCTCGCTGTTCCAGTTCTGGTGTGAGTTCGGCAGACAACTGTGATTGATTAGGCATATCGTGGGATAGACACCGCCCACAATCGAGCCTGGCCCACATGGAAGGGCATTTGTTCTGATGATTCCGCTGAAAGGATCTTTGCCAGGAAAGTTGTTGTGAAGAGATAGAAACTCCCGTTGCTGTGACTTGAGCAAATCTTCAAGCCTCGGGGCCGCAGTTGCCTCCAAATCGCCTGGGATCGTAGTGCTAGCCAGGAGAAGTGGCTTTTCGCAAAGAATACGGGTTCCAGCAGGAATATCCACTTTGGCGATAAGGCCTCTGCCTCTTCCACGAATATCCCTGACTTCGAAAAGGGGCTCAACGATGGATATCGGTGGATCAGGCTGAGAGAGAATTGTTAGCATAGGAAGGACACATGCATAGCTTTTGAACGTACCTGTTCGTAGAGCCTCAAGGAGTCTTTGACTTCATTCTCAGTATAGTAACCGAATTCATTCTCTTGTTCTCGCCACCCCCGAATACGAAAATCAAAGAATTCGCGGGCAATGACACGCAATACGTCGATGCATGTTTCCGCGGTGAGCCAATGGTCATTCAGTGTAGAACTGAAACGCAGAAACTTGTGGCCTTCGAGGGGAAGGAGGAGCTGTTCCCCGGCTTCAAACTTGATGTAGTTGTCCTTGAACTCGACATCAATGTCACCTCCGTAAACGTCCATGACGCGTTCGATGAATTCATCCCACCTCAGTTGGTCCTGAGCCCCGGAGGAGAGGCGAGGAACCATGTCAAACCCAGACGTGCCCCAGCCCATTGCGAAAACGGATACCAAATCTGGTCATGTACTGATACTGATTTCGCGATACGACTAGATAGCAGGCGAATGTCAGATACCGGAGTAAAAGATCTTGCTTTTAGATCA
Organism: Fusarium pseudocircinatum; assembly: GCA_013396035.1. Lineage (NCBI taxonomy): Eukaryota > Fungi > Ascomycota > Sordariomycetes > Hypocreales > Nectriaceae > Fusarium > Fusarium pseudocircinatum. The sequence continues at coordinate 49,165 of JAAOAS010000123.1, forward strand.
AACAGAGTCTTGACAGAAAGGGAAAGGTAGGAGACTATCTTGATGCCTGTTGGTAGACGAGACAGGCTCAGTGATATCATCTATGGCATGTACTTCTGCCTCAACCCAAAACCTGGCTTAGGTCTAAATGACGAATAGGTATATTTAACCAGAGCCAATACACCAATGAGACAAGATTCAGCACGTCTTTTTCCTTGGTAACTCGGTTGTTGGGCCCTCTAGTGATCCTTATTGGGTTGCTTAAACGTAGGAGGGTAACCGTGTGAGTTATAGGTCGGTCAGACACACTGAGATGTGGTCAAAAGGGTCAATGTGCAAAGTCATGAAAGATGAGTTGATGAATCTAAGTAGATGAATGAAGTCCATGTGAGATTTTATATGTAAATTGCAATAATTCACCTAGCCTGCTGCCTATGCTGCCTAACTGGCCTGTTTGCCATCATCTTGATGTTTGTCCAATTTGGTATAATGCTCAAGTCTCAAGTTGGATGTGTTATTTGAAGTTGACTTATGGCTAAGAGATGAAATCACGGAGAACTTGGTCCAATTGATGGACAATCTCGTGGCTTGTCTGCAGCACAATCTCACAGATCAAGCTGCTCACTCTAGCTGTGATTCTGTTTGTGGTTGCAATCAAAAGAGGAAAAGTGATTTACTTCATGATAGACAGTTGAATTGTAGCACAGACGCAGGCTATCCTGATTCTGTCCAAGTCGCAAACGCACAAACAAAAGAGAGTGGCTCCGAAATCTCTGTTATGCAGACAAATACCGACAACTAAGCTTATCGACGATAAAGTATTTCCAAGCATGATCTATTGATAGAGAAACATTCGATTCGGGCCTTAATGAAGATTTTATCGCGATATGTCACAAGCGATTGGCCGTAAAAGGTTTTTCTCATTTGGCTAGGACGCCCTTTGTCTTGTCAAAGGCGGATATAACGCCCGGGTTTAGTCGAACCGGCTGCTTCGCACATCACGCCCTGCAAAACCTTCTCTTTGGCGCACTTAGAGCTGAATTGACTTTTCTCACAGTGACAGACTTTTTAAGCCTCCTTCTAGAACAATTCTAGACTGGAAATGCCGCCGTCGTGCAGATATTTTTCTCTAGCTCCAACACATGTGACGCGATGCTTCACAAACCTCTGACCTTCCAAGGCCGTGTTAGTCCACCGCCTTGATCCTTATCATCGCTACCTCATAAGCAAACAAGTTTGGCTTTAGATAGCACGGACATGAGTTACCCAACTATTACACCAAGCTTCCAGTCACGTAAAATAATCCCGAGGCGAGCCGCATCTAAGAAACTCTACGCGCGCCTCGGCCGCCGCCGGCCAAATTCGCATCACGTAAAAGTTACCACTTAAAACTCCACCGCGCGGGATCGTCTTGTGTAATGGAATCCTCGCTATCAACTGCTTTTACGTACAACTTCCACCGGCGGGTTCTTACCCCAGCGTGGAGAAGAGGAGATTCCCCAGACCTTGGCGGCCCTTTAAATCTGGATCTCTGCTTGCTTTTCTTTTCTTCTGAAGGGCAGAGTTGACGACTCTGACTTGTCTCTTGTCCATCATTATTATTGTTATTTTTTTGTCTTGGGAGTCGTTGAGACTGAGACTTCATCATGGATACCATCACACCACAGACCGCGTCCAAGAACGCGACCAACAAAGACTCTACCCTTGATCCTGACCAGATCGCTCGCATCGACCATACCTACGACCAAGCCATCGGCACAGTAACCGACTTCGAGAAACAGAAGACCGCTGAAGGCGAAGCTCACTTCCGTCGTCTAGGATGGAAGCGACTTGCTGTCATCCTCATCGTTGAGGCCATTGGTCTTGGAACATTCAGTCTTCCAGGTGCCTTTGCAACCCTCGGCATCGTCGCGGGTGTATTCTGCTGTATTTCCTTGGGTCTTATGGCTATCTACACAGCGTGGATCATCGGAAAGATCAAGGTCTTATATCCTTCGATTAAACATTATGGCGATATCGGTGGCTTGCTCATGGGCAGGTTTGGTGAGGAATTGTTTGGCGCTATGTATGTGCTTCAACTTATCCTCATCACGGCCTCTTTCGTCCTCACTGGTAGCATTGCTCTGAACATCTTGGCCGATGATAAAGTTTGCGGTCTTATCTTCAGCGCTGTGTCGGGCTTCATGCTCTTCATCCTAGCCATCATGCCTTCGTTCGCTGAGGCCGCCATCCTGGGTTACATCGACCTGGTCTGTATCATGACAGCCATTGGCATCGCAGTCATTGCATCTGGCGTCAATGCCTCCAATCAGCCCGGTGGTATTGGTGCCTCAGATTGGTCTGCTTGGCCTGACCCTGATGCTACTTTCAAGGATGGCATGGTGGCTATCTGCAACATCATCTTTGCTTATTGCTTTGCTATGTACATGACTCCTTTCATGGATGAGATGCATACACCCGAGGACTTCATGAAGTCTGTCTGGACTCTTGGAGGTGTTGAGATCTTCATCTACACCCTTAGCGGTTCGCTCATCTATGTCTTCGTCGGCAAGGACGTGGCCAGTCCTGCTCTCCAGTCTCTACCGGGCATTCTACCAAAGGTGGCCTTTGGCGTGGCCCTCCCCATGATCTTTATCTCGGGTGCCATTGGCAATACCGTCACAGCTAAATATGTTCATCTGAGATTCTACAAAAACTCAATCGTTCGGTTTGTCAATACGCCCAAGGGTTGGGTTACTTGGCTCCTTACGCTTGCTGGCATTACGGTCATCTCTTGGGTTCTCGGCGAAGCAATTCCATTCTTCAACGACCTTCTCTCACTCAGCTCGGCCCTCTTCGTGTCCGGTTTCATTCTGTACTTCCCGGCCGTTATGTGGTACAAGCTGATTTGCAGAGGCAAGTGGTATGCTAGAGAGAATATTTTACATGCCATGGCTTGCATCTTTACCTTTCTCTTCGGCCTGTTGGTCCTTGTTGGAGGAACATATGCCACAGCTTTGGATATCGTAAGTCTTCCAACTATCTTATTCAGAGCTTCTGACTGACACATACTGTAGCAACATCATTATGAGATCGGAGCTTTCCGTACCCCATTTTCGTGCGAAGCATAAGGGATAACTCCGGAGTTGAGGTGTACATTGTAGAAATCAGTTTGGGATGACATTTGTTTACTTTATGCGTGTACAATATGTGAGGCGAGTGCAATAGCGTAGCGAGGAGTGGTGTTCAAATTTATCATGTCCATTAAATTCGTCCTGATCACGCTCCCTCCAATGTACGTACTCATTCGCGTGTCCCTTGGCAGTGAAGATCCAGTATCAGTCATATGGCACTCTGGGGCCGAAGATATGCGCGAGCGATGATCAAGCTTGCCAGATTTACCTGTATAACTGGCAAGGGTCAACACTTGTTCGCTTACGGAGTACACGGAGGGAATTTGATGATAATCAGTAGTCTCGTCACCCATGTAATTGGTCAACGGTGATCTACGAAGCCATGGACCGTTTGGGAAACAACAAGCGACACGTTCCATTGGCTGAGAGTGGTGCTGGGCGGGATGATCTTAGTTTGTTAGTGCCAATCATCATGACTACATACGGTCCACAATGTCCTTGGGCCGTAGGCTCCTGAGTGACGATACTAGATAGTTAGAAGTCGGATACTCGGTATACATAGTCCGGATTAAACGTGGAATTAAGCAAGTTTTCCCCCACGATTGTTAATGCCACAGCGTTTAGCTCCTGATCAGGGATGGCCCCTGAAATGACACCCTCAGCTGATGACAGTTTGGGACCCCACGCTTCTTTGTACTGCTTTTCTGGATAAAACAGTTATTAGGTACCTGCGCAAGATTAGGGCTTGTCTCCCCTTCGCCATCTTTGACACCTCGGTCCCGACATGAGTATGCGTGCGTCATAAATCCAGGTTTCGCTGTGGAGCGTCCCATCACAAGCCTCATTCATCACCACCTCTCGTACCCTATCAATCGTGTAGGCCGAGATCTTATAGTGCCTCAAATTTGATAATTGTTTAAAATCGTGGGGTACCCATGTATTCCTTGCAGGTTCGGAGTGGCTCTGGCCTGACGGCTCGGCGATGTCCAAAATAAGTAGATCAATAACTAAATCGGCCGTATCCCAATTCTCGATATCGCTCCCGAATCCAATTTCTGGTCCTCTTCTTCTCGGACTTTTCGTCTTCAGTCTCTTCCTCTTCCTCATCGTCATCCCTGTCGCCGTTCCTGCATCTTGATTTAAGAATCTCAAGATAAGCATCTGCATATTCTCCTCCGATGCACAGCGGACAGACAACGCCATGACAATAACATTGCCGATGGAACTCTGTTTCATTACAGAACATGAGAGCTTCTTCACGTCTCGTAGGTCTGGTTGAGTCCAAATAGCGATCACCGCCACATAGAGAGCAGTCTCCGTTTTCGCATCGTGCAATCATATCTGGGACCTCGATGTTGTCAAAGAGAAAGTCTCCTTTGAAACCTAAGTGAGATAAGGGGATCGAGTATGCGTTCCCCTGGACAGTTTTGGTGATGGTGAAAAAAGGTTCTTCATCTTGATCAACGTCATCCATTTCGGGGTCGAGCTTATAGGAAGGGACATCGATACACCTATGATAGGCGTTTATCTTGTTCCCATATGTGATATCCCCGCATTTCCTCCATTTTTCAAGGACGTTGCAGACCAAAGCAGACTCAGTTCAACTGCCGTTCGTAGACCCAGGAGTTATTGCAACACCGCAAACTGGCTTGCTTGTAGGTGTTCTCGTCGACATAATACTCTACCCAGTCTAGAATATCCAACCATAGTTCTGACGGTAGAGTTTTGTTGCCTTGCTTGGTTGTGATGTTAGCGGAACCATAGGCCAGGACGTTGCGAAGGTAGCTTGCGCCCCAGCAGTCTATATCAAGAATGAGAATCGAGTTGTGCTTGACAAGAAGCTCGAGATCTTTAGACTCCACTGGCAACATTTCGGTGGGTAGTTTGCAGAGACTGTGAAGGCCGGAGTTGTTGTTGTTTCAGGGTGCGAGATTGATTGCCCTTCAAAGACACATGAAAAGAGTGAAAAGGGAAAAAGAGAAAAAGAGAAAAGGTTGATAGGGCGGCCATATCCTAAATTTATCGATTTGGATTGCAAATTAGCATTAAATCCTCATTTTCGAGTTAGTTGTGTTGGTATACTTTGTGATCAAGGTTCAGTGGCGGTATAAGTTCTGCATGGTGAACCATCAGCCAGGAGGCTCAACTGCATCTAGCTCATGACTTGGTCCTCATATCATAATGTTTAAAGATACAGTGATGAAATAGTAGGAAGCGAGACGAAGATCAGCCCCCCATCTACTTCGAAGCCATGAATATAAGCTTGCTCTCCATATTCAGTTCAAAACTACTCCGAATAGTACATAAACCGACAGAAAGAATCGTGTTCTGATAACGAAGTACAGCTTAAGGTACCTCGCGTGAGTTCCCCATTTTCAATGCATACTGGGCCAACATTGGAGAATGAATCAGCTAGGTTTGGGAGAAATGGTCGACTCGATACTCTGGGCTGGCATATTGTAGATCTGAATTCTAATCAATCCATTCATTTATCCCACCAAATATTAGTTAATTTTAGATTCCAAGATAGCTTAACCTTATCCCACCTCAGCTTTGCCGAGGTTACATGAAATCGTATTCCAAAGCGCAATCTCATCCGCAGAGTTTCACAAATTTTTAGCGAGTTATTTCCACCCAAAAACCACATATAACATTCAGGCAAAATACTATAACCCCCTTGAAACACCCGCCAACCACCCTAGTAAAACACGTTTCCATATTTCTACAAGCAAATTATTTTTCAACCAACCGAATCACAGCAGACAAGGAATCAAAACACAAACGAAACTACAAACCGTCCGATGCCAAGAGCTGCCACGCCGGTAAGGTCGGATCGAACTGTGAGAGAAGTGTTTCTAGACTCTGGCGTTTAAATGCATGTCATTCACGTCTGAGAAGTCATTGGTGGGATTATCATTCGATGTATGGTCGGAAATAGCCGAATAGGGCGTGACAGGCGGCTGTGGCTTTTCGCCAAAATAACCATTTTCGAGAAGCTTAAAACAATGACATGCTCGTGTATTGACTATGAAACGCGTGAAACTGACTCGAGTCGTTCTCTTCGGCCGTAATGGCCATATCGACCGCATGACAGTGATAGGTGCGATTACTTCGCTTCGCCGTTCTGGATTAACAGGTTGACCGTGTTTTCAGGGATACCCTTGATGACGTCTTTCAGAGACATGGCTGCAATAAGGTTGCATAATTCTGATGCCTTGATATCCTTGAGGCCCAAGAGATAAGCCGCGAGGCCAGTGACGTGTGGTGTTGCCATCGATGTGCCTGACTCGAGCTTGACACCTCCTTTGATCCAAGTGCTCTTGATGTCGACGCCAGGGGCAAACACGTCAACAGAAACACCGTAATTGGAGAATGAGGCTCTTGTATCGTTATGGGCGGTTGCTCCAACAGTGCAAGCCATAGGTTCATTGCTTGGCGAAACGTGAGAAGCGTCCGTATCGTCGTTACCAGCCGCTACAGCGAGAAAATAACCCGATTTGACGATATATCGAGCTGCTGCGTTGATAGCAGGTGAAGAAGCAACACTGAGCGACATGTTGACCACAATGCCCTTGGGACACTTTCGCGTGGCAGCATCTTCAACAATAAAATCCATGCCAGCGAGAATTCCCGATCTGCGGCGAATTATTTTCAGCAACACTCACATGATCCCAAAAAGATGAATAAACTCACGTCTGACCCGCTGTATACTCATTCAGGACCTTGACAGCGAAGAGCTGCGTCTTCTTTGCGACGCCATACGTTTTAGACCCAATGGTGCCCGCAATATGAGTCCCATGACCATTGGCATCCAAGTCAGCGTTATCAACAAAGTTCTGCACGAATCTGGCGCGGCCCTCGAATTCCTGTTCTTTGGGTTAGCTTGTTTCAATTTACCGCCTTGCATAAACGACAGAATGAGGCACTAACAGGGTGGTCAACTTCAATGCCTGTGTCGAGAACATAAGTGCATGTGCCTTCACCGGCGCTTTCGTCATAGGTGTAAGTTGTATGATCCTTGCCAGGGAGTTTGTTGGAAATACGGGCTAGACCCCAGGGTGCGTTTTTCTGGGTTGATGCTCCATACATGGTGGAGACTTTTTCGATGAAATCGACGTTGGGGTCGCTGAGTAGATCTTTCAGCTCGGATTTGGTAAGGCTAGCTGAGAAACCATTGAAAAGATTGGAATAGGTGTAGTCAGTATTAGAGGCAATTCTTGCAACTGTGCTCGCGACGGCTCCTGAAGCCGAATCGGTCTTCATAACGACGATATACTTGCTCTCAGCTGCCTCAGCTCCACGAGAGACGATCAGAGGAGCAGCTATGACGGCCTGAGCCAAGGAGAAAATAGTAAGGAAGTGCATAGTGACAATGTGCATCAAGTTGTTCTAGAGAAGGGTAATACTATGAAAGGACAACTGAGGAGCCACTTGATTTTTATAATCACTGATACCTTGGTCCAAAGATTCAATCCATGATGATCATCTTAAGGCGATTCACGAATAGACTGAAGAGAAAAACACTATAGCTCGCGGGATGACGCGGCTCCATAAGCCCGTTTTTGCTGTAGATCTCACTTTTCATGGCGATCATCATGGCAGTGTCTACAGCAGGATCAAGAGAGTTTAGGTAGAGAGAAGATACTAAGTTGTTTTGCGTTTGACTCATAGAATTCTCAGTCTATGGTTGACCTAGGATGACGATGAAGGGTTGGGTGAGCAACGCGGCTTCCAATTCCGTACTGGGATGGTTGTTGCTGACGTCTTGTCCTGCGCCACGGCGGACTCTGGGTAAACCCCGAAAAGGGCCAGGCCTGTCTAGTATAATCCATCAAATAGATGTCCTCACTCTCAAATTGCAGTAAAAGATCAGTATCATTATTTTTCGATGTTGTTGATGGTGAATAATCATCCGGAATACCCTACGTTCGCAAGAGATTTCGCACTGCAGGGATATTTCCCATTCCGCTTATCAGGGCGATAACGCTAACAAGAGTTATCAAGCAAATTAGAAGCCCAAAGAATGGATACAAGTTCTAGAGTTCGAAGGATTCTGAAAATCTAGATTCCTATTATGTCTTGATGCGGAAATTACAATTCTAAAAAGCTGAAGGATTGGTCACGCAAGCCTAAGGAGGCGCTGCTTGTTGATCTCGCGTTAAAGTCGAGTTAGCGATGCGAGCCAGCCAATTAGAGCTGGGACGGAATATCGCATCTAAGGTCTAAAATTAAACTCGTGCGAAACTTCGGCCGAAATAGCTGCTAACAGTTTTATCAGAGCTTGCACACTCATCCATTCCCATTAGTCTCTGTTGAGACGTAGATTGACCTTTTGAGAGAAACCACCATTATTTTCTTCATGTTCAAAACTGAAGTCGTACCACAATCCAAATATGTAGAGGACTAATATTCCGGAACAGATTTAAGCTTATGTTGCAACCTTATCTATTCTGGCTAAATGCCGCCATCTCAGATGAGCCCAAGAATTCTGAATGATAGACCAATAACATCTGATTTCATCTAGATTTTCTTATTAAATGGCCCCGTTAGCTAGCAACCTATGATATCCGCGTTTCAAATCGATAACGAGGACTTCAAGAATTTAGAAAGTCTAGGCCTATTAATTTCTGTTACTGTCTATAAGCTACGTCTAATGCGCCGCCACTCTAAGATGCTTCAACAAAAGCAGCTGCTTGAAGTCTCTCGATGATTATGAAATAGATCTTCGCGAAGAAGTCCTCAACAACACGGAGTCTGTCCCAAAGCGGTTGATAAAGCCATCAGTCTCCTAAATTTGCGGCTCCACAGACCACAAACCTTAACTGCCACGGTGCTACCTCGACTGTATCGAACTACGCGCCCCCATGGACGAGCAAAACATGTAAAACTGACTTGGCTACGACCAAGGCTGCGTCAAGCATCCCGAGAGGGCTGAACAAGTGTGTGATGGCCAAGAGACGGAGATTTCTTACGAGGTGGATTTTGGGTGGTTATCAATCTCGATGTAAGCAAACATGGTATTTGGTCCCAGCTGAAAATGCATGCCAATAAATCTGCGTTTTAAACCAGCCCCTCACGAAATACCAACCAAATTTACATCGTTACCTTCGGTTCCTGCATTATCAGAAAGTCTATTGCCAAGTGATATGATGATCGTTCGATTATCATCGGAAATACAAGTGTTTCGAGACAATATATCCGCCCATTCCCAGCAGTAAATCTTAACAATGCAGAATATGCCCCTCAAACAGTCCGTCTATAGTAACCTTGTTAAGAATTCGATGAAACATGTGTCGCCTTTGAAGCGAGCAAAAACCCACCCAGGTCGGCCCGCTTACACGACCCTGGGCGTTTAAACGTGCCCCCTTCACACAGCCTCCACTTTGTTTTTGAGACAGGGGCCGTAGCAGAAACCCTCGCCAGCGAGCCTGACATAAAATATCGACATTTTTGCGGACGCGAAAAATGTATATATACTCGTACGACTTACGATGGAGTGAGTTTTGTTTGTCTTGTCATCATCAGCTTCAGCTTCTACAGCAAAAGTCTTCTCTTCTAGGTCCTGGTGATCGTTTTTTCCCTTTCTTCTTCTCTTCTCAACTTTACTATTCTTTGTGCCGGCACATTTTTCTTTTTACTCTTATCTTTTAACTGTCAAGATGCATTCCTTCAAGAGCATTCTCTTTCCTTCCCTTTTTGCTTTGGCTCATGGGCACTCTGTCATTCTCAATGCCCAAGGTCTCGACACTTCCCCTGCTAGTGTAGGATTCCAAGGTAAGCATGATACTCCGAGTTAATGATTCGCTTGAGACTAATCAGATCGTCAGTTGATCCCGAGATCGCCCGCAACTGTATCACTATCAATCCTTGCCAGCAGGATGCCACTATCATTCGTGATGCAGAGATCACCGCCAACATCGTCAACCAGTGTGGCCGCACTGAGCTGTCTGGTAACATCGATGTCGGCGAGAACACCGAGAACGCCCTTTCTGCTGGAAAAATCACTCAGGTTGAGGCTGGTGGTGAGCTCACCGTTACCATTCATCAGGTCAACGCCGATGGTGCTGGCCCATACGTTTGTGACCTCGATGAGAGCAGCAACACCAACACCAACATTCAAGTATGTCCCTTACCGAAAGCCAACAGATAAACATGATCTAAGAAGAGGTTCAGAACTTGACCGTTACAAATAATGTTCCAGGAACAAACGGTCTCTCCCAGGTCAAGACTCAGGCTTTCAACATCACGGTCAAGATGCCCGATGACCTCAACTGCTTTGGAGGTAAGCATGCCCAAAGTCCATCACAACTCAACGATGCCTAATATCGAATAGCTTCCACCGGTAACATCTGCACCGTCAGATGCCGTAACAACGCTCTTGCTGGACCCTTCGGTGGCTGCTTCGCCGTCCAGCAGGCCGACTCCGACAAGAAGACCAACACTCCTCAGAACATCAAGACTACTCAGCAGCTCCAGGCTATCAATGCTCAGGTCCTACAGAACCAGAAGGACTTCCCTGATTCCGTCAAGGCCAACGAGAACGCTACCGACGACGAGGCTGAGCAGAACAAGGCTGCCGTTGACGCTCTTCTCGGCAACACCGTCGTCACTTCGGCCTTTGCTACTGAGACACCCTCTGTTGCTCTTGGACGACCTCCTGCCGCTACCCAGACAGGTGATGCAGGCAACGGCAACAACAACGATAACAACAATGGTGGAAACAACGGTGGTAACGGTAACAACAATGGCGGCAACAATAGGGGTAACAACGGTGGCAACAATGGCGGCAACGGCCAAGGTCAGGGCAACGGCAATGGCCAGGGTAACGGACAAGGCAACGGCCAAGGTCAAGGCGGCCAGAACGGTGGTAACAACCAGGGAGGTAACGGCGGTAACCAGGGTGGCCGCGGAGGCCAAGGCCGAGGACAATTTGGCGGTGGTGGTGGCTTTGGCGGATTCGGAGGAAACGCCAAGCGGGCTGCTTCCAAGCTCCGATGGGCCAAGCGATTCTTCGCTCAAGAAGATACCTTCTGATTGAAGTTTGCGTGAGTGAATAAAGGAAAAGACTACTGGGACACTGGGATGTGGATGACGGGACAAATTTAGGATCAGGGGAGAGGTAGATAATAAAGATGTACCAAAACAAGATAAACTTGGCTGGTCTCCTCAAAGAAGGATTACAGGCAATAAGAACTAATTGTGTCCTTATTAAAGTAAGGCATGCCCTAGTAACCTTCAACGTAAGACCTCGTGGTTTGCGTGAAAGATATACAACCCAGTATCCCTTTTGCTTTTTCCTTCCTTTCTTTTTTCTTTGTCTCTGCCTCCCAACATCATTACCGACCCCCGGGTCCGGAATGCTTAGGTGTGGTCACCACCAAAAGTGTCCCTATTATTTCCCAGACACCTAGCCGACTCATACTTTTAGTTCCGTGCTATTGAAACTTTTCATATCCTCATCTTCCCAATCGAGTGATTCGAAACATTTCTCAGCAATTGCGCGACCCTTAAAATCAGTACTAATAAAGCTACGAACTGGGGCAAGGGAAAAGCATTTAGACGGTATTGGCAAGCTGGTTTATCTAGTAGATCGTCTAGATCAATCAGTTCGCAGCTTGCCCCAAGGGGAGATTGGTGATAATGATCTTTTCAAGCTTACTGCGATGATGCAAGCTCTCAGGCACTGGCCTCGAATCTTCGTTCTGTGTTATTTATAAGAGTCTTAGCTGTTCGTGGTAACGTATACCTGGGCTATGATCCTGGCAGGTGCACGCAATCGTTTGCATTCGCTTGTCTTTCCAAATCTAATCATTATCATTGATTCCTTTTGTTCCTTCAACTTGAAAGTGTACCTATACAGTACGAATCACTCTCAGTGCACCTTTTATACAGTTCTTTCAAGTAGTCTCGAACAGCCTTACAACTTGCCCGATCCCCAGCATGTGTTCGAAGAAGGTCTCTCTTAACTAGGCCGACGACATCGCGAACAAACTGGCTATTACTTTGATCAAGAAACTTTGATATTTCCCGGTGCTTGTAAGTGAATATTGTCAACAGCTCTCAAGCATTCCAACATACCTGTTTGATAGATTCTTTCAATACCACAGTATTAGGGACATTCTTGTCCTGACCAATCACTGCACTACCAGCGCTTCCTTCAGTTAAAACCTGGGGATCTCGGCTTGGACGCGTGATATTCAAGTTCCCATACTTGAAAAACTTGTCATCATCAAAACCTTCCTCTTCTTCGGCGGAGTTCGAAGCAGACAATGAATTCACCAGTGCCCATCCACCATGAGACCAGACTATGAAGTGTAGGATGATGCATCCGAAAGACCATAGATCCGAGTTGGGAGCCAGTTCGCCGGTTAGTAGCTCTGGAGCGCGGTAGGCAGAGTCAATGCATATGTCGGAGCCTCGTTGATGATGGGATTGGTCGTCATGGTACTGCATAGACCCAAAGTCTGCAATCTTGAGAACACACTGAGTGCTCCCTTTGGTTTCAAAACATAGAATACGCTCTGGGCTGAGATCCCTATGTGGTGGCTGTTTCTCTGCCAGTACCCCTGAAGGAAATAAGTCTCGGATTAGTTGTAAAGCATCAGCCAAACCAAATAGCTGTGCTGAGATCCATGTAGCCATGTCAACTGCATCAACGCCGGGAGAGTTTCTGGCCCAGAACTGCTCTAAGTCACAGTCAGGCCACCGGAAGATAAAAGATCTTGGGCAGCCGTGCGTCAAGCCCAGGAGGAGTTGCAGCAAGTGAGGATGGCGTTTCTTAGCCAGTTTGAGCAAAGACTTAAATCTCAAATTATATTCTTTGGCTTCAACATCTCGAAGAACTTTAATAGCGAAGACATTCTGATTCCAACGCTAGAATCCTGCTGGTAAGCCAAGTATCAGTTAATACTCGATTCCAGGTTGCTTACCTCGGGATCTCCCTGGCTATGATGAGCGTGATGAATTGTGATCCTCTGCATACCTAGGCATCCACACACGGGACTCATGGCGCTATTCGGGACGTTTTCGGTTGTATTGAATGGGAGCGGATTCATATAGCTCGTTGCACAGTGCGTAACACTCGGATCATCATCGTCAGGGAGGGCAAAGTACGGCGCTAACATGTACCATTGATAGGAATCAAACATGTCAGACTCGTGTTCCTTCCAGTTGATGAATGCTTGAACAGGTTGTGAAGACGTCCCATTTCTCCGGACTAGCCTCAAGCCGTTTGGGTCTAAGTCAAATGGCAGGTCGTCATCTGACAGACCCTCATCGCAAACATCGGCGATGGCGGGTACTTTTCCCATTAGAGCAAAAATAGCAAAAGTCTTCTTCCGCGTTGGACACGGAGTAGAAGTGCCTGTCGATTCAGTTGGACCTAGGGCCAGTTTGGTATGCTGCTTTAAGTTTATATCACCCTGGATTTCCATGGCTCTCCTCGGTAGTTCTGACTCTTCGAACAAGTCAAGTATTCTTAGCTCATTCAAGATTGACTCGTAGTTTATAATACGTTTCAATTGGTCCATCGGGAGGTACCTCGACGAGAATAAGCTTGTAGATGGTTCTGGGTCGGAATCATCATCTGGTACAATTGAGTATACCATGGCTTGGCGTATTTCGCTCCCAAGAGATACAGAAATCTCCCTTTTCTGTATTGGAAATGATTCCGAGCCTTTGCTTGAACTGGAACCCCATTCAGAGATATCAGAGTCAAGCAATTGCATAGCATCTGGGTCATTGTCTCCCTGGGCTTTATCCGAGTCTGTATCGCCGTAAAAACCATCGTCCCGATTGAGCGACTGTGCCGTCGCAGCAAAGCATGCGAGCGTCTCTTGGTGGTAAGTCATATGATTGACAAAGCCTCTGAAAAATGGCCCAGTCGACAGGCAAAAAGGACATGAGACTCGTTCTTCTTGATAACTGGCCTGCCCCAAATCTAGCATTTCTTCAGTTTGGCCTCTCCCGAGCTCTTGATGTGACGATGTGAAGTGATGTTCAAGAGCCTCTCGTGACGAGAAATTCTCTAGGTGCTCAAAGCAACGAAAGGCCTTCCTGTGGATCTGGGCCTCATGGCTCAACCACACAGAGCGAGTCACGTACATGGTATCTGGATCTGGGCAGTCATTCCGAGTGCACATGGAAGGTTGGAGATCTTTTATTATATGTTTCCTGAGTCGGGTGTTAGTCAAATGTCTTCTTCCATGAGATTTGATAACTATCACCTCCAGCGACTGTGTTGAAATTCCCTAGCAGGGCAGACGAGATAGCAATAGGGACATAGGGCTTCCGTTTCGCCGGCGGCGAGAGGAGGAGCAGGTGGAAGGTTGGATGCAGTTTCGTCGGTGTTGTATGCGGTCGAAATGCGAAATGCTGCTGAGCTATTGTTGCTCACAGTATCCGAATGTCGACCCCTCAAAGTGAATTCTGTCTCAGACAACACAGTAGATTCCGCTACAGGCAGAATTGGTAACGGCCGAATGAACCGCAGTGTTTGTGCGACATGTTGACTAGGGTTGTAATTTGATGGTGGATGGGCTGGGATAGGAGTTGATTCCAATGCCACCTCACTCTGTCTTGCTGCTAACTTCCTCGAATGTCTTTCCCAGTATGAGAATATACGACGGCGGTTCGTGATAGATTTGGCCCACCTCTCTATAAGATGTCGATTTATCACTAATTCGCCAGTTCTTTCTGTCTCAGCAAGTGCGATCTTAGCTTCGTCAGGAGTGATGGGAAACCGCAAAGCTTTCTGGCGCCAGGATTCCAGTCGCCATTGTCTCAAGGTTTCTTCCACGTGTGTTCTATCAAACTCGGTATACAAATCGAACAAATCCACTGCAGCACTATCATCAGCCTCGCCCAGACTTATCATCTGTCTATGAGATAGCGCTCTCAACATCAAAGGCCCCATCGATCTTGCAGCAGGGTTTCTCAGTTTGAAAGATAGCTTGAAAAGATCGGAAATGATGGAGGCTATCTCCCCTAGATTCTGCCCCAACTCAGTCTTTTGAGGCGTTTTGTCTTCGTTGTCGGAACTGTCATCAGACGCACTATCCCATAATTCTTGATACTCAGCAAGCGTCTGTTCCACAGACAACCGATGTCCTTGCAAGATTTCCATATATGTAACTGTTTGTACGTAAGAGCTCAAAGTTATCTGGTTGTAGCCTACTTACTGCTGGATATCAAATGTCCGAGCTGCTCAAAGCACTGAGTAATGGCTAGTTTCATCACCGAAAAACCCCGAAGCCGGGCGTCAAGAGCTGCATTCCCACATTGAAGGGCTCCTATGTTACTCGCTCAGACTTTGAGTCGATCTCTCTGATTAGAGAGAGCTTTTTGTGTGAGACATTGTTTGTGAAGATCGGATGCGTCTTTCAGAGTGGATATGAGGACGTCGAAAAACAGGAGACTGTCCCTAGTCATTGATGCAACGGAGCTGCTCGATTCAGTGTCCATTCTATTGATACAGACTCGCAGAGAGAGTGAGTCTCCTACAGAACTTCATTTTATCTGTACTGTTTAATATAACCTGTGTAAAATTGTTCTCACCGCTCATGCGGGGGGTAAGATAACGGCTACTGATCCGGCCTGTGTCACCTTACAGTCTCACAGCACTTCGTGTCCTTCAGTGGTTGGCCAATATGGCTTGAACTTACCTATGACAAACAACGTCGCATCTGTTTCCTCTTTCGCACACCCCCACCGCCTGGCTCGAACCCCCCCGAATTCCTTCCATCGTCCAAACGGACCTACGACCTACAATTTTCGACTTGACTTTCAGCATGGCGGAGGTCGCCAGCTTGGTTCTTGGAGCACTCCCCCTTATTATATACGTATTAAATCACAGAGATGAAGTATCGGAGTACACACTAGCTTTCTTCCGTTGGCAGAAGGCCAAATTACTGATGACGCGACAGCTTGCGTTATGTCAGGTGGACTTTGAGATTAATATGCGGTTGCTTCTTAAGAATGCTGTGAGTCCAGAGAAACACTTCAATATGATAGAGAGCCCACAACATTCTTCATGGACAGACAGCGAGTTCCTCCAAAAGATAGAAGAAAAGCTGGGCAAGTCTTATGCTGTACTGATAAGCATACTACGTGACATCGAGGGTAGCTTGATTTGGATCGTTTCAAGCCTTGATGTAGCCGGGCGAGATGAGGTTCGTCAACGGTTATGTCAACCGAGTGTCGAGATGGCGTAGCTGAATCTTCAACAGCTGGCACGGAAGGGGTTAGGAGCCATCATACAAGAGCACGATCCCGTCACCCAAACTCTGCTTCCACAAAGGACTCTCCGACTACGAAAGCGACTGAAGTTTACATGGAGCCGCCATAAAGTCAAAGCTGAGATGAAAAAGCTGGAAGATTGCAATGCAAGATTGAATAGAATCTTGACAGCTTCTAATCAGCTCGCCGAGTCGTCACCCTCTACCGACAACATGACTGTCAGCTTCGTCGGACCTCTAGAAGAAATTTCTAGAAATGCTTCCAGAGTCCATGAGGCCTTGTCCAACAGTTGGTGTGCCCTCGGTGACTGCAACCATCAGGCTGCTATGATGCTAGAGGAGAGACTGTCTCGAAAATCCATGCGTCATAGATCTGGTGCAAATCGTCCATATGCAATGTTGGGCACTTTAGTATCTTACTTTCGAGGGATGCTGCAGCTGCCTGGCTGAACGCTGAGTTCCGTCTGGAGCCTGACGAACCACTGGAACCAACGTATGAATGATGCCTTTGACAATGCGTTCGAGAGAGGCTGATGATTTATGTAGCAACAACAACCAGGGGAACCGCCGTGTGCGTTTCGAGCCCTCCGATATCCTAGTTACGCAACCTCAAGCTCATAGAGTAACTGACATATGTAATTTCATTCGGGGCGACTCTGCTCCAGACTTGAGATTTTCTATAGATCACCGTAATGTCCTACATCGACTTGATCTACCGGGGAGCTCCTATAGCCACAACCTGCAGACAGGACTTAGTTTGCAAGAACTGCTGCCTGATATGAAACGTCAGTCCTTTGCGTTGTGTGATTTCTACCGCCTAGCTATTACACTGGCATCATCCTGCATCCAGCTTCGTAGCACCCGCTGGCTTCACCAGTCCTGGAGCAAGCAGAGTATCTTGTTCTTTCGACCCGATCCAGATGGCGAGGCTTCTGCAGACATGCGGTATCCTTATCTCGCCATTCAATCTCATTCAGGTATTTCATGGAATGCAGATAAAGTTTAGAAACTAACACTTATGCTAGTGAATGGCAAAGGAGGCTCAGAAATGGAGCGTGTTAACATGCTGAGCCTCGCAATCATGCTCATAGAAATCAAAACAGGAACGGAAATAGAGTGTCATCGACGCCCAGACGACCTGGGCTCAGACGGGAAGCAAAACAGCTCAACAAACTACTTAACTGCTTCAAGGTGGCTGCGTCAACTGACTGACCGCGGGAGGCTTCCGTGGAGATACGGCGATGCTGTGAGATATTGCATCAGATTTTATGACGATTGTCATACCTCACTAGAAGACGCTGATACTCAAAAGCAATTCAGAGAGGAAGTGATTGGTGGGTTGGAGGCAAAAATGCAAGCTATAGTGCATGGAGTTTGACTTGATTTTAACAGAGTGTAACAAGACTACTGTATTCCCTTCAACTACCACGGAAAATAAAAATTTCTCTGACCTTACCCGACTTGCATAAACCAGTCTTTCCTCTTTGTCGTATCGTAGCCAGACCACTGCCGTGACAATTTGCACCCTCACACATGACTACAGCAATAACTTTGCATAAAGGTTACCAGAAACCAATCACGACGTTATTTCTCCCCTCTTTCTATTGTCAACCGTACAAAGTAATTGTAATTGGCTTGTCAATAACTGCGTCAGCGACAAAGAGATTTGTCACTGAATCCCGATCGAGTCAATTCCGCGAGATGTGATGAAGCAAAACGGTAAAATATCCACTTGAAATATCATAAGTGATGAAGTGTAGACTGTAAGTGATTAAGTGTAGACTCTGCATGACTCAAGATACGCTTGAGAGTGATCAAGTGTTTATTGTGTGTGAATGAGTTCATACTTCAGATCGATAGACAGAGCGTAGAAGCTATATCATGCGTAGCTAATCCTGCCATCGCCATATGCGTATCTAATCTCACACCTCACATTCCACGCAACTTTATAGGAACAATACCTCACTCTGCTTATGCGCAGAACTCAGTTTCACTTGACAAGCAAAGTCTCTGCTCAGTCTTGCCTCATGATGAGTTCCAGCGTGCACCACAATGATACGAAAACGAGTCAATATACTCTTCTTTGGGAGAAAAGAACTCCAATGCCTGGCCAAAAACTGAAATTTATGTGGCCATATGAGCTGCTCAAAACTCTAATGACACCGGGCCTGATTTATAATGAACTGATCGTCTCATCGATAAACGAGAGGGAAGCAACGAAATATCGAGACATTATCCTAGGTGAATGCAAAAAGCGATCAGGGGCCTCCCCCGAGACCTATCGATGCGTCCTTGCCATACTCCTCTTACAAGGGCAGGTGATGAACATCGGCAAGTTTCTGAGGGAGAAGCTACACGACGGACTTTTCTCGTTGGACCGTACCGAAGGGGGCAAAATTGCTCAGAAGTGCTTTGAATTACTCGATTGGGAGGATGAGGACGTGGAATACTTCAATAGCTCTGGATTGAGAGTATCGACTGATAGTGATATTGGGAGGAAGCAATAGTACAGTCTACAAAAAAGGCGTTACATACTAGGCAAGACAATTGGCACTGCACCTCAAGGATTTGTAGAGAATTATGAGTTGCAAAGCTTATGTACTATACATGTGCAATCCGAATGAAACAGAAATGACACTTTCATGCTAGACCTACGACATCTGTCTGCGACTAATAGTACACGGGATGTCTTTGTGATACATAAACCAGGAGTTATCATATTTCCATCTATGGTTCGGATCGGTAATACGAACCTATATCTTGGGTTAATATTTGATCAATAGCTTAGGGAGATGACCAGACTTACATCAAAGTTCACATAAAGCGTAGCAAACATTTTATACATCTCCAACTTGGACATGTGTTTACCCATGCAAACTCGCGAGCCGTGCCCAAACATCATCTCGGTACACTCGTGCATTCGTCGCACGCGTTGAGCATGTCCCTGTTCAGATTCACCCTTGCTGCGAAGCCATCGCTCAGGTCGGAAGGTATCGACGTCTTCACCAAAGACACCAACATCGCGAGTGATGACGCAAGGGTTGATGCCGACTTTTGTTCCAGTGGGAATGAAGCGACCGTCTGAAAGTTCGAGGCCCTCCTTTGGGACTTCGCGCTCAAGGATGAGACCGACAGCGGGTGAGACTCGCATTGACTCACGCATGACTGCATCGAAATAGGGTAGTTGACTGATCTCCTTCCATTGAGGAACTGGTAGAGTCAAGTTGGCGGAACGGAGCTCGATGACCATCTTCTCGCACACAGAAGGATTCTTGAGTAAGTGGTAAGCCGGAGCACGCATGGCACCAGCTGTTGAGTCACCGCCGGCCAAGACATTGAGCATAAGCCAATTCAGAATTTGCTGGTCATCGACATAGTCAACAGTATCCTTCAAGCTGTTATACTTATCGATGAAGAGATCCAGGGGTTTACGCTTGGCAGCGCCAGAAGCCACCTGCTGTTGGTACTCTGTGAGGATCTTGATGGTGTACAATACACCATTGACAAGAGGGCGAGGGCCAATGCGCCAGATGGGATTCTTGTCCAGCCACTCGTCAAGCCACGGGATCTGACTGACAGGGGTGAAATACTTGAGTCCAGCAGTGCTTTCAGCAATGATGTTCTCGACATCAGCAGCTTGGTCCATGAAGCCATAGTTGCGACCAAAGCTGATATTTGCAGCAGCGTCCCAAGCATAATAGGCAACCCACTCATCCATCTTGCAGACATAACCCGTGCTGGCAAAGCGATTTTCCAAGTGAGTGATCAGCTCACAGAGGGTTTCGTCCATGATGGGCTCAGCCTCCAGCATCTTGGGGAGGGTCCAGAAGCCCCGGATGGGTTTGGTGTATTTGGTGTGAAAGTCTTCATCTGCAGTGTTGAAGATGTTTTGCATACGTTGGCCGTTGACGACGACATCATTGGGGCGGTACATATTAGTCTAAGACAGTCAGAACCCATTGAACCGTCTCAATTCACCCAGGGAATGTCCAAATCTCAATTGGGCGTTGCTGCAGGTGCTTACCTTTCGCCAAGGGTTTCTCGTCGTGTAAATGACACGAATCAGATCTGGGTCACTGATACTGATCGTATTTGGACCAACCCGCACAGCAGAACCCCATTTCTGATGCCATGCTCGCATGTGTCCATCAACATTTCCCTTGGTGGCAAGATACGCCCGGTAAAAGTCCGTATACTTTGCAGCAAGAGGGCCAGGAATGCGTCTGAGAGGCGAGAATAAGAGGTCGTAAAAGATACGAGCAACGACAAAAGCAACGCCGACGTACAACACGTAGCTCAGGTCAAAGAAAGAAAGGGCCATGATCTACAGAGACAACGAGTGCATCTGCGGAGAAAACAAAGAGGATATATCATAAATTTAATTAAAATAGCTGCTGCGGGATGCAGACGCGGGACCGAGCCGGATCTATATTGCTTTTTGTGGAGGGCATGGTCTGATTACTGGAGATGTGTAATGCACTCCCTCTCCACACTCTCTCTATCACAGGCAAAGAGAAAAGTGACGCCGTTGTAGAGAATGCGTCTGGATTATGCACTATGTAACAGTTCTCCACCACCAACTTGCAGGGTATTTATGCTAGTGTTTATGATATGTCTTAACTCCACGCGGGAGAAACCAAATAGAGAAGCGGAGCAGCCATTGAGAATACAGGAACAGGAAGCGTTCCCTCGCAAACATGTGTGAAATTACTGGATCCCCCACACAAGCATGAGGCTCCTTGAAACTTGGCATGCAGTAGCTACAACAACAATCCCACGTACATGGTCTCGATTAGCAACCACCTCGGGTGGCATTGTCTGAATCGGTTTAGGTTCTCGAGTTCTGCACGATGAGAACGAGAGAAGAGATAATACCTCACCGGGGAGGCGGGATCATCCTTGTACAGGCCAGGGGTATCCTTGGAAAAAGGCTGAGGAAACAAAGAGCTTACAGGACTCGAGGCAATATTCGAAGCACAAGCTGAATACAAGAGAATATGAGAAGTGACTGTCACGTAATTATTGGCTTACTCTCGGTTAGTACACAATAAGATAACGTTGGAGCTAGTGACACGGGACAAGTACGCTATTGGTACGGGAACTAACCTTGGACTAACGTGCGTTAGACAAGACATCAATTAACTTTGGTCTTCAGCAACGGTTTCTTCAACACTAAATTAATCAAGACTCTAATTCAAATCAAACCCACTCTGCACAAATTACTTGCAGAACTTCTCGCGGCCGGCAAACCAAACCCACTCTCTGTGGCGAGCCAATATGCAGGAGTATGGCACGGCATCTGATCTATCAGATTCGCGAGGCCCAACACTTCACCGGGATTGGCAGTAATACGGAGATAACAATAAGCGACTCCCATGCTCTAATTTTGTTTGCAACCCTGTTGTAACAACTGATATTTGACATATTATGCAAAGCGAGCAAACATTCCCCCGTGATTGGATCTGCAGATCGTCTCCGTTGCGGCTTGCTCAACGTATGATTGTGATGGCATTGATCGTCCCCATTGTTTTCTCTCCTCTCACAGTCGGGACATTCTCATGCCCTCGATTGGATTCGCTACTCGGGCGTTTTTGCAGCCCCATTTTCAACGTTACTTTTTTCAACCGTTGTTTCGAGTCCAACGGCTTCGGTCTCTCCCGAGGCCAATCTTTTCCCCACGATGAAATGTCCTTCTTTCTTTTTTGTCTTTGTGATACTCGAAATCCTTCGCCTGGTCTCTTTGAGATGTGACATATGCTTGAGAGAACGAGGCTATGTTACGAGAGAATTCGTTTGCCTGTCGGTTTGGAAATTTTCGTATTTGTGTATCAGGGTTTGTCCTTGGATACATATAAGACGCATGAATGTGCCTGTTAAAGCGGTGTGAGACAAACTTGTTGGTCATCGATGCGAACATGGCTGCTGCTACGCCTTCTCCTGAGTATCTCGCCGAGACGCGGGGGCCGATGATTCGGACTGTTACGTGGCTTTCTGTCATCTTTCCCATTCTTTTTGTTGGACTCAGAGTGTACACGAGATTGTTTGTGCGGAAGGTCTTTGGTCTTGATGACTGGGTCATTGTTATCTCTCTGGTAAGAAGCCAATCTTCTTGGACATCTCACGTACTAACAACTATGGGTTACAACAGATTCTCCTCATTTGCTATGGCGCTATTATCGAAGCCGCCGTTCAGAAAGGTCTCGGTCGACACATCGAATGGGTTCTCACCTTTGCATCTCAAGATGCCGTCCCAGTCGCATTGCTCGGCCAAGTCTCACAGCCCTTCGTGGTCATGTCGTGTGCCTTGGGCAAGACATCCTTCTCGATCAGCCTAATGCGTCTAGCTGCACAGCGATTTATCCACAGATTTCTCTGGTTCATCGTCGTCACTATGCTTACGCTTCATATCCTCATCTCCATCATTGTCTTTGTGCACTGCGAAGATCCCCGAACAACATGGAACCCGGCTATTGTGAGCAAGTGTTGGCATCCTAATTCCTACCTTGGAGTTTTATACTTTATCGGCGGTAGGTTTAGTCCATACTGCTACTTGATCTGATACTGACAATCATCAAGCTTACTCTGCTGCTACTGACTTCATCCTGGCGCTTCTTCCTTGGGCTATGCTCTGGAACTTGAACATGAAGAACAAGGAAAAGTTCGGTGTAGCTGTCGCCATGAGTCTCGGTGTCTTGTAAGTTTTCACCCCGTCCTATAAATGACTCCTACTTACCCACTCTTCCAGTGCCGGAGCCATCGCCGTCATCAAATGCACGAAACTCAAAGCCAACGCAACAAGCACTGATCCTACCTACGACGTCGGTGAACTTCTTCTCACAGCTTGCGCTGAGAATGCCCTCATTATCATGGCTGCCTGTATACCTACCCTCCGCCCCATGCTTCGCAAGGTCTTTCCTTCATCAGCCAAGTCAAGCGAGAACTCGCATCGCTTGAAGAACATGAACAACATCATGTTCGTTCCCAAGAACAAGGCTGGCCAATGGAGTGCCTTAATTGAGACGGAGGCTCACCCGGATCATACTTCCGACAACCAGAGTGACAAGAGTATTCTCAATCAACATCGTGCTACTATGAATGGTCAGGGCAATGCTGGGCCAGCTGGTGGACCTGCTAGTCCAGCGCTATCACCCCATATAAGGAAAACCATGTCGGTAAATGTGTCGTATGACAGGAGTAACAGTATGTAAATGGGAATAGGGCAATAGGCAGATTAGATACGGCAGCCATGGGCCAAGTACTTTGGATAACCTCTTCAAGTCAAACAAACTGGCACAGAAGTTTTCGTGAATGTATTAATGACCCTGTTGGCCTGGGCTGAAGTGTCTGAGTAGGCCTATTCTTGGCATCAGACAGAGGACTAAATCTGGGCTTCTGCGATACGTTAGTGGAAATCGCCGACTTCGACCTCAATGACAAGATACGTAGTCAAGTACCGTAGGTAGCTCAATTGTATTTTGAAATCACAAACAATTACAATAATTGAAGAATCACCAGAGGCTAAACACAAACTACAACTTCGCATCTGCCTCGCGCCTCGCGCAATTGACCGAAACCGGAACCTCTATGTCAGGTGACGACGACTCAACTTACGATAGCCAAAGCCAAGCCAAGCCCTTATTGGTTTCTCTCATATGAGGAGGGTCATGCCTTTTGCAGAGCCACCATCTGGAGTCTAGTGATTGGCTATATTGCATTTCTCAGCCTTGGCGTCATGTTCGCGAATCACTTAGATTTACGGCACAGTCAATAGTTCCAGCCAGCCCGGGCACTAATAGAGCGCAAGACCAAATTTCGATGGCATAAATACGAAGGGAGGTAACCAGTCTTTCAATTGTGTTAGCTACAGTCACAACACAACTAATCATGTCGTTTTTTGGAACAAGTCCGAAAGCTGGCCCTGACTTGTGGATTCACCTCGACGGCGATAAATATGTTCCTGGCAGTACCATTACAGGATATGTATATCGAAAAGCGCATATCGTGAGCCCAAACTCGTCACTGAGTGTATACGTGATCGGAACATCGAATGGAAGTCAACAGGTCAAGGATAGAAAAGGTAATTATACATGGGGGTTTACACTACTTGACCATTGTCAGACCATATTTAAGGGACTTTTACATATCGAGAATGGTGGTCATAAGGAGTGGACATTCAATATACCTATTCCGCTATATGCCGACCCAAGAACCAACAATATCAGACAAGTTTTGAGCTTTGTTCCTCCAGATACGATAGACCATGAACTGCCTCCATCGTATATCCTCGGCGACGGGGGAGAAGATACGGCATTGGCATGCATCCAGTATTTCATCGAAGCCAAACTTACAGTTGAAAGGCATAGAAAGGACCAAGTCTTTGAGGCTATATGTCCTTTCAAGATCATACAATTGACGGCAGATGCTCCAATCGCCAACTTTGGATCCAGACGAATCCGTTATCCACGAAAAATCTCAAGTCAGAGGCTTGTGCCAGGATCTGCAGACGTGAGATTGTCTTCGCTTCAAAAGATTAGGAAGCATTTCTTTTCATCGGACCCTGACCTAGTATTTGACGTTTTTGTTGATGTCCCAAGGATTATCCAACTTGACAACCCAACGCCTATACCGATCAAGCTTCTCGTGGCACCAAACTGGCAAAAAAACAAGTCCTATCATTCAAAACGTTGCACAGGAAGTTAAACTCACAGCTATACACATTTGGATAGTCACAGAAACGTCAATCAACAAAGGACTTGGGGGACGACGAACAGAAATAGACCTTGGAGTTGTCCAAGCTCTCAACAAACTCAAGATGAATCTTCGAATACCCTTCACACGTCAATGGGAGCCTATCGATGTCGGAGAATTGTCCGGCCCGCGGATAGGTCTACAAGATACAGGATTTCCGCAAGAATGGAGTTTTGCACAGTCTGGGTTTACACATTCGTTTTGTTCATATAATATCATGGTTACGCACGGAATTAAATGGTGGGTGCAGGGTGAAATTGCGGGAGTCAGGTTTGATGTGGATGGGGAGGCGGATTTGTTAATATTAAGACCGAGTGGCGATCGAGTAAGGCCTGAGGCGAGAGATGGTGGAAGTAGTAGGACGGCAGAGACTGAGGCTGAGGCTGAGGTACAGCGTGACGAATCGTGGATCAGGCCACCTGCAGATGACGCAGTACCGGCATACAGAAAGACCGGCGGTACTTGAGTAGAACAAAGCCCAAGTATCGATTTATTTGCGGCCTAATAAGTTCTAGTAATATAAAGGTCTAATTCTTGATAAATCTATTAATTTAACAGGCCCCCTCTAACCCAAACGGACCTCTGTGTTGATATTATAAGAGGTAGAAGCACCCGTGCACTGACTCGTGAAATCCACTCCCGGCTGAAAGCCCTGTTATTTTTCCTAGCAACACTATCGATTATTATCTTGACGCTATTCGGAGCTAACCCTTCCCTGATAGGTCTGGGCCTAGAATAGATGTCACAAGTTACCCGATACCTTTCAAACCAAGGCTTCACTCAGCTGCTTTCCTTTCTCCTCCTGATTCTCAAGAATGCTTTCTATCTTATTATTCAGATGCACTCCATCCATATATCTTACCTCCAAGCTTGTTTCCCTCGGTTCCAGAGTTTTAATATAGTCAATGTTATCAATGACTCGTTGGTGCATCTCGTCAAAACTCTCAAATAATTCAGCCATGCTTTTCCTCCTATTCTGATCAACGACCAGCATATCTTCATATATTATATCGAGCAGATCATGTACGTAGGCGCTGCAACCCCGCTTCATATGCAAAGAACCGATCCACTGCCAATAGTGTCAGAAAGAGGTTGTAGCAAATTTCTATCTTGGCATACTTACCTTGATGATTTGCTCTTTTACCCCAAGCCTGTAGCCCTCTCCAGGGCCGAGCCAGCGAAAGTCGAAGTATATGTCGGTCTTGACCCCGGTTATATAAGGTGAAACCAGGATGTCTTTGAATCGTTCCCTCAGGTCATTTCCCCCAAGGATCCAACAAGTCATTTCAAGTAATACACAGCCTAGACTCCAAACATCGTACGCTCTGGATATCCGGCCATCACGAATATCACACTCGGGTGCTCGATATCTGGGTGTGACAGGCAAATCGGCTGCAGGGATAATAGATCTGGTTTCTTCCCGGTGGGCATCCGCAATACCAAAGTCTGAGATCACAAATACGCCTCGCTTCTCTTTCCGTGATCTGAACCAAAGGATATTTGCGGGTTTTATGTCGCCATGCCTGCCAAACATTCTCTCGGTATCCATAAGAGCCTTTTTGCCCTCATGGATATGTGCAAGGGCCCCGACGACGTTTCGAATCTGTTCTGACAGCCATAAGAGACCTTCGCTGTTCGCAGTAGCCGGATCCACGAGTGGACCAGGGTGGATTTTCCAATACATGAGAAGATCGTACTCCGCAGCTGGAAAGATGAAGTGAAACCGGTTGTTGAGAGTGTATGTAGCTAAAAGAGTGATGATGTTTGGATGGCTTAGGCCACTGAATCCTTTGAGCATTTCAAGCTCTTTGTTGGTCGTGCTCTTCTCCCTGCTTGTATTTTTCAAAGACTTGACGGCAACGAAGCTACCATAGAATCCCAGCTATGCGGTATGGGAATTAGACTCTCGTACATCAGCGAGGATCGAGGCAGGAACTCACCTTCTCGAGTAAGGGGGTAAAATCATGTGAGTCAGAGTCAATCTTGTACTTGACAACCTGTCCGCATCCCCCCGACAGTGTCTCTTCGTGTACCCCATAGCTGTCTCTGCATAACACCCAAGGAAGCATCTGTCCTTTGGGCATATCATAATGCTGAGCTTCGTAATCCTCTCCCAGGACAAAGAACTTTGGCGACATTCGTAGTTGATTAATGTTGAAATAGTCTCTCTGCATATGAGACCAGCCTAGGTTTGCCATGCATATCTGCGCAGTAAGATGATACTCCGATCCTTGCACCAGAGGAAATCTCTCGTCATGCAAGTCTGCGTCTATAAAAGCCTGAATGTCGCCAGGTCTCTCTACAAGAACCAGTATTGCAAAGGACCTCAGAAACGAGGTCTTATCGGTGCCCAGAATCAGATCGCTGCATGCCTCGGCCTCGTCTGGTCCTATCTTGACCGTATGGAGTTGTCGGATGATTGTCTCCCGCGTTATCATGCTCTTTAGGATCGGATATGGCCAGAAGAAGTAGTTCTCTCCGTTAATGTGCGGAACCCTTTCCCTCCAGAGGGCGGCGCTTAGTATTAGTTGGGAGTCTGTCGCGCCTGATGTAGAAGTCGAGATAGAGCCCATGATTACTCCACTATGAGAGATGGCGTTGGCGCTGATCCGATTGACGGTTGTTGGGATGTGGGGAAATGCGCCGCATGCCAAGAGTTTGCAGGGTCGATAAACAGTGTTGATGACCGGGGGTTGTCGTCGAAATTCATGGACAGAGACAAAGAGACTACACTAAAAGGACACATGTGAGATCTGTCAAGACGCAGAAATATCAGTCCTATCTCACGTATATATTCTGATAAGCTTGTTATGGCTCCTGCTAGTGCACCTCTATCATGACCGGTGAGTCTCAGTCGGTGACAGGGATGCCTTGGGGGAGACATAAAGGTTCCAACTCGGGATAGTGGGAGACGCCGGCATGTCAGTCCAACGTTTTCTGTCCCCCAGAGGCACAGGTCACTTGGCCTCGCTTCGAAGCGCGTTTGAGTGCTCGCCTCACTAACTCAATCTGTCTGACGTCAACCAACATACGATCGCAGCGGGTATTGGCTCGGAGTTTTGCTTGCTTTACTTGTGTAACCACATTCTCTTTCACAGCCGTCAAGATATATGCCTCATAGCAATCATTCAATTGCTTGGCTGGGCCTTCCGAAGGCTAAATCGATGACCACTGACCGGGTACATGGGCACTATGTCCGATTACCAATGGGCGGACCGAGGTGCACCACATGACGCCCTGACATCACCCACCATCCAGACAATCCAAGATACCAAGGACTCTTTGGATCCAAGACACACAGGCAGTAATGCTCAATTTTAGTGAAGTATATACTTCTTCAACTGCCTCTTCCCTGCCTGCCATTGATCAACAGCTTTACCAAACATATACCCATCAATAAATATATCGCCCACGTATCTATACTCACCCTGCGTCCCCTCAGCTCTCAACAATATAGGCGTCGAACAACCCAACGGCACAACAATTATGTCACCCGCAAGCATGAATCCCGATCCCATCGCAAGCCGACGATTCTGTGTAAGACAGAAACATCTCCCCATCATACGATCCCCAAAATGAATTTGCAGAAAGTGCCGCCTCATCTCAGCTTTAACCTCGGATGGGCTTTTCAAGTAATATGCCAATCTGTCATCGAGCCTGATGTATGGTAGACGGTCGCGGAAGAGGTTCGCAAATACATGATAGATTTCTGCCTGCCATCGACCTCGGTCATATTCCGATGGGATTTGACCAAGACATATCGTCGCTGCGAAGCATTCTTCCGCCATTTGTATTTCCTGCTCCGTTCGACCTTCAACGGCCTGGAGAAGTAGCGCTCTCCAGTGTAGAAACGCCATGAGATAATCTCCCAAGTTGCAGAGTGTTCCGACGACGACACCTTTGCTCTGCACAACGTCGATCTCAAGCCCTGAAATTTCAAGCTTGTTGAGACGTTCGTCTCGGAACCTACAGATGGCTTTGCTGGAACCTGAAGCTGAGAAATTGTATTTGAAGCCCATTGCTGATGTTTGCGGTACGTGTGACCAGTCTGGAACGAATGTTGGAAGGTTGGCGGTGCTTGTATGAACCGGGAAGTGGATTGCTTCGCAGATAATGTCCAGCTTCTCAGTCGTCTTGAGGAGAAAGTCGACAATCTCAGTGTACACATCCTTCACGGAGAGATTATAGTCTGCGCGGAACTCTTCCCGAATACTGGCTGGTAGGGCGCCGAGAACTCCGTACAATTTATCTCGGGGATCAGATGCGAGCTTCCTGCGACAAGTTCGCAGTACCTGCAGAAGAGCCTCCTCTCCATCCGACATGTGGAATTTGAGGTCTGGTAGACTGGCTGGTCCTTGATAAATGAGGGTCTGAACGTAGCTGAACTGATCAGGTGAAGTCGCTAGTCGCCTCTTGAGCTGGTCTTTGTTGTTGAAGATGAGTTCCCCACGGCGCTGGCTGAATAGCACTGAAGCGCTCTGGTATTTCTTCCACTCAAGGCGCGTCGAGCCACAGTAGACCATTATTCGTTTCGCATTAAAGACTTCTTGGACGACCCATAATCGTCTCCAATATTCTCTTCCAAAGAGTGAAACCACCGCCAAAAGGTCACCGTTTTCGGCCCCGGCCGCTAAGATTTTGGAAATATTGCTGGAACCAAAAGGTTCGCCTGTAGTTGCTATGGCGTCCAGAAACCTAACGGCTCCTGTACTGTCGTTCTCTTCTGGCCCGAGCCAGATTGCGACGCTATCCGCATTAGAGTAGATGAACGGCATCAGCTGAACCTGCTGACTCCGCTCATCACGATCCTTTTGGTTAATGCACAGAGCATCTGCCCATACCAGCACGGATGAGTGTTTTTTTCGAAGGGCTCGCAGTGCTCCGTAAAGGCTGACAGCTATGGGGATCAAACATCCTTCAATCTCAATCTTGCGGGTATCACCCGTATCGCCCCAAGTATAAGAAATAGCCATATAAGGAGGAGGCTGTTCCAAAGAAACATGAATAATCTCGCACTTGATCATCGTCTTCCTCTCCGGCAATATTCTAACCAGTCTGATGCATGCATCTTCGATCGGCCTGTACCGGTAAGACAGCTCACTAAAAGATGAGGCGGCTTGCTGACTTTGAAATAAAGGCGGCTTGGGGCTCGGGCTGAGTGCAGTCTTGGGCGTAGGCGGTGATAAAGGTGGCTCAGGGATGAAATCGTACGAAGTTGGTAAGGGTTTGTTCGCATGTCTTGTTCTCGAAGTTACCACATAATGCTGGTTTGCAGCTTGTGGCGGAGAGACATCGTAATCGTATGGGCGTCCTTTGCCTTTGCCCAACCTGAGGGAAGGCGGGGAAGGGACCCGTGCTTCTGCTGACACTTGCGGGTAGGCCATAGGATGGTCTTTGAGCTACCAAGAATTGTAGAATAGGGGCTAGAGCTGGAATTTGGTCACTCGGATCACTTTGCGTTAATCTTCATTTGCTTGAAGTTGGCAAGTTGAGTGAAAGCAGCTGAACTCATGGTTGTGAGCCTTGGAGTCAGCCTGTGGCTTGGAACAGCTGCACCCTATCAGATGGCCTGAAAGCGTCTTCGGCCTAAACAAGGATAGCGTCAGGTCAGATGAGATTATCTTCAAATACCTAGAGGAGAAAATGGCAATGGCATCTCATTAATTGTTTCGATAGTTTTTGGCCTTCTTACATCTCGGGCTGATACAGAAAGCTATCTACATCGAGCTGTTCTGCCAGATCTAGCAACTCTCCAGGCGTCAGCCCTGCCATAGCGTTAGCCGCAAAGAGGTCCCATCCTGTCTCATCCGAGACATGTTCGTGTAACTCCGGTTCCCTAGTCTCCTCTTCGTGGACGTTGGCATGCTCTTCCACTTGGGTCTGTATCTCTGGTGTTGCGATATTACTAGCTGGTGTCAAAGCAGATAACTTCTGTTCTAACTGCTCAAGTTCTACTTTACGTAGAGGAGCAATAAGACTACCTTTTGCAATCAAGGTATCAAAGACGTAGCGAGCATCATCGCGCCACGAATCATCTGAGAGCAGTGATGGGCAGATTATAGGGATGAGATGTAGAAGAAAGGCTGACGATGAGGCATACTCTATTTGGAATGGCAAAAATGCCTCTGTGGCCAACAGTCAGCTTTTTCTTGCCTTTCTTGACGATCTTGCTTACCAATGAGATCTTCATCCGCCAAGGCACGAAGCGTCTTCAAAATTGCCTGCGCTGAGCTGACACATGACTGTATAAGCGATGCAACCGGTGGAGATAGTGATAAGCCATGGGTCATGAGCTGTGTCTTTGACTGTTCGATGTGCATATGCAAAGCGCACATTATCTGCGGCCTCGTTGTGAGTACGACGCACTGAAAACAGTTCAGTTCAAGGATTTCAAGTTCGGCACTTCGCTCTGAAACCTACGTGGTGGTATTGGAGCAGAAGTCTTGTTGCAATCCGTGACGCTTTGCTGATCGAGTCTCGGAAATGATTGTTGATGATATTGTTCAAGTCACGGTTTAGTTCGGCCAAGTTGCGTAGGATAGACTGTGTGTTACTAAAGAGGGTGCCGTCATAATCTTTACCGACACCGTATACCGCTTCAATATGTTAGCAGACATTTCGTGGCTTTGCCGGGGATGGCACTGACTCCCCAGTAGTCGGGCTATTAACCGAGCAAGCTGAACATGAAGGGTTAGACTGAGTGAGCTCAACGAGCTGTCTGCCTGGGAAGGTAGCTTATTGGTGATGTCCTCGTCTCTGATTGCACTTGTCGCACCGATCAGTGCAGCGAACTCTTGGTCTAGCATATAGACTACCCAGAATATTATGTGGCATCGCTTGGAGTGCTGAGCCCCAACAGCTTCTTCGGGCATATGTCTGTGGAATCCAGACAGTACACATATCCGGAGAGCTTGTCCGATGTGTTGATATGCTGCAACTCTCATGTCAATCGACTGAAAGTATATAGCAGCCAGTGTGAGTGCTTGCGCTGAAAGGACAGGATCAAGAGCAATGCCGGCTAACTCTGGCATCAGTGGCATCGCCCTTGCAGCGTACTGATACCCCGGCGGACTTCCATCAACACTCTTCCCACCTAGAAAAGCTTTCCCAAAAGCGATCATGAGTAAATACTGCGCATACCACAGCTTACACGATGCAGCTTTAGCAGACGCATCTTGATAGAGCTCTTTGAAATGCTGAAGAAACTCAGCCTCATCTATCAAACTCGCCAAAGGGCCAAGATAAAACCTCGCAGTCTGAATGAGGAAATATGCATAGTCTGATGGAGGCAAGTTGGAAATATCCGGTGGCTCATCTGGCATAAGTGGTCTCCACTGTAATCGGAAGGCTACTCCGTCAAGGTGCCAGGGTAGAGGCTCGTTGTTTGCTTCGGGGAGATGCTTGCCTACTAGGGCTAGAACTCTTCTGCAGAAGGCCCATGAAGATGCGGGACCCATGTACCCTGTGGGGATCTGTTAGTATATGCCGATGATTGACGGATGGCAACGTACAATAGCGTCCCATAGCTTGGCCGAAGACGTAGTCATTGTCGACGAGGGGGTTTTGTCGGAAGGCGGGTTCGAGGACATCATTTGTGGATAAAGATGCAGCCTCGTTTGCTTCGTCGTTGTCGTCATGATCTTGAGGTGTTTCAAGAGTAAGGTCTTCAGTTACCACGTTAGTCTGGATGACAGGTTGTTGGCTGGTCACTCACCTCCATCAGTAGCCATAGATGCGTCTCGCGTGACTACACCAGAAATACCATAGTCGGAAACAGAAGAGTGTCTCGGTCGTGGTCTACTTCCATTACCAAGAGACCCTGGCGATGGAAGTCCATCTTGTCGCCTCTCCAATGCACGGAGGTAGCTGTCCCAACAATTAGCCACAACAAGACTGGAAAAGGCCATGACACTCACCTCTCAGGCACCGATACTTTCTTTTCCTCCGCCTCGTAAATGCACCTCTCATTCTTCCGTCCACATCTCAAACACGGCTGCGCTCCCGAACACTTGACCTTCATAGACCGACATCGCTTACACCTACCCAACAATCACCATCAGCCATCGGCTTCCAACGGCCCAGATAAGAACTCACGCTTTAGCACATTTCTTAATAATCCGAAATTGAGCACTCTGTGTAGCAGGCATCGTTGCGCAATTGACAATGGCTGTTGAGGAGAGAGGTCGGGGTGCTGTTCCGACTTAAGTCTTTTAGCTGGAATATCATTCCGGCTTGGGTCTTTGCCTAGCGTTTGGTGAGAAAAGCTTATCAGCGGCTTTGGAGGCTGCGTTATCGGCTGTGGAGTGAAAGTGGTCGGAATGAGATCCCGATGGTGGAAGCTTATCACGCGGGGATTGTTACTGTCCTATGTCGGTATAACAGTCCCGACTTTTCCACTTGAGATTTGCGTCTGTTTAAGTTGACTGCCAGGTTCAGTGCTTCTGGAAGAGTTTCCTGTTTCTAGAATTGGTCAGTGCATTGATGTCAGAACTGTCACAATGACCAGGATTTTAACTTTGTTTCGCTCCGCAATTGTACCAAGGTCAGTGGAAACGACATGTCGGACCCGATCATATCATTCAGAGGCACAATATCTGACCCTCCAATAGACCATCAACGTTCCATGCACGCAAATGCCTGATAACAAACACATCAATGCGACTGAACTCGTCAGCTGCAGCTGCAGCTAAGCCTGCATTCTCAGCAGTGCAACCAATCACCAATTTCGAGGAAACGATAGCCAACAGGCCAGACTTTGATCACTCCAACACACCCATCGAGATAACAAAGTCCCCAGATCCATCCTGGTCTTATGGGGATGGTGTGCGCACTGGTCAATCCCCCACTGACAAGATCCACCGAGAGATCGACCCCTACTCGCCTGACAGATCCGTCGGGCAGAACTACCGACTTTTAATTTCTGGAATTGCCCCTCGGCCTGTTGGCTTCCTTAGTACTGTTTCCGGGGACGGCAAAGTCAAGAATTTGGCGCCTTTTAGTTATTTTCAGGTCGTTGATCATGACCCGCCCATGTTTATCGTTAGCTTCTCATCTCGCTTTGGGTCGGCTAAAGATACGTATCAGAATCTGAAGGATACTGGAGAATGTGTCATCAACACTGTTTCGGAGAACATGATAGAGGCAGTCAATGCTTCTTCCATTGATGCTCCATATGGAGTATCGGAATGGGATATCACAGGCTTAACTGAAGCTCCAACAACAACTGTCAAGCCATCCCGCGTTAAAGAGTCGGTACTTTCTATCGAAGGCCAGGTCGTGGATATCAAGGAGTTCGGGGGCCATAAACCCGGAATGAGTAACTATGGAATGGTTCTCATCAAGGCGACGCGGTTCTGGGTACAAGAAGATGCTGCCAATGAAGATTTTAGTCACATTGACCTTGACAAGCTACGACCCATCGGTCAACTGGGTGGCATGTCCTACGGGCGGATATCTTCGACATTCGAGCTTCCGAGAACGAGATGGGTCGATGAGCAACCTAAGAGTGAACTGCTGACCAAGTTGGAGAATGGAAAGACGGCATAGCGAGGCGTGTCCAGTTTGCTTTACTGAAGAACTTCATTCTATATAGATCAACATTAATTCAGCTCCAATCTTAGATCTACTCGTTTCTCATCATGATCTGATATAAATCTCAACAGGTTTCAATTTGTGCTTCTATGTATTGTTTACCCCAAAATTCTACGTCGGAGCTCTTGTCTCATCGCCAGCGCCATGTGCTGCGTCCTCTCAACGGCACCGCGATTCTCCACAGCTCGTCGGTACAAATAATTGATACACTCTTGCACCGAGCCCCAAGGTAAACACTTGTAAATCTTTGGTGTCTCGGTGGTGACTCTGTTCTCCTTCACAGCCTGCTCGTAATCCTGTAACAGCTTACAGCTCAACTCATCGGCCATGCCCATGATCTGAGCACACTTCATAGGCACAGTCGGAAGACCAGCCTCGATGCGCTTTCTATGTGTGCTCAAAGCCTTTTGCGCACTCTCAGCGTTATGTGTCGCTAAAACGAGTGCGGCATCTGGGAAGCTGAGATTGGCAGCTCCATCGGGCACTCTTCGAGAAATTAGCATGTCTGCAATGTCATTATATGAATTGTCCGTATCCTCTTTTGTATCATGAATGAGGGATCGGATCTCGTTCTCGATATATGCGCCGCGAACTAGCTTGATGCCAACAGTCCAGCCCTCTTGGGCCGCTAGCTGGATATGACTTTTCGCATTTTGTCTGGCGCCTTTGAGATAAGCTTGAATGGTGTTGTAAACCAGAGCATTCCCGTCCCTATTGTGTTCGCGCATGAGCGTGATGGTCCAGTCGTCGAGTGTTGGTTGCATAGCTTGTTGTTCCGCGTCTATCCAGAGTTGACATCCGCGCCTTCGAGTCTCGATACAAATATCGTTGAGAGCCTTGTGGAGGTAGCTATTCATAGGTCTGCCAGCCTGTAAAGCGTCTACGGCGATGGGTCCAGCACCTGTCACCCTGAGCTACGTAAGTTGAGGTCACCTGCACATGAATAGGGTACTTACTTAACAGCTAGAAGATCACCGGCCTCGATCATATTGAGAGTATCAAGGTTGCCCTTCTTCCACTCATCGATCATATCGTAGCACTCTTTTGGATAGTCCTCAACGCCAGTCGTCAAGAGCTTCACGTTGGGGTCCAACACGACATCTTTCGAGTATCCGAGAATAATGCCGTGGAAGCCAAGGTTCTTGATGTACTTGACAGTACTTGACACTTCGGGGACGCTATTACCAGCACAAAAGTGGTCATATATAGTCCACTGAAGAATGCGACTAAGCACGGCATTCTTATCGGGATTCAGGATGGCTAAGTTGGACTGTGTGATAAGCGCGATGAATGCAAGTGACGGCCGTAGTAGCCACTTATTCGCCATTACTGTCGTTAAGGCAACGGAACGCAAGAGCACTCCCATAGGTATCTTGGAGAGAGGTGATGGTTGCTCAACCAAGGGTACCTGAGTAGGTTTTAAAGAGGTTCTCAGCGCTGCATTGGTAACAGTTCTGATTTGAGGTTCGATGTGTAGGCGAGAAAGAGGCAATAAACGCCTTTGATGATGAACAACGGTTCTGGAAAGCATGTTGGAGGAAGGAACTTTGTTAGCCCGGCGATGATGAAACGCTCCTAGCTTATCAGAAGACGGCCGTAGCTTTCATATATCCTCATGGAAATGTCAGTGTCACCATCCATCACTCCCCCACCAGCCATCCCACCACTATTATCTAACACCAATCTACGTTACGCAAATAACCGGCATCGGAACGATTCGCCGACGCTTCTATTCCTATCTTGTAGCCTTGAGAGCAAACCCCGCATGATCCAATACACATTCTTCATCACAGAATGCCCGGCGTTATGCGGAAAAGGTCATGAGGTCGTGATACTGTACTCATGCAGATCTCGCTGATAAGTGCCGGGACCAATGGTTCCAGGAGGTGGAGTATCGATTACGAGCTGGATTCGTCTGCATATGCAGGTGTTGTCTGACTTGTCAGTTGGAGTGTCGGAGCGAGATATGTAGTCGGGATGCCATCCCGACTTCTCTTGGCCTGCTTGGTGCCTCTTGACTTATAAAGCGATTGAATTTGAGATGGAATGCAGATGTTTACCGTGCTCTACTACAATATCTCTTTCTCATAGTGACTTCAGTAGCCGAGAATGTTCAGATCTCTTCGCTCTCAGCATCGGCCTCTGGCTCGACTTGGTGCTCTTCACCAGCACGAGCCAAGAGCTCTGTTAGCCAGCCGACATCTGAGTCTGTGGAACCCACCAAAGTTCGAGAATGAGAAAATGGTAAGTAGGCTTAGACTTGAACTCTTCCGTACTAACATGATATCGTAGTTCGACTACGCCAAGGGCTCCCCAGAACGAGCCCAACTCACAGAAAGCATCAAGAAGCTCAAAAGCTCGTTTCCTGTCCAAATTCCCATTCAAATCAGCGGTGCCGTGGTAAGTTCCCTAGGTGCTCAGAGATCTGTCAATATTTATATCAGCCTTAGATCACTAGCAAGCAAATTCTCAAGCAGCAAAACCCATCAAACCACAAAGAAGTCGTGGCAGAATACGCAACCGCCACGCCTGAGCATGTCAACACAGCTATAGACGCCGCTCTCAAGGCTAAACCCGCTTGGGAAGCTCTGCCCTTTGAAGATCGCGCAGCCATTTTCCTTCGTGCAGCTGAGCTGGTAACTGGTAAATATCGCTCTGATATCGTCGCTGCAACCATGCTCGGCATGGGCAAGAATATCTGGCAGGCTGAGATCGATGCTCCAGCTGAAACAGCAGACTTCTTCCGTCATTACATCGATGAAGCATGGAAATTGTATGCCCAACAACCTAAAGTTCAGACGGCGGGCGTATGGAACAAGATGGAGTATAGACCATTGGAGGGCTTTGTATATGCGGTGTCCCCTTTTAACTTCACCGCTCTTGGTGCCACGCTCGTCGGACCAGCTGCGTTACTCGGGAATGTCGTGGTTTGGAAGCCTTCTGACTCAGCTATCCATGCTAGCTGGCTTCTGTACCAGATCCTTCTTGAGGCTGGTCTACCAAAAGACGTCATTCAGTTCTTACCTGGCGAGCCCAACGAGGTGACTGATGCAGTTCTAAAGAGACCTGAGTTCGGTGCTCTAACCTTCATCGGCTCGACCAAGGTCTTCAAGGGGTTACAGAAGAAGATCGGCAACGGTATCGGGGATGAGATATACAACTCGTATCCCCGCGTTGTCGGAGAGACCGGCGGCAAGAACTGGGGTATTGTTCATCCAACTGCAGATGTGAAGAGTGCTGCGCTCAACACAGTTCGAGCAGCTTTTGAGTATCAGGGGCAGAAGTGCTCCGCCAACTCTCGGGTCTACGTCGCTGAGTCAGTATGGCCTGAGTTCAAGAAACATCTTCAGGAGCAGGTCTCTGCTTTGAAGGTCGGGGACGTCGAGAACTACGAGAACTTTATCAACCCGGTAATTCATGAAGCTTCGTTTGACAAGCTTAACGAGATTATCGAAAATGCCAAGAACGACAAGGATCTGGAACTTGTCGTTGGTGGCAAGGCGTCCAAGGACAAGGGATACTACGTCTACCCAACAGTCTACCAGACCACCAACCCCCGTCATGAAATCATGACACAAGAGCTTTTCGGTCCCATCCTCGGTATTTACGTCTTTCCCGATAATGAGTGGGAGGAGACACTGAGGCTGCTTGACACAACATCGAGATACGCCCTTACAGGCAGCATCTTCGCGAAAGACCCCTACGTGCTACGCCATGCTCAGAATGCTCTTAGGCACGCTGCCGGCATGCTTTATCTCAACACAAAGTGTACCGGTGCAGTGGTGGCTCAGCAACCGTTTGGCGGCTCTCGTGATTCGGGTACTAATGATAAGACTGGCACTATGGCCCATTTGCAAAGGTTTGTGAGCACGAGGACGATCAAGGAGGAGTTTGTGCCGTTGGAAAAAGTTCTATACCCCTCCAACGAATGACGTTAGCTACGGTAGAAAGGTGCTGGATTCGTAGCTCAATATGAAAGTTTCTAAGTTCATCCCCCGACCCTTAAGAGCTTCTGGCTCTAGGCGTGGATTAGAGCCCACGATTCTGCCATCTTCCATATTTCGAAACAAGTCATATACCTCTAGGTCATCGCCTGTAAGATCTCGCCCTAACTCCACCACTGAAACGCGCTGCCATCCTGCAAGAGGCTCCAGTCTAGGGTCTTCTGCTGTAAGCTCTCCTGTTTCAAGATTATGATAGCGGACGTAAGACCGTTGTTCGATAGCGGGATCATAGAATAGCTGTGCTTGCCTTGGGGACCGAAGAGGACCTAGTAAGCCTTGTGTAGCTTCTATATCCCACACATAGCAGTCACTCAGAAACTTCCAGGTGTTATCTTCACATGGGCGGAGGAGTACTGGAAAGTCGCAGCCGAGGACGACACAAATCACATCGCCTGATACCATTAGCATGCATTCTGAATATCATAGTTTTCCACATACCTGGCTTTGCGAAAGTACAGGCTGAGCCAATACTACCCATCTCAGTTGTGATCATTGCTCTACCTTTGGAGTGTGTCCAGATGACATATTCCATCATGTCTCCGCGAGTTAGTTTCGATACCGGTGTCGAGGCCGTTGAGAGAAATTCAGTTTTGAACCCTTCTTTGACATGCTCAAGTGTAAATACTTCGGCAGGACGACGTTCAATTCTTGCGTCTTGGATAAAGGTGGCCGCAAAAGCATCCAAATAACTACCCTCACCAGGATACGGGTCTGTGAGAGGACATTCAGGTTCCCAGGATCGCATACAGCGAATTGCCGTCTCGCCATCGTCCCAATGATCAAAGGTCTTTTCAGAGACAGACTTCACTGTGTCGAATCGTATGCCAACTACCTTTAATAAGTTAGGCGCTTGATACTCATATTGTAGAGCGGAACATCCTGAGGCATAGTGGTGTGATACTCTCCGGCCATATGGATCTTCCTCAGAAAGATCGGGAACCCATGAGGGGCAAGTATCCTCATCAGGGTTCCTAGGACGGCCACGCAGCTCCCAGCGGTTAAGATCCTTGGTACTAGCCAGAAAGGAAGACTTGTATAGCTCGTCGACAGGCTGTTCATAATCCGGCTTGACCTCATTCGCAAACCTTGGCGGTAGAATAGCCAGTAGTCCATGTATCTTGTCGTGCGGGTCTGAACACAAGCGGGCTTGATATGCGTTCAGAGTATGTTCCGGTGTTGCTCCTATCAGATTTTTCGTTACGCTTCCGATGACACTGATAGAAACTCGAGCCATGGGCATTTCGTTCTTATTCAGAAGACATGAAACTGCACGACGGAACAAAGGCCAAGAAATAGTTGCGTCGCCACTCTGCATTATGGAATCGCGATTCGCCATGATAGCTTCTTGAACGGTCCAAAGACGGTGAAACCAAGACCGGTCTCCGAGCTTTTTCATAGCTGACCATACCTCATCGGAGAAGGAAACTGGTACATCGCTCTGCCACCAATCGAAATCGGTCGTATCCGGGGATGACATTATCCGACCGTTTGTTGTCCTCTCGATCTGATATCCAATATGGGCTAGCTCAGAGAAAAGCAGCCCCGTATCATACTTTTCTGGACCAATCCAGATGATAACTCGGCTGCAGTCTTGGTAGATACTTGACATCCGAGGAACCTGAGTGGCTCTTTCAACATCGTCGTTCTGGTTGATGCAGATAGCATCCACCCATAGCACGCGCTCTTTATCTTGGTATCTCAAGTGTCTGAGTGCCGTAGCTAGATTCTCCCCAAGCTTGATATTTCCCAGAGACTCGCCTCCTCTTCCCTCGACGGTAGCGACCACAGGGTCACGCTGAGGGCCCCAGACATAAGATAGAGCTTCGAAAGCGGGTTGTGCGGGATTTAGAGGTGAGAGCTCGTACAGTGCCGGGTCTATGGTGGTCTGGGTGTTGCCAAGTATGGACCCTCCCGCTTCCTTCGTCACTCTCGTCGCTTTCATCATTTTCCTCGGATTCCTCACTTGATGCATCGTCGGACTCGCTCATGAAGACGAATCTGCCTTCGACGGTTTCAACGACTTCCCATCCTGGATTGAGCGTCCTTTGTATGAGACACAGCTGTCTATGGGCAGTTCCCGCTGAACCATAGAATTTTATACACTTTTTAAACATGATTTTCAACCTCTCCCAATATTTCCTCCAATACTTTTTGAGCCCATTCAAGGTCTGGAGCTTCACCTGACCACCTATTTACTGTCCACCGCGCAATTTCCAATGCCTCTTTCCAGCCTGTAGGGAGCGTTATTCGACCACTCTTAGCCACAGCCAGCAAGATCAAAGCTTTGGTCACACAAGAACGTGCAATATACCACGTCCCGTGATGCCGGTTATGCCCATAAGTTCGGAAGAGGTGCTCTGCGCACAACTCGAGACATCTCTGCGCCAGCGGGATAGCTCGACCGTAGTGTTCATCTTCTGGTGATTTGTGAAGTATATAGAAGAGAAAGGGGCGGTGAATCCATTCTCGACAGGATAGTTCACGGTTCTTTAGGAATTGTGCTAGTTCATTGTTGGCGTGGACTGCGTTCTTGGGGTCGATTTGAGGTGGAATGTGCGAATACCTGGCACACGTTAGCATCATCTTCTTGCTTGAGCGAATCACTTACCAAAGATCTATCTGTTCGTTGAACTCTTTGCAATGCTCCATAGCTTCAGAGATATTATCACTCCAGCCTTGCTCTCCATTCCGGGCCATCACAGCCATGGCTCGGTTCATCATCCTCCTATAAGAGATTTCTGCCAAGTAATAGAACCAACTCTTCTCCTCTTCAGGAACGATATCGTCATCAAAGTTGTCGCCCCGATCATAAGCCGATGGAGAGGTCAGTTCTGTTGGTGGTGATGGAAACATGTCCGGATAGTCACACTGCGCGATACCGCTTGGTGGTAACGGTATCTCGTACCGGAATTCACTGTGGCAAGCTTCATGAGCAATGTTATCCCAAAGCGAAAGATAGATTTCACTCACTATTCCGTTTTAACACAAGACCAATACAGTCTTTGTTCAAGTCGGCGAGTTTCCTGCGTCGTTGCCTGGGTCGACTTTTTCTGACTGCGAGTCCAGAGAATGTTTCGTAAATCGACGCAAGCCCGATTGAAGTGAAACCAAGCTTGCAGTGGATGAAGGCAGTACATCTCATATATACCACAGAGAAACAGGCACTGTATATATAAGAGTGATGGCTGGAGGAGTCCAAGCCTTTTCTTTGCCGCCAGGTAATATGATGCAGCGGTATCCGGGTCCACAACCGTGGTTGTCGATGAGCGTGTTGAGGCAGGAGAGCCGTCAACATCTGCCTCCGTGTGGAAAGGCACTGATAAACAAGCAATTGCGCATGATACAAGCTTGAAATTCTTAGTATGCTCACTTTAAATGACCTGGGTAAGTACTTACAACAAGACAAGACGCGCCATCCCACCGTGGCCCATTCTCGGCTGCTTCTCTGACCTTCTTCTTATAATCCTTGACATCCAAAATTGGATTCTTGATATGCACGTATGCTAGAAATCTTTTTGAAAGAGGAATAAAATCCTCCTCTTGAACACCTCTCCCTGCCGAGACGCCCCGGGCATCACTGGACCTTGCTTCTACATCCTCATCTAGCTCCAGAACGAAGGAGTGGACTTCAGGCACTAGGCCCTGAAATATTGGCCACCGCATAATACTCTCACAATTATTAGATTTTGAAGGAAAGTCAAGGCGGTCGAGGACCTGCAGTACGTCATCTTCAGGGACAATAGTCGTCAAGTCTCCCGATGCGTGTATTGGAGCAACACGCAAGGGCTGGGTTGCAATGGAATGTCTCTCTGATGAATTTGATGCTTCATTCGGCGAACCAAATGACCCTGTATTGTTCACGAGTACTGCCAAAGGTCGAGACTCAAGAAGAGAAACGACGTGGTTGAGTCGGTCCAGGATGGTCAAACTGGCAGGATCATAGCTATCCAACACGTTAGTCGATGATAGCTACCGTTCGTCTGTTACTGACCTTGAGTAATCACTATCAGGACCTGAGCCAGGATAGACACACTGAGCACCGCTTCTAGAGCAGAACCCACAGACTGGACGAACATTATCGCACTTGGTCTTCCTCAATCGGCAAGATTGGCAAGCTGTCACGGCCCGTTTGCGGTGATACATGGCTGCCGTGCGTGGACGCTTATTGCCCTGTCCCTGCTGACCCGAGGAGCTGGTACCACCCTGGCTGAACATTGTGGAGTGAGGAACTGGAAAGGATCTTGCATGAGGGAGATGGAATGTAGGGGAGTAGCGGAGATCTTAAGTTTGTGGTGGTTTGCTTTGGTGCAGCTTTGGTCTCGCGGAGTAGCGGACACTAAGTTCAATTTGTGTTAGCTGTTGTTTGACGGTGGGGAAATGGGATACCCTACACTATCTTGGCGGCGCGTGGGGGAGCAAGAAAATAAAAGACTTCACAAGAGGTTGTAAAAGTAAATTTAGTAAAGACTTTACTAAACTTAGACTAGATTGCCTAAGTCTTTTCATCATTTAGGATAAAAAGCTTGAGTATTCTTGTCTCCCTTGGATGGTATGCAAGGATCATAGCGTGAGAAAAGGGTGTGGCATTCTGTGCTCACAATATCGATCAATACATCTATTATTGATCTCCTTCTAGTCCTGAGGAAACTTGGCACCGCCCTGCCTTCTAACCTCATCCATTATCTCCATGACCCGAATAGTCTCAGCCCACGGCATAATATCACTCTCAACCTTGCCAGCAGCAATATCAAGAGCCACCGCATCAGCCTCCCAATAAAATCCTTTACCAGGTCTCTCAAACTCATATTTCTTCCCCTCGCTCTCTCCATCCTTGTAAACAGTGAATGACGCAGGGACGGAACCTGCAAAGCCTTCTACAACGATATGGCCCTTCGTACCTTCGACGCGGCAGAAAACCTCAGGGGTTTTGACCTTCGAATTGGAGGTCAAGATACCCTGTTTTCCATCTGGATGTAGGAGGATGATGGAAGTGCCGATGTCGACACCATTGACAAGAGTTTGAGCGGCAGTGATCTCTGGTGTAGTGGCCTTTTCACCGACACCTGCATCGAGGGTCACAAGGCCCCACGTAAGACTGTAGATGCCAATATCCAACAGGCTGCCAGCACCGAGAGATAGGTCTTTCAGTCGTGAATCCGGACCCTTTGATTCGAT
This sequence comes from Fusarium pseudocircinatum, assembly GCA_013396035.1. NCBI lineage: Eukaryota > Fungi > Ascomycota > Sordariomycetes > Hypocreales > Nectriaceae > Fusarium > Fusarium pseudocircinatum. The sequence goes on from JAAOAS010000123.1 coordinate 93,010, forward strand.
ATTCTGGTTCATTGCAAAGTCTGCAAATACACGAACCACATCGCCAACAGCCTTGTCCTCATGAATGATCTTCTGGAGAGATTCAACTAGGGGGAAGAAGCGAGTCCACATAGCCTCCATAATAAACACTCCCTTCTTCTTAGCTGCATCCAGAACCTCTCTTGCCTCTCTGGCGTTAAGAGTGAATGCCTTCTCGCAGAGAACGTGTTTTCCGTGTGAGATAGCATCGAGGCAGTTTTTCTTATGAAAGCCATGAGGAGTTCCGATGTAGATAATATCAACATTGGGGTCTTGGTAAGCTTGCTCATAGCTTCCATAGATGGGTGGAAGTTGAGTTTGTCCTGGCATATGGGTTTCAACAAAATTCGTTCCCTTCTCAACTGAAGATGATCCAATGGCTTGGATGTGATGTGTTGCTTGGGCGTTATCTCTCTCAATGAGGAGGTCTTGGATGAACCATGATGAGATCAGACCAGTGCCGATGATGCCCCATCGCAGAGTTGGCTTTGACTGAGACATAGTGATAAAATTCGGGAAGGTAAGTAATAAGTTGTATGAAATGAAGACTATTGGAAATATGAGGAGTGGAATTTGCAGGGTAATAAAGCAAGGCATCGATATTCACATCATCCATCGACTCCGGCTAAATGCAGTCCAAGATGGAGCAACTTCTCCGCTGTTTAGCGTAACTCCGCTACTCCCCGACTACGACCTCATCCCACTCCGGCATAACAACGGGAAATCCCCTGGTCCTGGTCCTTGTCCTGGTCCGGTCAATGAGCTTAATCCGGATAAGTTAAGACCAGCCACGGATATTCAATGGCTCTTTCAATGATCATATTTCCGAAGACTTGGCAAGATCTCTCGTTCGTTAAAAGGCATGAGGATGACATAGTGGCAAATGAATCGACTGGAAACAATCAAACAATAGTTGTTAATACTCATCTAAACCGAAAGTCGTATACCCAAGAGTAGGCTAGAGGACTAACATAAACTTGCAAATCATCTTCCTGAAACATTATCCCAACATCCTCAATCTCCAATAACATCGATATTCGTACCTCGACACGCAAATAGCTTGTATGGGAGCCTAGTGGGCGATCTCAACCTGCTTTGCATTGCCTCCTTTCTGCCCAGTGTTCTCCTCTCCAATAGCTGATTCGACCCTAGCCAACTTATCCTGGTCATCCAACTTTCCTTCAAAGACTTCTCGGATCTCCTCAAGCGTATGTCCCTTCGTTTCAGGGAACAAAAACCAAATGATGACGAAAAGAACTGCAAGAATACAACAGAAGACGATGTAGTATTTCCAGGTGATAGCCTTCATAGCGATTGGATTCACCTGGTTACCGACAATAAGACCAGTGAAAGATGAGATATAGGTGATGGAAAGACCACGTCCTCGGAGGGTATATGGAAAGATTTCGACGGGGTATGCTTGGAGAAGTGGTGTCCAGGCGATGTCATAGAACAGATAGAAGATGAAGATGAAAGCCACCACCGCACGGCCTGTCGACTCATCATGGCTGCTGACGAAATGCGCAGTAAGGCCGGTCCAGATGATATAAGAGACAAGCATGCCACCAGTGGAAAGCAGAAACAAAGTCCGGCGCCCAAGTCGATCTACCATCATAGCTCCCAGGAAAGTCGAAGCGAGCCAATTGAAAATCTGAAGAAGTCCGTTGATGAGGGTCTGGTCCTTGACCTTGGTAATACCAATCGTGTTGAGCACGAGGACGAGATAGTAGCTGACGACTCCGACACCGTTCCATTGAGCAAACCAGCCAACGATGACAGCAATAAGCGTGCGTTTGCGGTTCGCTGGAGTGCGGAAAAGTTCAGCCCACGAGACGGCGGAAATAGCGTCGGCTTCCAGGGTAAGTGCCACTTCGATTTCTTGCATCTCGAATTCGACGAGGGGAGACTCGAGATCGCCGCCTGCGTGGAACTCGGCAAGGACCTTTCTAGCTTCCTCTTTACGTCCCTTGGAAACAAGCCATCTGGGTCGGTTATGTCAACTTACGGGATATCGTGGATTGATGCGACGTTCTTACCTAGGGGATTCTGGCAGGAAATAGAGGCCCAGAAGCTGGATGACAGGCAATGCACCTTGCAGGAGAGATGGAATTCGCCAGCTCCAAGTCGTCGGGTTCTTGAAAGTGCCATATGTACACCAAGCAGCGAAAATAGAGCCAAAGTACTGAATTCGAGATACGATTAGCCTACTACACGATAACCAGAAAATTGATGAATTCCCGACTTACGAAAAAGGTGTTATACAAGGCAGTCACTTTGCCTCGCTGCGTCGGGTATGCAAGCTCAGTGATAATGATAGGGCTAGGTTGACCGATGAAGCTAGTGAAGAAACCTAAGAAGGCTCTCGCAATGATAAAGCTGTGTAGGTTCTGCGAAAGGCCCTGTAGAGTTGCGAAGCCAATGCAGGTGATGAGACCAATAAGAATAGGGAGCTTGCGTCCCCAGCGATCACAGATATAAGCTACCACGAAGAGGGAGATGACTTTGCCGAGAGGATAAACAGAGTTCATTAGACCAAGAAGCGCGCCCTCTGGACTGCCGAAGAACTCACGCCATTGAGGCAGAGTTTGGAGACCGTTCATCATTGATCCTAGGCATGTCAGAGTTGGACCTGGAACGGTGAGGAGAAGGGATGTATACCATCGTAGCCGACGGAGGCGGAAGAGAATAGAGGGACCAAAAGGCATAAGTTGAGCTTGATCAGATGCCAAGTCATGTACCATGGTTTCGTATTCTGAGGTAGAACCTATAGAGGAGAGCCGTTAGTCTGTGTACGGAGAATGCGCGAGAGACATAAGGTGTCGTACTCGTGAGAGCTCCGATCCAACAGCCAATTCGGCTTCTTTCTTTCCTGAAAAGATACCCATAATCTCAAACCAGAGTGAAAGATGCAAGATAGAAACGGGCAGTGAAACGGGCAGTATTACGGGTCAAAGAACCACAATAACTTGATGGTTTGAGGAACGAAGAGGTCCAAAAGAGGGGATGATAAGCTCTTTTTAAAGCATTAGGATGCTTGCTCAAGTAGACCCCGGATTTTCGTTCCCCGTAACCGAGGAAACTTGGTGACCCCGTGGGGAAGAAGATAAAGGATGGTTACATTTTAGCATGGAGCGAAGCCAGGGAGCGAGTCATGATCCTTTCGCGGAGTAGCGGAGCTGAATGCTCTTTTGGTGTCGGGGAGTAGCGGTATGTGGGGAATGCAGTGATACTCTAACCCGCAGGATACTACGTATCGATGACAGAGGAGATGAAGGATAAATAGCTGTTCTTTTTAACTCTTCCAGCCTTTGACTTATACCCTTTTTGTTACAGCCTCTGAGACCAACCATTCATTCAATACCTCTATCACTTATCACCATGTCAAGCACATCAGATCGCATCCTCAGAGTCGGAATCATCGGCTGTGGAGAGATCTCGCAAGTCGCCCATATCCCCAACATCAACTTCCTATCCCACAAGTTCCAGACAACATATCTCTGCGACATCTCCAAGCAGGCTCTAGCCCACTGCACCACCAAAGTCCAAGGCGGTACTCCCAAGACAACCACCAACCCTGAAGAACTCTGCTCCTCGCCAGATGTCGATGTAGTCTTGATTGCCAATGCTGACGCATACCACGTTGAGCATGGCATACTCGCGCTCAAGAATGACAAGTACTGCCTTATCGAGAAGCCGGCTGCGACTTGCTTCCGAGATATCGACAGACTTATTGAGGCGGAGAAGGCTTCCAAGGGTAAAGTGTTTGTTGGAACGATGCGACGTTATGCTACTGCTTTCATTGATGCTGTGGAAGAAGTTGGGGGCATGGAGAAGATTCAGTATGCGAGAGTGAGGGATATTATCGGACCTAACTCCACCTTTGTCGAGCAGAACGGCACATTTCCTCAGAAGTTCAATGACTTCTCTGAGGAAGACGGCCAGGATAGGAGCCGTCGAGAAGCTGATATCTTTGAGCAAGCTCTTGTCAAGGAGTTTGGAGTGCCCAGTACACCCCAATCGCAAAGAATGCTAAGAGTTCTCGGAGCGTAAGTTATCTTCACGTTATTATGTAATATCAGTCTGACTTATGATATAGTCTTGGAACTCACGACCTCTCAGCGATGCGCGAGATTCTCGGCATGCCCAAATCCGTTGCCGGCGCCGTCCTAACCCTCCCCGGTATCTTTAGCGTACTATTCCAATACGATGGCTTCCCCGTCACATATGAATCAGGTCTCAGTGGTGTGCCTCAGTTCGATGCGCACATCGAAGTCTACTCAGCCAACACAATTGTTAGAGTCAGCTTCGACTCTCCTTACGTCAAGGGCCTACCGGTGATTATGACGATTCGAGAGAAGATTGGTGAGGGTGGCTTCCAAGAGAGGATCATCAGGAAGACTTATGAGGATCCGTACACACTAGAGATGCTAGATCTTTATGATTGCGTTGTCAGAGAGAAGGTGCCTAAGACGAGTGCGGTAGATGCTCGGAAAGATGTTGAGCTGTTTGAGATGATCTTGAAGGCTGGTGCTGATAGATTTAAGTCTTAAACAGACTTTTAGACTCATTTATGAAAACAAGTTACTGTCTCAGCTGACGAAGGGACTCAAAGAAAGGCCGCTGTTGGTTGTAGAGCTCGATGCTCGAGATGCCAAGCTATATATTCGTCATAGGGTTATGAACTGAGTTAGCTAGATATTTACGGCCAAGACTCAACCCCGCGCAACTCAACATCATCACAACATCGACAGTGTCGTCGTGCTGAAAGTCATGCAAGCAACAACTTTATTATCTCCCCTATTAGACTTCATTACCTTGGAATGCGAGCTTCCTGGCTCCAGACACGATGACCCTCGAACCAGACGACCTCTCAGAGCTTTCGACAAGTTTACACCGCCGACCTTTCTCTGGTTGCACCTAGAATGTGCGCTATGGTTTACATATTCCCAACGCCTTTGGAAACTTGATAGCCAATTTCTTCAATTTGTCTTGGTACTTCTCTCTCTGGTCCTATTTGTCTTGCCATGGTTCTTTCGCGGGTGGATAACCAGCATTAATCGACTCAAATCAGCCACTAAAGCAGCCTTTTTGCACCAAATTTTACTCTCAGCTGTGGCCTTTCCATTATTTATATGGGAACTCGTTCATGAACTTAGCTGCTGGGAAGTCAAGCGCTTTCTTTGCTGTGCTGTTCTCCTGGTTTTGGCGGCTGCAACGGGGGTTGTCAGAATGTCACGGTGGAACAACTTTGTCGGCAACGGGCCCGAGAGGAGGCTCTCTTCAATCACAGATGCACAGGCTGCACTAAAATGAAGATGGTAAAGCGGCTTGGTAATTGAGCAGAGAACTTCTACAGTCACCCAAGCGAGGCCGTCGCGATGTTTCAGGCCCTCCTCTTATCAATCGAGAATGGTTCAGTTCCGAGCAGCAGACTCAAATATTTTTTAAAGGAGTGTATTAGTTAGATTTTTATCGTGTCCGACAAAATCAATGCTCTAAATAAGTAAATACCAAGAATAGTAGCTCAATCAATGCCATAATAACTCATAAAGGACTGTTCCAAACAAAAATTGACAAACACCATATCTATCTATGCACGCTAGTAATGTTCTATGCAACGCTATGCCAGTGTAAAACCATTACTGAAAAATGTGAAGGAATTATGCCTCTTACTTGGGGCAGACGGGCTTCTTCTGAGAGCAAGCGTCCTTCTTGCAGCATCCCTTGAAGCCGTTGGCGCAGACCTGGAAGAAACCGGTGCCAGGGCGGCAAGTGCCATCAGAGCGAGCCTTGACCTTGAATGTCTGGGCGGGCTCGTAGGTGCCGGTCTTGTAGTCGGGGCACCAGGTGTTGCCGCAGGCATCGCCCTTGCAGCAGCCGCGGAAGCCGTTGGAGCAGGATTGGAAGAAGCCGGTTCCAGGAGGGCAGACGGTGGGGTCATCGGAGCGCTTGGCGACGGCGTCGGGGCAGATGGGAGCGGAGCCGGAGCAGGCGTCGGACTTGCAGCAGCCTCGGAAGCCGTTTGAGCAGGACTGGAAGAATCCTGTGCCGGGGGCGCAGACAGTGGGATCGTCAGATCGCTTGGTGTTATCGGGGCAGACACCAGCCTTGCCGGTGCAAGCATCGGATTTGCAGCAGCCGCGGAAGCCATTAGAGCAGACTTGGAAGAAGCCGGTACCAGGAGCACACTGTCCATCAGGGAGAGAAGCAGGAGCAGGAGCAGTGGTAGTCTCAGGTTTGGGCTTGGGGGCCTCGGACTTGTTGTCGGGGCAGACACCAGCGGTACCAGTACAAGCATCAGACTTGCAGCAGCCTCTGAAGCCGTTGGAACAAGACTGGAAGAAACCGGTACCGGGAGCGCAGACAGTAGGGTCATCAGCGCGCTTGACCTTCTTGTCATCAGGGCAGACAGCGTCCTTGCCAGCACAGGCGTCGGACTTGCAGCAGCCCTTGAACCCGTTGGAGCAGACCTGGAAGAAGCCAGTACCAGGAGCACATTGGCCCTCAGGAAGAGAAGCAGGAGTAGTCTCAGGCTCCCAGTGCTCTCCCTCCCCGGTCTCGGTAGGTTCAGAGCACTCCTCGGTCTCAGTAGCATCAACAGGCTTGGTGATAAAGACAGGATCGCAAGTACCCTCGACGAAATCAGTGCACCACTTTATGGCACAAGGATCGACGGAGCAATAGCCGCGGAAACCATTGTTCGCACAAGTGTAGAACTGGCCGACGCCTGAGCACTCAGTTTGAGAGCGGGCGGTAGGTCCAGCAGAAACATAGCCAGCAACGGCAACAAGAGCAAAGATTGTAGAATGCATAATGTTATGAGATTGTCGAAAATTTAAAACAGTTTTGTTTGGAAAAGTGATGAAGAAACTGTGGCAGACGACTGAGAAGAAGCGAAGGTTTGTAAGGAAATAAGACCTGACAAAGGAAAATAAGGAAATAAGAGAAAAAGGAAAAGTTGTTGTTGATTTGATGTTTTGTGATGTGATGATGAGAAGAAAGAATTACATTCGACGAGAATGCGTTGCTTTCTTATACCAGATTTGCGTACAGGTGAAGCTGTCTGAATGCAGTAAGAGTCTGCATGCTTAGTCTCCGACTCTCAGCGGAGGAGGCTGTGACGTCTCACAGCCCTCACAAGAATAAGCCGTCAGATCGGGCTCAGCCCCTCAGCCCCAAGATCACATTATAAGTTAGCCCTATTTTAAGCTTAAGGACTCGGTGTAAATTAGGTAAAGTGAAGGTTCCACAGCAAACAGCAACTGCGCCGTCGGGATGGTCTGGACTGGTCTTTACAGCCCTGTGTCGCTTTTAGTGGCATTTGCCAACATTCCCATATTTTGGTGGATGGTCAAGATGGTCAATCATTGGAGCAGTCGTTGTAGCTCATGATTTACTTGTTTTCGAGGGAGAGCTGTTCGGGTCTTCGGCATTGAAAATGTAAAGCCTCTTTGGACTAAGATTCAAGCTTATTGTCACTAAACTCGACCATGTTTTCTCGGTTCAGCTCACTGCCGGGTCTAATTGTTCTTCGGGGGCCATGGCGCAGCAGCTCATATGGGGCCTCTATTACCTTGCAAGGACAGCTTACGCCGAGCATCCATCGGGCTGTCGGTCATGCATGCTATGATGGTATTTGTGCAACAGAAAATATCAGCTTACTACAGACGGGCAAAGCCTTGGTGTCACGTACTAAGCCTTAGCATGGCAATAAGCGGTCAGTCAAAAGCACTTGCGCTACGCCATGGCTTATCCATCGAAGATGGTTATTGGGGATGAGATGGTGGTGCATCAGCTGGATCGAAGGATGGTTTACGGCTCAGACTTAGCAGCGGCGGATTTTGCCGTACTGTGGTTTCCGCCCCCGATGCCTTGAATTGTACCGTAAGTGAATGTCAGATTATTCTGCATGGCGAGTTCTTTGGAGCTGAAGTCATGTGTAATCAGCCACCAAAAGGCAATATATCATTCACGCGGATGTTTAGCTCTTCATGATCCTTGACTTCTCGCTGGATCCGCGTCTAGCATGGCTGCATGGTGGCTCTTCATACTGTGAGAAGTGGTAACTTCATAAAGCTGAGCTTACATTCAAGCTAGTACTTGAGATTACTATTAGTGGACGCCATTTTGCTAAGACAAGCCATTATCTAATGGTGACGCCCTCATCAAGCCGCCTAATAGCCGAGAGTTTCCAGAGGCCTCTCTTTGACTAGTAGCTAAAGTCACCAGTCCATTAGGTTCTTGGGTATAATTCTTTATGCTAAACATCGCTCACAAGCCACCAATAAGATAGAGCGTGCCTCAGAAGCACGCAGGGCACGGGATCTGTTGCTTTGGAATGCTTGCTGGTATCAAGAATCATTTCACGCCCGTGATCCCAGAGCTGCGTAATCAGAAAAGACTTTTCTAACGATAGTAAATAGCTCTTCTCACAAAACTAAAAACTACTTTTAGTGTATGAGACTAGGCAATCAGCATTGTAAGACGGCTTGGTCCTTCGACGCGTGAACACGACTTGAGTTATCCAGATAAACAACGCATACTCCAGAGCTATAGGCAAACGAAAATAGCAATTTATAGCTCCTATCAACTCCCAACTAGATTTAGATTCAGAGGATTTGAATGACCTTAATCAGACCTTTTACATAACTAGGACTTCGCGTGGGCGAGAGGTCTAAAACAAGCGTTATCCTGACAACCAGTCATCTGACGTGATCACAGTCGGAGCTGGCTCCCCGCAAGAAATCCTTCAACTGAAATAGATTGGAAAATTATGTTCCTTTATGTGACCAAAAGTATGTATGGTGAGCGTGGCAAACCATGGGAAGAGACCAAGTGGTCGTATTGAAAGGCTTTTGAGTTATGATATGGATTCCCAGAGCAGACAAAGACACAATGTGAAGGTTGTCCATGGTTTCGGTGCCTCTTTAGGCCTTTCTATGTCAGCAGTGACGTGATATTAAGTAATAGATGCTCTAAAAGTACATGTTTGGGTGTTTCTGCTCCATCTCCTTAGCTTTGCTTCCGCCAGACTCCTCCGGAATATGAATATCATTCCTCGGCACAACATCATCATCAGCATCTTGCAACGTAATTGTTGCTCCCTGGTCATCTCCAGCATTATCAGGAAAATCCACAGTCTCTGACTCGGGTGGTGTGGCATGAATAGATCGTGCACGTTGATCTTCATCCATCAAATCGTCGTGCAGAGTTGGCGAGTGAGTTTGCTCTGATCTACTTCGGTACCATGCTCTTATTTCATCCACATTTCTGAGTGGAAGGCTATCCCATTCTCTTATACGGTCGTCTTTTCTTTGTGATGAAGGCTTGAGTGAGATGTGGTTGTTGTTGGGTTCGTCGATAGAGTGTACGAGCCGAAACAGAGCTTCTTCTGTCTCTGCAAGACGAGCCTCTAACCTTGTTATAAACCCAATTGGGAGACCTCTAATACTTTATCAGTATTATAGTGGTCAATGTGAGTAGTCATGGTAGTAATACCTCTTGTTTTGTTCTGGATAATGGCAGTTGGTAGGATCATTGGTGCACTGCAGACAATGCGGCCTGAGCAGCCGTTAGCACGACGATCTCCGATAAGTATCTGAAACACTTACAGCTGCCTATCACACTAGCGAGTTCTCAATTTAGTAAAAAGCTTTCTGTTTCCCCGGAATTGCGACTGGGGCATGGGATCTCACCTTGCGCTTCCGCTGCCGACAGTGACTACACGCTATCGGATTCAACTGCCTCTCAACCTCCTGCTCAACTGAAGCCTCATTATTCGCCATGTAAACAATTCACTTACACAAGGACCAATCCTTGTGCAGCATCAGTAAATCGATCGGGGTTCGTTCCCCAGAGTCAAAACGTCGCTCCACAGGCAGAATGACTTGTTCAACCCCGCCTCGGCCTTTTCTTTGTCCGGGCGCGACACTAGCACTTTTGCAGCTTCAGCTTACTCCCTCTAAGCTTGGCAGTCCCCAGCATCGTCAATTCAATTCATCCACTCTTCACAGCCTGGCATTTAGGATGTCGTGTGAAGATGTCTTCTCATCACTCACCGTACGATAATATCGAGACAGCGTCTCACTCAACCCTAGGTCACTCAGAACCTCAAGGCCAGAAACGAAAACACTCGACTTCACAACCTGGACGCGAATATGGATTGATGCGCGATACAGGTGAACACGATGCCGCTCGATTTGTAGGAAGCGGTAGTGGAATCCACTATATTCGTGCTGTTCATCTTCGTCTTGCCAAGAGATCGGCATCAAGAACTACAGAACCTGGGTCTTCGACGATAAACACGCTTATTCCCGGTGAAGACGACCAACTTCGTCAAGATGCCTCAATAAGAAGAAATCGAGAGCAGTTTCTCTGGAAAGATGATGAAGTCTGTGGAAATGACACAAATGAGACCTTTGAAGACTTGGTCGAGTGGTCGAAGAGCTATTTCGAGGCATGGCATCCTGTTCTTCCGTTCCTTCACGGTCCTCATGTCCTAGGGTTGTTTGAAGAGGTTGCGAAGAATGGAACGCTATTGCTGGAGCCTATCGATATGGTCATCTTGAAGTCTGTCCTTTCTATATCGCTGGCGGATAGTCGACAGGCCACTCCTTTCAAGAAGCCGATTCCAAAAGTGTATCTCTTCAACAGTGTCGACGATGCGCTAGCCAGCTCACAGTTTGCTTTGAGCCAGCCTGCTTCAATTCGTTCAACTCAGGCAGCTTTGGCTATTCAGCTGTTCCTAACTTCGATGCTTTGTCTCAACGCCGCGTCAAGGCTAGGTGGACTCATCGTCAGAACGGCGTTCCATATGGGCCTTCATCGATGTCCGGCGCGGTATCCCTTCTTCACAGACAAGGAAGTTTCAGTTCGACGCAGAGTTTTCTGGTGTATCTACATCCTAGAAAGACTTCTCTGCCAATCTCTCGGACTACCTCTCGATATACGAGATGACGACCTGGACGTCTGCTATCCCGGCGAGGAGCGCCACACAATAACGAACAGGGAAGAAAATCCCGAACGATTACAGCTCCTTACGTTTGTGGCAAAGCATGCTCGGATACGTGGGCTCATTCTTGAGCTGAGGAACAAGTCTATGCTTCAACGACAGGACACCGCAGATCGAGCAGCGTTCGTCCAAGCCGAGCTAGCAAAATGGTTCAATGAAATTCAAGACGCGGTAGAAGAGGACGATCTGGCCGATACAAGCTCAACTACTCCAGCAATATCTGAACATCACAAGGTTATGCTTTTGGTGCTGAAACATGAGTCCGCAATATGCTTGAACAGACCTGGTCTTGCTTCAGAACATCCCTCTTCCTCGTACTCATCTGCCTTTCAAGCATGTATCTCAGCTGCAAAGTCCATCTTGATAATCCTCAAGAAACATCGAAACCGCCACCAGTTATCTGTAGACTCAAATAGTGCAAAGTCTCAAGCACCGCTATTGTGGCCTTCCTTCACGTGGTCTATATGGATCAGTGCCTTTGTTCTTATCCACGCCGCCTTTGAAAAACAGGTCCATCTAGGTAGTGCAATGAGGTTTGAACTTCACTTCTCCTTTTTCTACGTTTACTGACAATCTCCTAGACACGTTGCTGCAGCGAAGGACATCCTTGGCCATCTAGCTGCACGAGATACATCGTGGCCTGAATACTGTCTTGGGGCCATTGATGAGCTTACCTCTACGGTGCAAGAACTCTCCCAAGAGCGGCCCACGATGATTGAATCGCCGGTAGATGCCATCATCACAACACGCAGTTTCTCTCCAAGTATCGGAAGCCAAGTACGGGGTGGTGAAAATACGACGCCCACGAGACTTCCAAGAACACAGCATGCTCAGTCTCAAGGTACAGAAACAAGAGACAGCCCAAACTCTATCCCTCAAAACACCTCTTCCAATCCCCAAGCATTCCAAGGACTATCCTCCACTCAACCCTTCAGACCACAACAGAATAAACGACCACGGACAACGTATCATTCTACGGGTATTCTACCTCAAGACATACCTTACTCCCAACCCCAAAATCCTCAAGCCCCATATCCCAATGACTTTCTATCTACACCAAACACTTCGCTAAATCCAGAAGGACAACCTGGGATGAACTTGGATAACATACCGTTAGAAGGCCATGAATCAATTATGTGGTATGATCAGCTCTTTGCAAGTTCATTCAGCGCTATCGATAATCCTTTTCTTGTAAATGCGGAGTTTGACGCTTCTGTTGATCCGACTTGGAATTATTTACGATAGAGTCACTAGTATTAATACATTATACCTCCTTCACTCGAACGACCTTCCTGTCCTTGTTTAATACCACTTGTATATGCTTCTTCTCACTTGACCCCTCGCCCTGGAAGAAGTTATCGTTCTGGAGACGCTCAAGGAATAGCTCATAAGCAGGCATATACCCCTTCACAAACTTGATGACTTGCTCGTCCGTCATGCCCGGCTTGTGCTGTCTCAACGCCCTCTCCTGACCTAACCTCCATTCGTAGACCTGGACGAGTCTATCTGTACTCAGATGTAGAAACCCATCAAAGTGCTTTGGCCCAGCGAATGTCTCACAGTATCTTCTCAAGTTCTCGTTGATGAGCAGAAGATGGCTTAGATCATGGCTCGCCAGCGTGTTCGTTAGAGCCCATTCTTCAGACTGCTGTGCTTCTGAGGCTTTAGCTTTCTCCCACTTCCTCTTCACTTCCTCATCAGTCAAAGGTTTGAAGCCAAGCGCCCAACCCTCAAAGATCAGAACATCAAGGCCTTCATCCAGCTGAACTTCTTCCCATTTCTCAACGGGAACCCTTCCACCCTGACCACTGTGAAGGCTCTTGTCAAAAGCTGGCCATTTAACAACTTTCTTGCCACTCTCAATCCGTCCAAGAACTTGGTCGAAGAAATCCTTCGCTAGAACTTCGTCGTGAGTTCCGGGTTGGCCACGAGTTTGCAGAAGACCATTATCTTGGTTCGCTTCTCGAAGGGCTACAAGTTCTGGGTGGTCATGATAGAGATCATCCAAGGATACCATGCGAGTCTTGAGATGGTGTTGATTCGTGAGGGCTTGTGAAAGAGCTGCAGCCCATGTCGATTTTCCACTGCCTTGAAGACCAGAAAGGCCTAGAACAAATGGCCTTGGGGAGATCTTCCGATGGTTTTGGATAGCAGGGACAAAGATGTCGAGCACCGTATCAATAGCTTTGGGATCGATCATGGCTAGCGAGATGGAAGATATTGTGTACTTCGTGGTAAAATTTACAAAGAGAGTAAGCGATCGATAAAAATATTATCCCTCAAGATATCTTGAAAGGCAAAGAGAAGAAAAGTCCCTCATATCAACTTTGGCATTCTTCTAAGTGATGGACAATCATTCCCCGCATCATAAGCCACTATTCACGGAAAAGCGTCAATCGCAACGGACTTGAAGCGCCGCTCACTTCCTTTCCCGGACCGGGCAAGGCGATGTTGAAGCGGACATTTCTAAGTCCGCCCACCTCCACACAAAGCATACTCCCAATCCGACATCTTGGTATATAAGAGTATAACATATCTATCTTATACAAACTCATCAACATCTTCAATCCTCATAGCAAGTCTTTACAAACTCATCATGTCTCCCTCCGCAGTCACCGCCAAGAAGTCCTACAGCATCGCCTCCATCCCCGCTGATGGAATCGGCCCTGAGGTCATTTCGGCTGGTATCGAGGCTTTAAATGCTTTAGCCGATACTCTCCAGACTTTTGATCTTGACTTTACTCACTATGATTGGAGTTCGGATACTTACAAGAAGACTGGGAAGTATATTCCTGACGGTGGTCTTGAGCAGTTGAAGAAGCATGACGCTATCCTCTTTGGCGCCGTTGGAGCCCCTGGTAAGTCTACTAAATGTTCTGATGAAACTTTATACTCATGCTACTAGATGTCCCTGATCATATCTCCCTTTGGGGTCTCCGTCTGGCAATCTGCCAGCCCTTCCAACAATACGCCAATGTCCGCCCAACACGCATCATGCGCGGCACACAATCTCCTCTGCGTAACTGTAAAACTGGTGATCTCGACTGGGTCATCATCCGTGAGAACAGCGAAGGTGAATACGCCGGTCAAGGCGGTCGTTCGCACCGCGGTCACCCCTGGGAAGTTGCCACAGAAGTCGCCATCTTCACTCGCCATGCTGTTAGTAGACTTATTCGCTTCTCATTTGAGGTTGCGCAGAAGAGACCCAGGAAGCATTTGACGGTTGTCACCAAGAGCAATGCACAGAGGAACGGCATGGTTCTTTGGGATGAGGTTGCTGCGGAGGTGGCGAAGGACTTTCCGGATGTTACTGTTGAGAAGATGTTGGTTGATGCTATGACTACGAAGATGGTTCTGAAGCCTGAGAGCATTGATACCATTGTCGCGAGCAACTTGGTAAGTCCATTACCTGCCCATTGGGGGCTATTGAACTAACACACTCTAGCACGCTGATATTCTCTCTGACTTGGCCGCTGCCCTCGCTGGTTCAATCGGCATCGCACCAACAAGCAACCTCGACCCCAGCCGCGAGAACCCATCCATGTTTGAGCCCATCCACGGTTCTGCATTCGACATCACCGGCAAGGGCGTCGCCAACCCCGTAGCTACGTTCTGGACAGCAGCTGAAATGCTCGCATGGCTGGGTGAGGAGGAAGCTTCGACCAAGTTGATGGAGTGTGTTGAGAATGTCACTGCTTCAGGTGTTCTCACACAAGATCTTGGTGGAAAGGCGACTACGAAGGAGGTCACGGCTGCGGTCGTGGCAGAGATCAAGAAGAGTCTTGGCAAGAGTTCCAAGTGAGGGTTAGTAGCGAGATAATATGATAGAAAATGAACAGTTCGTGTTTTTGTTATGTCTTTATCGTCATGAATCACTTTGTGTTGTAGACCCATGGTTGTTGTCTGCGTGCATCACTCAAGCAAACGCCTTTGTTCTAGGCCTTTGTTCTCTTATATTCACACATAAAATGGCCAACTTCAGAGTATTGAGCTTACAAGAGCGATGATCTATTATTAGTTCATGGCAAACAGCCCCATGTTGCGCTGGCAGGTTAGTTATCATCGGGGAGTTGCATAAGGTTGGTAGTCATGAGCAACTGTACAATTAAAGAATCATCGGCCGCGTAGAAGCAAGTAGTCAAACAGCCTCAAAAAGAAGACAGAGTCATAAGTCTTAAATTCCCCATATATCGTGATAGTCTATTTCACCTTTTATTTACCTGAGACGCCAGAAAATCGCCATATCCTGAGCAAGGCCGATCAGGCGAGGGCCCTTGTTACCGCCCTCCCAAATGTCCAAGACGTCCTCTCGCCTCTCTTCTATCGCGACTCCAATACCAGCCCTCAATTGGCATAAGAGCTCTGTTCTAAAGAGACCAAGTCAGTAGTTGAGCCAAAGCTCTGTACCTTCAAGGCGCTGCGATTTGTAAAACAGCGCCGACCTCTTACCTTGCTCAACGACGAGGACCGCAACCTCAATCGTCACCGTATAGATCATCGTCTGAATCGATCATTATCGGGTCATCGTAATGATCGCCATAATGTCCTGGACGATTCCTACCCTGCTGGCGGGGAGGATGCCGCGCAGCCAGGCGAGCTGCTTCGCGGTTCATCGCAAGGAGCCGATTCTGATTTGTGCGCCTGGCTTCAGCGTCTACCGCATGGTAGGCGTCTTCACGGGGATGCCTATCTATCTGAGGCGCATCCATCGGGTTATAAGGTCCGCGTGGTACGTTTATCTGAGGCGCATCCATTGGATTATAGCGTCGGCGAGGCACATTCATCTGAGGCGCATCTCTCTCGTTGTGCAAGCGGCCCTGGTGATACATATCATGTGGACCCTCCCCTGGCCGATAATTCCTGGGAATGACACGTTCATCTCTCACAGGCGGTCTTTCCATGCGCGGCTCGTTGATCTGCAAGCGGCCCATACCCGGCATGAGAACATCCAGGGGAGGACGGCCATCGTCGCGCCGGCGATCCAGGCGCATTCCAGGCGCATATTCTCTCTGTACACCGAAAGCTTGGTTAGCTGTTCCCATATTTCCCGGGTACATCATGTTCTCAGGCAGCATAGGTGGGAGAGGGGCATCGCGTAGACGACCTACCATCCGAGGTTCACCTCTGCGTGGACCCATTGGCATACGAGCTTCTCGTTCGGCTCGTCTGCGAAGTCGTTCACGTTCATATTCATTACGATTCATCTCATTGTGATAACGTCTTTCCCCAAGATGATGTCTTTCTCCGTGATGGTGATGGTGTCTTTCTCCATGAGGATGATGTCCTTCTCCATGATGATGATGTCCTTCTCCGTGGTGATGTCCTTCTCCATGGTGATTCCTTTCATGTCCTTCGCCATGGTGACGTTCCCTGCCGTGGTATGCTCCACGACGGTCTTGCTCCTGCGGTTGCTGCGCTTCCTCAACAGGGGGCAACACCAAAGGCCGAATAACCCTCCGCGGTCCCCCAACTTGAGGCGGAACACGTTCCTCCTCACCCGGCATAGGTCGCAGCTGTGGAATTCTCGCAGGTCCATCAGCCTCGTCCGCTGCTGCTGCCTCCTCAGTAGGGTGTAGGCGACGACGATACTGCGGAGGCTTCATCCCTGGGCGGTCCCTCATGGGTACCATATGGTTAAAGCCTCCGTATGTGGGACAGCCACAGGTCCGCCATTCTTCACCGCAAATGAAACAGAATTCTTGACCGCATACGCATGTCATGTGGTTGCACGCCTCTGCGAGCTCGATCATCCTTCCGCACCCGGGGCAGTTAACAGTCCGGTTCTCGTCCATGGTGGCCCAGACGTCTTCTTCGGCGGCTCCCTCTCTGCAGAGCTGGCCTGGATGGTCTCGCTCGCCGCAGTCGCGGCATGTATGCGTATCGCATAACAAACAGTGTCCGTTACGATCAGGTGGAATGAATGTTGCGCAGTTAGTGTCGTGGCAGTAGAGTCTATCGTGAATCGGCGCATTGGCTTCCTCTTGCACCTGTCGGAAAAGATGAATCAAAGCAGGGGCACGTGCAAGCGCAACACCCTCCTCGTCGATAGGCTCGCAGCATCTCGGCGGAAACCCTTCTTGAGAAATGAGACCGAGTCGAATAAGTTCACGGTAGCAAGGGTAGCAGTAGTTGTGGCGGCCGCAAGGAGCTCTCATCTGAGCATCCTCCAAACAAGCAACGCACATTTCTCCGTTTGCTTGCTCAGGGAAAGGATCCATTGCAGCTTCGCGAAAAGCAATCCTCCTCTCGATTCGATCCAGCACGATTCGGTGGTTGGTATTGCGGACTTCGGCGCTGCGCAGTCGCTCAAAGGCCAACTCTTCGTCGGTGATGATCCTACTGACCAGGAAAGCCTGCTCATCATCTTCTGCAAGATCTAGAGCAATAGAGATTAGTCTAGCCAGGTATGGCTCCGAGAAGGCTTCGTCAGGGGGTAAGAGCTGGAGACGGATCAGCAGGTCAAGAAAGTCCGGGTGGACGCGGTCGAGGGCGTCAGAAACATCCGACATGTTGGGTAAGTTTCTGACAGAGGCAAGGAGAGTGTATAGGAAAGTTAAAGATGTCGCAACTGCGGACTTGTCAAAGGTATATAGGTGTCAAGTCGCTGAGGTTCCTCTAAGCAGGTGTAAGTAGCGAAAGAAGTAGTAGTATATGTTATAGGGTTGTAGACTGCTTAGATGTCAACTTCAGATTTGTGCGAGACATTCAGAAGGTTTGTGGGCAAGAAAGCTTATTAGGTACTCCGTAGAAAGGGTTTGGTGAAGCTTTTATCTTTGCGGTGAGAGGCAACTCAAAGCACGCTTTGACTGACTGTTCATGTATTGCCATCAGTGACCAGAGTCAAGCACAAGGCAGTTTCAGTGCCTGGTTGAAGAACAAGGCCATAGACTTCCAGTGACCTAGTCCATAAGGGCATGTTCGCTGGTGACAAGTCTAGTCGACAGTGTACTCATGTACTCCGGCGACAGAGTTCGGTACCTCACAAGGGATTGATAGGCAGTACACAGCGTATTAGATGCTCAAAAACGCTGGTATTTGGTAGCTGACAGGTAATCATATCGATATCAAGCCTTTCTGTAACCCCGAGAAATCCATCCGTGGCCATGCGCTGTCACTTCGCTCCTCTCGACAATTAGCCGCTGCCCACAGGGTATCCGGGCATCCATTCATCGACGACGTAAAAACACAATGACTCCCTGAAAAAGATGGTAGGGAATCATGAAAAAGATGTCCAAGAGCCAAGAGTTTGGTATCCAACCCAGCCAAGTCCCCGGTACCGGCCGACAGTCCATCCGTAGCCCCAAACTGGAGGGACGATTTGAGTTGATGTGATGGGCAACAAACAAAGAAACAGAATGCATATAAAATGACAATGAAATCATCAATGACCATGACAATAACGCGTAAACCCCACTAACTCCACCTCGTCATGAACTCCATCGCTGATTCCTTATGTGACGTTCAGGCAAAAGACACGCAATATAGACAAACAATTCGGCGACGTGGAGCCTAGTAGCTGAAGTCGACATTGGCCATAGCCATGGGCGGACCCTTGTTCTGGTCATTGTTATTGTTACTAGGCGATGAACCGTTGTTGTTGTTATTGTTCTGATTCACGGTGATTGATGATGCGTCACCGTCACCCAGAGTTGTGTCTGCGCTTGATGCAGTCGTGGTTGTTTGCAGCTCGTGGCCTGCAGGTGGTTGGGCGCTCGGTGACCAACCATCGTTGAGCATCTGTTGGAAACTCCAGCTCGGTTCGAATGACTTGCTGTTCCATGCGTGGTTCACTCGTTCGTACATCTCGTCGATCTGTTCCAGGCTGATCTTGCTTGTTTCGTACACGTTACACCACACAAAAAAGACCGCCAGAATGCAAAAGGCTCCCCAAATGAAGAAAATCTTTGGTCCAAAAGAGGCGTTGCCTGGCCCTGATCCAACCAAGTAAGGGCAGCTGTAGCCGATACCAAAATTGAGAAGCCAGTTCGACGCTGTTGAAACCGACATAGCCTTTGCACGGACTTTGAGGGGATAAATTTCTGAGGTTACGACCCACACCACGGGTCCCCAAGAAGCAGCGAAGAAAAAGATGTTGATAGCACAGAATGTGATGAGAATGGTCTGCGATGCTTTCTCGTAACTCTGTCCTGTCGCGGTATCGAAAGACGCCATGAGGAGTTGGCAGCCGGCCATTCCAATGGCTCCGATCATCAAAAGGTTTCGTCGGCCCCAACGTTCGATAACCAACAGACCTGGTATTGTCGAGACAACATTTATAACGTTGATAATAAGCGATTTGGTATATGGGCTCTCGACGCCGGCACCGTCAAAGAAGGACGTGCTGTAATACATTATGAAGTTGATACCGGTGAGCTGTTGAAGCATCTGAAGACCGCAACCAGTAAATGTTCGTCGACCAAGATGTGGCGAACCAATGAAGATGTCTTTATAACTGTCAGGTCCTAACGTTAATTCATATTGGTGATTTGCTATCATTTCTTGCAGTTCGTCGACGAGCGCTGGATGTGTAATGTCTAGTCGTCGTAGTCGACTCAGTGAAAGACCGGCTTCGGCATGAAGGCCCTTCTTGACAAGGAAACGGGGCGTTTCCGGTAGTAATAATAAGCCACCGGTAAGGATAATAGCTGGCACAATCTGAAGGCCGAGAGGGATTCGATAAGCGGAGGAGTCTTTGAGTCTAGAGGCGAGAATGTTGACTACAGAGGCGGACAAGAGGCCTATTGTGATCGATAGTTGATATGCGCAGACAAGAGTACCTCTAATCCATTTTGGTGCCATTTCAGACTGATATAATGGAACGAGAACAGAGATCAGGCCGACACCAAGGCCAGCGAAGAATCTAGAGACAATCTTAACGATATGGTCTTCCATATAAAGAATGACGTGCACATACCTCCCCACCAGTAACAGATCTATGTTGTTAGCGCAAACTTGGAAGATGGCGCCAAGGCAGAAAATGCCCACGGCGACAAGAAGAGTCTTGCGACGGCCTAGAGAATCGCCAGTGGGTGCAGCGAGTAGAGCACCGAGGGCAGTGCCAGCGCTTAGGATGCCGACGATGATAGATGAGTCTTTTGTACAAATTTCGATGTTGCCCTTTTCGTCGACGCAATTTGTGTGTTTTCCGAATTGTTCCTTGAACTCTGTCATGGCAAGGATGCCGTTGATGGCTCTGTTAATAGATATCGTTAGTTCTGGTTGTTAAATGATGTGACGCGATGAAATGGGCTGGTATGGACAGGTCGGTTTTCGGGGATTCGAGTCGGAGTCTGTCGTGGGAGTTCGTCAAGACGAGTCGCTTTCGTTCCGATTATCGCCCTTGCTTCACTTCCTTCGAACACTTCCTCCGACGATATTGCCTTGTGTTCTTATGAGATATATGTGTTGATGGCGTCGTCATGCATGTCACACGAGTCTACCGCAGTCGTCGCATCGTCAAATCGAATAAAGTATCGTCGATAGGTTCGGCATCTCCCTCCGCATGAATCACATCGTCGATGCAGCGTATCCATCCACCGTATGTATGTCGTAGCCATCCATATCCAAAGGCATTCAAGGTCAAAAAGAAAATGGTGGTCAGTCTTACCCAGTATCGTAGCCGAACAGCAACCCGCCAGAGGCAACGAAGAGACCGACCATGATAGCCGGCGCCGACGAGCCCGCGACATTGTCGGGTTTCTGCCAGCCCATGGCAATGGCCATGGTGTCGGGTGTTGAAGTCGTCAATCCAGGGTCAGAGGTATCAAGAGCGAAAGGCTCCGGGTCGGCGAGATTTTGGTGGAGGTTGAAGGGTTGAGAAGATCAACGGGGGGACAATGGGCGATTCCGTGTGGGTAATATCTGGATGGGACTGGCCACTGGTCGACCTTCTAGCCCGGCCGTTGCAGTGTTGGTTCTCGCACTGGGTACGGAATACCTTCTTGGTGCTGTAGTGGTCAAAGTCAATGCTTCCAGGTGGGCTAGTCTTTAAAAGGAGAGAGTAAAGCAGGTGGTACATAACTAGATGTGCAAAGAAAAAGTAATAGAATAAGTATCAGAATTGACAGTAATAAGTTTGAGCTTTGATGCTCAAGCGTCTTCCATACCAAGCATACTCTCAGAAGAGACTCAAAAGGAAGACCACAGAGAGGGGCAGACATGAATGGCGAGAGACTCCCATCTCCAGACAAGGAGGCAAAAGCAGGAATGATCATCACTCGAAAGCCCAACCATTCCTCATCCAGTCAAGCTCCAGCATTGGCTCCCTGACCTGCAGCCACTGGAACCTCGTCAAGCCATCCCAGTGGGTTCTTTTCACTGGAACGAGCGTAGACTGGCTGAGCTAAGCGAGTCTACAGTGCGATCCATTGGATTCCCCTCAAAATCAATCAACCAAAACTAAACTCTCCATGGAGGGAGGCCAAAGGATCCATGGGGAAAAAAGACGTCGTTCGCTGGTATCATTACACGAACATCACGGTTTGGACATTATTCTCACCTTGCACAGCACGCGCAGGCAATCCAAGCACTGCCCTCGAGCTTGTCTTGAGTTCCCCGAATCTGAAACTGAGAGTCACACTGACACGGTCCCTGTCCTGTCCAAGCAAGACCTGAGAGAGAAACAGGGGAGCTTCTTCTCTTTTTTTTTTCAGCTCATTAACGGCTAAGCCATAGTTTCGTGTCGTACTCAAGCTAGAAATGCAGGAAAATCAGGAAATTCGTATACTGACTTAAGTGGCTGTGGGTAGGACCGAACTCCTTTTGAGGATTCTATGATGGGAAATTTAACATATCACAGACCTTGAGAAAGGGGGGGCATTGTTAACGTTATTGTCACAGAGACGGGATGATAGTGCCTTGAGGAACAAAGAAGCTGTCTTGTCATTTTTCGGGCCCCGAGGACACTCCGCTGTTAGCTGCATTCATGCATCACAGTTCAAGGGTGATGAGTCTCGGCAATATTCCGCTGTAAGAACATGGTATGAAGTTGTATTCCGAATATTCGGAATCAAAATCAGGCCGTTCTCATGCAAGCCATTAAGTATGTTCCAACTTCTCGAATAAATAATGTTCTTAATAGAGTTGTTGATAGTGTATGTGTTTAGCACCCGAACCATCAGCAGTCAACTCCACCATAAACTCGTTCAGGATGATCGGATGAACATTGCAGCTCGTTCACTCGACGCCAAGAGCGAGCACAGTCAGAGCAAGTGTCTCCCGCACGTAGCCTCCAACCATCAACAGCGCCGCCGCCATGCAGCGCTTACCCCGGCCTAGCACCGCGCTCCCTTTTCTCCCCAGACTGTAGAGACAAGTCCCATAGCTCAATCTAATTGCATGATCAGTACTTTTGTGCAACGTGCAAGTCACACAGTCTCCAGTTTCCCCCAGACAAATCACCCCGGGGTTTTAGTCCGGGCCCGGTACTGGATACTTTGACGAACGACCAACCCTTGTAGGCAGAGAGCTAACGCAAGTTCATGACTTTGAACAAAGAATGGGGGGATACGACAAGCGAGTCTTTTTCTCTTTAAGCTTCGAATATGGTCTGATTACTTTGTAATTAGTTGAACCCTTTCCCGCGAGACCGGGTTCAGCCGCTCGGGAGCCGAAAACACAGGAGTTGACATTTTGGTTTGAACTGATTTGAGTTGGCGATTGGTTGATGCGTACGGAGTACAGTACCGTGAACTTCTACTCACATCCTTCACCAACAGCGAGTTTCTCAGGTCATGCGACGGTGCTTGCTTGGCGTATTCACTTGTGGCTGGTACAACAAGACTCGGTACCACAGAATGTATTCCCGCCCTTTTCGGGAGTATGTGCATCACTCATTCACTTGCTAATAAAGGTTCCTTTGCGTCCTGTCAAATGCAATAACAAGATCTGTGTTATAGCCATCAGATCATCATACAATGGCCTCCTCCAGTGAATGGAGACTCCGCCGATTATATTTAGATAGTGTCAAGTTTCATTGTCACCCTGTTGACATATATCAGTCAGGTACCTTGTCTACAGTGCAGTATTCCCCAAATGCCACGGCTGACACTACTACCTACACTGTTCTTTTCTCATCCTAAGACATTTGCTCTGCGGGGTGCAGAAAGGCTGGGGTTGAAACATGGGTTAACGACATAAGGCCGAGCCGTTCCTTGGTAGCTCTTTGGTAGCGCGTCAGAAATGCCGCTTGCTTTGGACACCGGTCGTCTTTCACGAGGCTGCTAGATCATCTCTAGCTAGTAGACATATCAGGTCATAAAGAGGAATTCGTATATTTCTTGTGTACCGTGGCTTAGCTGGAACTGTCGGGAGAGCGGACGGATAGGGGCGCAAGTGTGAGGTCAAGCACATACAACGTTGAGTCGAATCTTGTGAACCTACCCTGGACTGTCAAACATGATGATATCCGGGCATTTCTCACAAATGGTCTCTATATAATACTGTTCCCTTGAGTCCTTGGTAGTCGGATAGCACTGTCAATTGGTTCTTAGGTGAATGCGGGGTGTTGTTGTTTCAGCAGTTCACCCTACTACTTCGTCCATGCGAATAAGAACTGATATGTATCGATCCTTGACATCAAAAGATCTCGAAGGTCGCACAAGCTGTCATTGTTGTATTCAGTCATACTATCCTCAATGCAACGTATTCTCAGGGCCGCGTGGAGTGTAACAGACTGAAACATTTCCAGATAAACCTGATCGTCAGGCACGTAATAGTAAGCAAAGTAAAAGCCCTTTGTGATACATGTGCAATGTTCGATAACCTCCAAGCCATCATCCCAGAGGGACCTATTCTCTAACAGATAAAAAGACTCAAGCAAATTCACTACATCTCAGCAGGCCTTGAGACCAGTGGCTTTTAGGAGCCTGATTTGATGTCAAGAAGTGTTTCTCATTCCCGAGGCACTGATATCAACACCCAGGTTTTACCAGACAAACTGCAAAGAGACGGTTATTATATCTTAAAAATATCTTCATAAATTTGTATAAACTAGATTTAGCAACAAGCTTGCATGCATCCCGCCTATGAATACAAAAATCCCAGACGCCTAATATTTGCCAGAGCCCTTCTTTTGGGGGGGCATAAGGTACTACAAAAATAAATCGCACAAGAGTCATCGCCGCGTCACCATAGTTACATCAGTACATTCGAACCTAAGGCTCAAGAGTAACCTCCTGGCCCTTGACGCGGCCAATGACCTGCTGGGGCGCGTACTTGGGGATGACCTCGTCGTCGTGCAGCATCTCGAACTCCTCGGTCGCGTCGCGGCCCATGAAGTTCAGGATGGCCTGTACGCCGCCGGGATGCTCCTCGAGCCAGTTGCTGAGGTCCATGACGACGCCCTTGACGACGACCCAGACGTTGTCCTTGGTGTTGTGCTTGGCGATCTCCTCCATGGTGAACTCCTTCTCGGGCACCGTGAAGGCCTTGGGGTCGTTGGGCTTAGCGGCCTTGGCACCGTCGTCCTTGGTAGGGTTGGGACCAGCGGAGGCGGTGGCCTGCTCGTCAACCTTTGAAGGAGCACCGGAGCCTGAGGGGGCGGCGCCGGGAGCACCCCATGAGACGGTCACCTGGTTAGGGACTGAAGGGTCGAGGTGCAGAGAGATCTGGCCAACACGCTCAGCAGCGCTGCCGACACCGCCCTTGAGAGCGTTCTGGAAGAGGTAGTTGCTGGCAGTGTCACCAGCGACACGGCCGTAGACGACACAGCCGAGAAGAGAAGAACCACCAAGACGGTTGGCACCGTGGACACCACCAGCCAACTCACCACAGGCGTAGAGACCCTCGAAGGGCTGCTTCTCCTGGTTGAGGACCTGAGCCTTGTCATTGATCTCAATACCACCCATGGTGAAGTGAAGAACGGGCTCCATGACGGCGACGTGGAAGTCATCGTCAACGTTGACGGGCAAGTTGTGGAAGAACTTCTTGCCCCAAGGGTCCTTCTGCTTGCCATCGGCAATGTCATTGTAGGTAGAGAAGGTCTTCTGGAGGTGCTCAGGAGTGCAGCCAATCTCCTTGGCGAGCTCCTTGCCGGTCATCTTCTTCATGAGACCACGGCCAGAGTAGTGGCGGGTGTGGAAGTCAAGGACCTTGGAGGCCTTGGAGTTGAGGATAAGGCGGATGGGGAACTTGTTCTTCTTCTTCTCCTCCCACATCATGCCGGAGACGTAGTCACGGTGACCGAGCTCATCACAGAATCGGTCACCATCGGCGTTGAGGAGGAGACCACCCTCACCACGGAGAGCCTCAGCAGCAAGGAACTTCCACTTGGAGCCGGGGTCCTTGGGGTCGACGAGACCTGTGGGGTGGACCTGGACCTTGTCCATGTCAATGCCGTTACCGCCAATGGCCATAACCATCTTCTGACCGTCACCAGTAGCGTGTGTGCCGTTTGTGGTGGCAAGGCCATAGGTATCAGGTCGGTGCTTCTTGAGCAGAGAGGAGTCGGAGAAATCAGCGGCGTAGCCACCAGTAGCGAGGACAACGGGACCGTCAATGGAGACGATCTCACCATTGTACTCGTACTTGACACCGGTGATCTTGTTACCCTCCTTGTTAAGCTCGGTGACGCGAGCCTTCTTGACAATCTCGACGCGGCCGGGTTCGCTCTCGGCAAGCTCCTCAAGGCGCTGCATCAGGGCGTATGTGATGGCCATACCAGGGAACTTGGCATCGTGGCCTCGGTGGGTTCGGGGCTGGGAGTGACCACTGTGATGATTGTCAGCTTCTTGTTCCGATGCGTCGGAATGCGAATTGTACATACCCGAGACGAGAGACGAGGGTGAGATCGAGATTGAACTCATCCTGAAGCCACTCGACAGCAGCAGCAGACTTGTAGGTAAGGACCTTGATAAGGTCGGGTCTAGCCTTGTCACGGGCAGACTTGAGGGTATCATCGTAGAACTGCTTCACGCTGTCGGGAATGCCAGTCTCAACCTGTGTCCTTGTGAGGGCACCGTTGATACCGGAAGTAGCCTTGGTAGAGTTTCCACCGAAGAAGCCTGCAGAAAGCGAATGTCAGTAAATGTTGCGGTCTTCCAAGTCCAGGCGCTTCAATGCGCTGACTTGGTGAGATTCCGAAGTGACGTACCCTGCTTGTCGAGGACAACGACGTTGCCGCCAGCCAAGTAAATGGTGTGCGCAGCAGACAGACCAGACACTGAAAAAGAGAGGTTAGAATGGTCGCAACACACGGCGCAAAGCCTCCGAGAGGCGAATCAGTGTCAACTTACGGCCACCGCCAACGACAATCACTCTAGGAGCCATTATTGCGTGTGTGTGTGTTTTGGTATGTGAGTATAATGGAGAAGGGTATAAAGAAGACACGGCAGACTCCCACGCAAGAATACAAGAGAAACAGGGAGATAAAATGGTCTTGAGAGGATGGGGAATAAGAATACAAGATCAAAAAGAAAAAAGTCAGAGGAAGAGGAGAAGATCAAGGGACAAGTTCTTATTTAGTACTGTATGCGATCGAATGGAGAGGACGCCAACAAGGCCGAGGGCGAAAGTCAAGCACCGAACCGAAAGATGCAAGGCCTGAGGAACCCCAGTTGGTTAGTGCATGCCGAGGTCGAACCATGAATGAATGATGAGCGCGTGCAAAAAAGGGCGGTCCCAGCCCACGCCGCGAGTTTAACGACGTTGGTCATCAACGAGGTTCAAGTACTTGTTTTACCACAAAACAGCACATAATACATCAAGAGTATCTGATCTAATGGAGTATATTTACTTTTACTCTCTTCTCATCTGTTAGATGGTACTTTTTTATGTCTTTTGGTCCCTCTGTTCATGACTGTCGCAAACACTGGCCTGACGGACTTGAGACCTGCAGCAAATCAGATGCCACCATTTTCTCAGCATAGCAGGGCCAAGGCCTAGGATTGCTCCCCGGAAGCGGCAGCAATGCCCACTGAGACTTAGCGTCAGTTCCCTGTATCCACCCCCGCTACAGTTAGAATTTGGGGATTGGGGGAGGTGCATCAGTTCCATCAGTTGTCTTTCATATGAACATTCACTCGTCTATTGAGGTGCAATACTCTGTAAACTTACAGTCTCTCACCAATTGAGGGGCTTATAGACTCTAATCCACATCCTCTCCCCAACAAAGACCACCTTCGGCTCAGTTACTCGCTGCTCTCGCCGTAAGCTACGCCGAAACACCGCATCGCATTTGTCTACCAGGCGACCGGGCAACCCACCGACAATGGCCTCTCTCGCGACTGATGTGCCGAGGCTCCGCTTCTGAGGACATTGTGGGGAAAGCTACAGCATCTCAGGCTAAGCTGTTAAGTCGACACTACGAGACAAGTGTTGTGATTCCGGGGTTCCGGGGTTCCGACCTGTCTAGGTAATAAGGAGTCTATCATGGGAGCATGATCTTGAATCGGATGTCGTATTATATCTCGTCTATTTATTTTATTATAACTCTGAGCATGTGAAAAAACAATTCTCCTCATGCCCTCTCCTCATTCTTCATCTTTCTCCTCGTTCTGACACCTGTGAGACTCATCCAATTATGTCTCTCTTCTCCAAACCCCACACTGCCGGACTTGTGACCGACCGCCTCGGCCAAGTAACCGGACACACCACGGACACTCAAACATGAACTCGGACAGGTACACGTGATCTGAACTGATCAATTCCTCCTCTCGAGTTCAAATAAATCATTCGACTTTCACATGCCATCTTCTCCAAAAAGCACATGAATCGTCTGCATAACTGAAACCCTCCTGCATCTTGTCCATGACGCCGTCTTCCCCACGTTCATGACTAGAGATCCAGTGACAGGCGTTCATCCTCAGGCTTGTGACAGTTGTTCTGGTCAGCTGGGTTCCTTTTCGACGTCGCTCATTCGCTTACTGTTCTGAAAAAAGCACGTGAAAGTCTCGCCTCCATTCTTTCTCTGGGGATTGAAGTCCTCCTTGGGCTTAAGTTTTCCCCAGATTCTACACGTGCATCATCTGACCCCGGAAATTGTCTGAGCCTCCGCCACTACTGCTCTTCCACTTGTCCAGAGTCTCTGCCGTCTTACTGAAACCTGGGGGCTGACTCAGCGTGCTTTCACATGTGAATGTCAGTACCGAAGGGTCGATGGAACTCAGAGTCCGAGTCGAATCAGGCTGATTGTAACCTGCAGTCTCGACGGGTCTTCTATTGCTTCGCTGATCCCTATTTCATCTTTTTGAGGACTCCTCATGCAGGGTTCAATCTCAAAGCCAATGACGTAGGTGACATGTCCCTGAATCTCTACTACCGGGTAGGAGAAGCGCCATATACTCAACGGCTTGAGGTACACAGTTTATGTCATGCGAACAGAGTCCTCTTTGATTGGAACCTGTATCAAACTTGAGTATTTATGGCTCTAGTGTGCTCATTGCATTGAACATAGCGTATCTCAGTGTATGGTGAATTTAACCATTGTCAGAATGGTTGAAAGACTCAAACGTTCATACATTAGGGTAGACTGTGAGCAAGTGTAAAAGGAAGAACATCTTACAGAGTAACTTCCAAAAAAAGAACTAGGTCGGTTGAAGACCAAATTAGTCTTGGCACTGCAATATCTGTTAACTTAGAGAAGGCCAACTCTGACTCCCGTTGGAAACTCCAGGACGGTTCTTTTTGATGGCTCGCAACGATAATGCGCAGACGGTTTCTCGGGCACCATATTATACCAATACCATACCTAAACATAGGGTTAGCCGCTATTATAATTGTACGCTATAGATCAGATCCCTTGAGAATGCACCAGACACGCGACGCAACTTTCTGGTGTAAGTCATTGATAACGATCCCGTGACCGATCACGTTACTCCCAACATGCAAATCCCCTCATGACGTACTATCAAACCTCAACCATAACCTAAACCTGCATCAACATCCCTATTCACAATGAAACCTCTTATCGCCCTAACAGCTCTATTCAGCCTATCAACCGCCTCACAGTCTCCCCTCCGCGACAATCAAATGCCCCTCCCCAAACCTCCCATCCCTCTGAAAGGCCATCTCCCTCTAATGTCTCCCGACCAACCCTCCGTCCAACCCTCCGTCGCCCTCGGCGACATCCTAGGCTCCAACCGCGGCCTGACATCATTCTCATCGTTCGCACGCATGCAGCCATCCACCGATACACGACTCAGCGATCTATCAACCAACACCACTGTTCTCGCGCCGCTGAACTCGGCTGTTGATGCGCTGCCGCGCAAACCGTGGGAACAACCCGCTGATTACAACACTTTCGGGGCTGATGCGTACGAGGGTGATGGGGGGCAGGATAGGGCGAGGGAGAATATGAGACGGTTTGTGGAGGCGCATCTTGTGCCTGTTAGTCCGTGGGAGAAGGGGGAGAAGAGTAAGACGCTTGGGGGAAAGGAGGTTTGGTGGGAGGTTAAGGAGGGACGGAGGGTTATTATGCCTGATGAGGTTGAAGTTGAGAAGGTGGCCAGTCAAGTTGGGAATGGAGAACTGGTGAGTTTAGTAAGATGATGATGGGGAGAAATGCTAACTTGAGATACAGTGGATTCTGAAAGGAGTTTTGAACTACGTCTAGACAGCGCTGGCGGGTACAGATACACGAATAATGATAGATTAATGATTAAGCAAGTTTGGATACAGCTAGATATTTGCGCAAGATTTCGGGATACTTTCTTACAGGCAATGGCATTCATGATAATACACGAGGTTCAAAGACATCGCCATGCATCAGTTTGCTATTCATCCAGTATATTGATTAAGTCAACATGTTCGTCGCCGGTATCATCTATCCGAACTCCCAGAAACAACACCCTCCGAAACAGACATAAATTACAACAAGGACTATACCTCCAGAACAAACTCCCTCCACTTTTTCGTCATGCAAACTATTCTGCATATTTCGCTCCCCGAAACTCTGCAAGTTACCCATATACTCAAGGGGCTCGAGCACAAGCCAGGTATAATATTCAAAGATGAAAGGAATACAGGCAAAATCTGCATCAAAACAAGAGACTGTAAGGCTGTAAACAATACGCTGGCCGGTACTGATGACGTTCTATGACTAGCATGCAGAGGCCAGCCTATGATGCCCTGTCGATTGAAGCGTATAGCAAAAAGCACTTTTTTATGAGAACACTTTTCGACGAGCGTTACTCCTCCACCTTCAACCGCTTTGGTTCTGACTCATCCGCAGGATCGCTCTGCGTTGTAGCTCCTGGCTCAGGAGTCTTTCGCTTCGTTGCAGTAGAATTGCTTGGAGCTACACTCAAGTTTTGACCCGAGCTACCATTAGAACCAGGCAGAGGATCTCTGTCCTTAGAAGCGTTTGAGTTTGCATTTGGTGTCGTGTTCAGGTCATCTCTGAGGAAACTAGGACCTGAACCGACAACTGGCGTTGCAAAGTTCAGCGGACTTGGTAGTGTGTTACTGTCACCTCCCCGGAAGTTCCAGTCGGGATAGAAGCTACTGGGGCTCGGAAGGAGTTCATTTGTCAAGAAACGTGATGGCAAGGCAGAGACAGGAGTATCACCATTCACATTCTGCTGAGGAGGCGGCCGGGCAAAAGGATTTGGCGGACCAGTAGCACCCGCGGACAATATTGCTGACGCAGACGGAGAGGGAGGAGGAAGCACAAGTGACGACTGAGAGTTGTGGCGTTGAGGCGCCTGAGTTGTAGTTTCTGTGGCGACTCGCGGCGAGTTTGACTCTGCCGTTCGTGCGCTACCGCCGCCTTCAGATCCGCCATCCGGAATCTGCACCGTTAAGCGAGGGCCACGAGGTCGAGCTCCTCCGGGACCGCCGGCCTTTGCACTGTTAGAACGCGACGGCCGAGTCAAAGTGGTTTCTGGTATTGACGATAGCGATACTGTTCGAGACTTCTCATCGGTCTGGGTACTGGCACGCTGTGGCAAATGAGGTGATGATTTGGGGCCATCCGCGGCCCGGTTCAGTGCAGCCACATCAACTGACTGTGAACGGTTGGCGGCGTTTGCAGCATTAGCAGCGGCAGCGGCAGCCGCAGACTCCGATTTGTTCGACTCGGAAGTAAAAGATGCCAGATGCTGGGACAAAATAGACCGGTTCTCTTCGATGGGAGTGAAGATACTGTGAGATTTTCGTTGAGGCAGCTTCTTGATGGCACTGTCCGTGTTCAGTAATGGCGGCTGAGGGCGTTCTTGTGGCTCCGTCTTGGGTTCCACGGGAGGTGGTGGCGGAGGATCATGCAGTCGACGTTCAGGTTGGGGCGGCGGGGGTGACATTTGTGACATGTTCGGAGGAAGCTGTTGTTGAGGCGGTTGAGGCGACGGCGTTGGACGGACAGGAGCTTGGATTGGTTGTGACGGCGGTTGCGAAGTGTAAGCGGGAGGCATCGGAGAGGGCATCGGGGACCTGCGGTCATCCATGTACGGTCCTGGCTGCTGCATGTGGCTAGGCTGTTGATGATAAGCATATTGAGGATGAGGACCATGTTGAGGTATTAGACCGGGAGGATGAGGCGAGTTGTAGATAGGCGGATTGGGCATATAGTTCATTCCGGGATGCGGAGGGCCGGGCGGAGGTGGAGGTTGGACCATGCCAGGACCCATGCGGCGCATATCCGTTCGAGATGCCGGTCGTGAGCCGATCGATGGTTGCGGAGTATGTTGCCGCTGGATAGGATGACCAGGATGCGCTTGGAATGGGCCACCATTGCCAATGGGTGGTGATGCTGAAGGTGTATGATGTCGAATCTGTGGGAAAGGAGGTTGATGTTGTCCGTAAGCATGGGGAGGCATCATCTGGTTCTCGACAACCTCAGGACCATGGGGAGGGGTGCCGTCATTCTCCTCATCCTCGTCATCATCGTTTCCACCGTTGAAGTCGGAAGGACCTTTGTGTTCGCTAGGACCGCCGTGCTATTATCAATTAGCAAATAATACAGCGCGTCGTAGTCGCAGCCTTTGTTCAGAGGCGTTGCGACTACCTCCAGAAGTGGGACTTACGTATTGATATCGATGGATAAGCTCTCGCATATCCGCCGATGAATATTCGTAAAGCTTCTTATTGTTGCCGAAAATGAAGACGGCGACATCGACGGAGCAGAGCACGGAAAGCTCATGAGCCTTCTTGAAAAGACCGCCCTTGCGCTTTAAGAAGGTGCTTTGTGCGCCAGTTAGTCGCGAACTTGAAGACCCCAAAATCTGGTGATCTGTAGCGAGTTTACTTACACAGAGCGATTCCTGTCATCTTTGATCGCCTTGATCTCAATCTTTCTTCGTCCCATATTGAACGGTTGTGCAGTTCAAGTTGGAGAAATGTGTCGCGTTTCCACGCGGGGAAGCTCAACGGTCGCGGCCAAGGAGATGTGGAAGATGCCTGAGACGTTGGTAGTGGAGCAGGGTGGAATTGGAACTGGGTCGCGCAGATCGTCGCAAAGAAAAGGAGTCGACAGTTTGACGCGGAGAAAGTCGAGCCGCGATGTTGTGGTCAAGTGAAGTTAAGTCAAGTTGAAGCGGTTGTAGTCGTGATCGTAAGCGAGAACAAAGAATAGTTTGAACGGCGTGATAAAGTGGATGCTACCAAAGAACGCTTGAGGAAACGGAGAAATAAACCGAAAAAGTCGATGGATAAAGCCGAGAGAAGAGGAGCAGGTTGCGTGAGATGACGGAAGCGGCTGTCGCGGTGGCCGTGGGAGGTTGTTTAAGAGAAAAAAAGAGTGGGAGCGGGAGAGGATTTGATGAGGGAAGTGAACGAAGGTGGTTTGGTTTGGCTTGCTCTGTTCTGCTCTGCGTTGCTTGGAGCTGGGACAAGCCGAAGTAGAAGTAACCTTTCAGTCGGTCGAAGGACCCCCAGGCCGTTGGCTGCCTTTGTAGCTTAGTAGCCGGCAGCTGGTGGAGGGGTACTTGGTGCAGTAGCGCGTCGACGGTATCTCTCTTTAAGCTTGGTCTTTGGTGGTACCTCTTTTTTAGCCCCGAGGGGAGCGGGATAAGAGAGGGCACGGAGTGAGGCAGAGGATAAGTGACGCAGGCATGCGAGTCGCGTATATCATCAGATGTGATGCGCAGAAGTGATGAAATTTTGAGTTCACGAGAGCCGTTGCGACAGGGAGACTAGGTTTAGATGAGATCTTCCCTCAAGACCGTTGCGCGACGCGACGCGATAGCGATAGAAAAGTCAGATTTCAAGAGAGGGCTTGGGGGATATTTCCTGGCGCTTGCGCTTGCGCTTGAGAAAGGGGGCAAAGAGTGGGAAAAACGAGCGACCGTCAAGTTGAAGGTTTTGGTCTTGGGGATCGATAAGACGTCGATGGGGCTGAATCTGGCGTCTGTGGTTGGGATGGGAATAGATGGATGGCTTCTAATAATAGACGGATCGTGTTCACTTTCACTCGTGCGTGCGGGTGCGGGATGGAGAAAGCGACGGGAGGGAAAAAAAGAAGGCAGCATGGAACCCGCACGAAAAACCTCCTTGCTTAGATAAGGTGAGCGTGATTGGATACAGGTCAGACGGGGCTCACCGTCATGGTGGGTTTTAGTGGAGTAGGGCCTGGACTACGGCACTCGAGGCCCTGGAACGGTCCCCTAAAGAGGCGCCAACGTTTAGGGAGACAGACCAGGACGGGACGGGACAGCGGAATGGAACTTGGACAGTCAGTGGAAGTGGAGGTCCAACCACCGACTTTTGGGAATAACATTATTGACTCGACGTTTGTCGCACCACGTTTCTTTCTACCTGGGGCCTGTCTATGTCTATGTTTTACAGTGCAGTAGAGCGTATACCAGGTATAATATAGCCACGGCTCTCGGCAGACGGAAGAGTCGAGTCCAAGTCTTTTCTCGAACAAATAAGAAGAAGTTCTCACCTCAACTACCAACCTCTCAATACAGCTCTTATCGTCTTGAAACCACAAAGCCCAGGCCATATCCTGGCTCAAGTCAACGGAAACAACACATCAACTAGAGCAAACGAGGCTAAAGCAACTCTTCCGGATATCGCTTCCTGTGTTTCATGCATCTTGACAGACAGGAAAGGAAGCTGAGCCTCTTTTGTTCCCACCCATTCCGCTGCAACGGCTTTCGTATTCCCACCAAGTTTTTTTTTTTTTTTTTTTGGCTGTTGCGTCTCTTAGCTCGAAGTTTGCCCTTGCGTCGATGATCATGGTCTGTTCTCTCCACGAGTGGCTCTAAGCTTCGAGCTCTGTCCTCGCGATCGACACTAATCATGAATCTAACGAGTTGAGTCAGTATGAATAGATAGACTCGGTGAACACGTCCGTGAAGCTACTGACATCGGTAAAGCTATAACTTATCTCCTCTAACTCCCTGTCCCATCCCCATCCCCTCATGACATATGCCAGAGACCCTAGTTCCCAACCGTCATTTTCCAGCTTCTAAAAATACAATTATGCATAGCAGCCTCACACCCGGGACCAGGTCATGCATCAACCATGCGGGCGAATTAGCCCAGCTTGTCAGGAGATTAACCCAGTTTATCAGTGGAGACACTATAATGGGGGCTAAATGTGCATCTCCAAATTTGCCCGCTTCTGAGACGTGAGAGGTCAACTGCACCACCAACAACTCATCACCTACGTATTTTAGACATCTTGACCGCA
Source organism: Fusarium pseudocircinatum (assembly GCA_013396035.1). Classification (NCBI taxonomy): domain Eukaryota; kingdom Fungi; phylum Ascomycota; class Sordariomycetes; order Hypocreales; family Nectriaceae; genus Fusarium; species Fusarium pseudocircinatum. The sequence goes on from JAAOAS010000123.1 coordinate 127,608, forward strand.
TGCGATGCCATGGATACTCGGATCACTTCTTGTCACATCATTGTCAAGGATGCTAGTTGCATAGTTAGCAGACTCTCCCTACCTCTGCTTCGTCCAGGGTTCTCCGGCAATGGCTATCCGCCTTGTCAAGCGTACGTAGCATCATGAAGTTCGGCAAACAAACAGGAACAAAGTTAATGTTTCAAATGATGTTATTAATAGCATATTGCCAGAAGAACTGTCGAACGCAGTCTAGGTAAATGCAATATTGATCTTTCCTGTTGCCATGCTAGCCTTTTCCGTGAAGCAACAAGGATCCCAAACTCCATTTCAATGCCATCCGCCTCTGGTTTCGTGAGGGTGTCCCAGAGCTTCCATAATGTACAGCTCAATCACCCCCCCGAAGCCTTTTTGAAGTGACTTAAAACCAAGAATATTAATGCCATCGCTTTCCTTCATGCTGACAAAGAAGCCATATCCGCCAACCATTCTCAAAAGTCGACGTCGTAGTTTTGGCTGATCGAGATCAAGCTCGCTCAGTACAAGCAGTAATCGGGTTTAACTGGGCGACCCAGCAGCGCCTCCTGGAGCATTGTAGTTACCAAAGCCTCCGTGCTCAGCAGCGCCATTGTCCGCTTTCATCGTGCCGTTAAGCAGTGGACATAACCTTTGAGCAACAAGTTAGTAAAGAGTTTTGAAAAGACGTGTCAATCACAAATGAAATGCTGTATGTGATGTGGTAGTCGTTGCACGAATTGGTCTTCTCAACGCCATGCAGGTCCAGATCGCCACTTGGGCACTTTCCAGGCATTGCGGATGCGCTCAGCTTCACGTTGCGCACGCGCAATCTCTTGCTCGTAGGCTTTGCGCTCTCGGGCACGGCGCTGGCGTTCATCTTTGACTCTCTTCTTCTCAGCCTTTTCTTCCTCACGCCGCTTGACTTCAGCGGCTTGTCGCCGGGCTTTGGCTTGACGCTCTTCTTGCTGCCGCTTGGCCTCCTCATCTTTCCGCTTGCGTTCTGCTTCTTTCTCTGCCGCTCGCCGCTCCCTTTGTAGTTGAAGAGCGATTGCCTTGTCCTCGCGAGCCTTTTCTTCAGCACGCCTTTTAGCATCTCGTGCCTTGCTTTTGTCGCATTGCTCCATGGCAAGTTGCAATTGGGACTTGCGCGAGCGACTGCGCTTCGCGTTGTCGGCCTCTAGAGGTGCACACCAATTGAACGACACAGGGGGAGGGGGAGAAACAAAGGGAAGTGATGATGGAGAATGGGGGCTCATACTTCTTGTTTGTCTTGATGTGACCGACTTGGCCACAATTGGCACACTTGCGGGTTGTTCCAGTTGGGACTTTATCGCCATTGACACTGGGTGACCCAGCATCTCCTGTGCTGGCCTTTTGGTGGAGCTCTTTTTGTTGCTCTCGAGCCTGTCGTCGAGCTTTGTTCTTCTCGAGTCGTTCGAGCTCCTTCTTGATTCTGTGTTACTGTTAGTATCGATTATCATATTGCGACTCGAGAAGACATACCTAATGCCTGCAAGACGGTCATGGTCGGCATTGCCTGTAGGACGGGAGCTGTAGATGCTGTTGAAAGATACACGTAAGCCGGTGCTCTAAACTCCAATCCAGCAACGTCATTTCTTGAGCCAGGGGTGCCGACACCGTAAGTTCGTCGACGTTTTCTTGTCACGGCTCCCCTGCTCTGTGGTTGCTGAACTGCCTGGCGCGAGTTGGGTGGGTGCACGTACTCTCTCATCTCAAGATCCGCCTCTGTTCGCCGCTTCATATACTGCGAAATCACGACCGGATCGTGAACGACTTCGACTCGGTCTTGCATGCTGCCATCGGGCATTCGAATCTCTCGGGTTATGCGAATAGCGCGTCGTTGCTGTCGACTTGCCGAAGTCAAACCACTAATTTGGCTAGTACCGTCGTCGAACTGGGCTGGAGTCATTGCTGACTGAACGTTAAATCTGTCATCTTCATCTTCTGTTACTGCAACATCTTTGTCGTCATGCTCTTGACCATCTGAGAGTGTAGACTTTTGCTTCTCCCAAATTTCTCGAATACCTTCCTCGTACATTGCTTGCTGCTTTTTGACATTATAGGCGTGGCCACCATTAGCTCGCTTTTCACGCTCCATAGCATCTGCAGATGTAGCAAGCGGTCCCTGAACTGCCTCGATATATCCGCCCTTCATGGAGGTTCGAATGAAGGAGAACCCAAGGCCATGGCCTGTTGGGTCTCCTTCACCATGAAGTTGAAGCATGGCCTTTTGGGCACATGCATCGATGAAGGCCTTGGTTGTCTTCCATGGGGCCATCTTGTCCGCGAGAGTTTCTTCTTGCTTCTCTTGCTGCTTTTTGGCGCCCTTGGTGATCTTGCTGCCTTCATCCTCGACCTCATCGTCGTCCCCATCTGCATCGTTGTTCTGAACATCTTCCTCAAGGGAAGCATTTCGAGGGTCGTATCCGGCGTCCTCAAGCTCCTTGATACCAAGTTGCATAGCATCAAGTAGACAAACCTCTTCCGGTTTGATCATGGATCGGATCGTGCTCTCATCAGGCAGTATTTCGCCAGGTTTCAGTCGCCACATGCCCTTCTCGCCGCTCTCCCTGTCGTACTGCAAGAATTCTTTGAGTTTTTGGCGATTTTGGGTATCAGTTGAGTCTGCAATATGCTTGGTGATGTCGGACAGTTGACAGTTGTCGGTATCGCTATGTCTTATCATGCGAAATGCGAGCATCTTCATCCTGTTCTTCGAGGCGTTCGTGACCTTGCGACTATGTGGTCCTGGAACCTCGACAGAAGGGAATTGTTGACCGACGACATAAAGATGATCGATCTTGTGCAGATACCACCTTGAACCATGTTCGCCAGTAGTGCTGCGCACAACCAAGAAGTCACTGCCTCTTGGGTTATGCTTGAAGACTGGAGCTCGGTACATTTCGTTGTGCAATGTTGGCACAGTCTCACCAGGGTCAACAGTGCCGAAAAGGGAGAAGGGGGATCGATCTTCAGGTAGAAGCATGCGGTACTCTCCAAGTTCTTGTTTCGGGAGTTGCTCATCTTCGTTTGTGTCTTTCCGGCGATAGTAGTTAATCAAGCGGTTGCCCATACCGAAGCTGCTGAGCACTCGTGGACGTTGCTCACAGTACTCGTAAAGAACAGCCGTTGAGTTGTCGTTAATACTCAAATCCTTAGACTTGAGGAAGACTTCGTGCGCTTTGCCCTTCATCTGCTTTCGCTTCTGGTGTGCAGGCTTGTCAAACTTGATGATATGGCCAGCAAACTTCTTGTACCTGAAGCGAGGTCGATGATATTCATCCGTCGTACCACCGAGCTTAACTTTGTAGTACGGCCATGAGAGCTTGATAGCGGGCATACTGTGCTCGACAGAAATGTTGCCGAGTGTAGCGCGGACCTTGCTTTGGTGGTTTTCCTTCAAAGCCTCGTATGCCTCGTCGTTCGAGATGTTGAAACGGTTGGAGACATCGCGGCCGAGGTTGCCGTTTGCCATGCGCTTTAGCTTGTTGTCTGTGCGGGGTCGCTTTGCATTTCGTTGGGTTTCTTGAGTTTCGATAAGGAGGTAAGGATCGCTCATATCCAGTTGCACCCTCTTGGCGCCTCTGCGGGTGGCGTCTTCGAAGTTGTCGAAGGAGGGGGCAGCATAGCGGGGAATCTCTGGTAGACCAAGGTTGACTGTCTTGCGTTTCTTCGGTCGTGGTGGTCCTTCGTCGCCAAGCTCCATCAAGAACTCAGCATCCCATTCATCATCCTGCTCTTCAAACACGCGCCTCCGTGCTTGCTGTTCCTGCTGCTCGGCGGCTTGTCGGGCCTTGAAATCAGCTTCGATAGCCTCAATGCTGGCACCCCAATCTTCGCAGGCAAGCTCAATATCACGTAGGGTGAAGCCAGCAACCGTTTCGGAATCGGACTCTTGATCGAGGTCAAACTGGATATTATCTTCGGCTTGAGCTTCTTGGTCCATGCCACAGTACACTAAACCTCTCTCCTCGCCCTGCCTAGGTTTGCGGGTGATGGTTGCAGTGCCTGGGATACGGAACAGCTTCTCTTGATCGGGAGCGAGTTCGAGTGTAAGTTTGCTGGTGACGAGCTGCTTAGGCTTTTTGACGGGTTTCTTCTCCTTCCAAGTGGCCTTCTTAGCTGGCAGGAGTTCGCTCCATGTCAAGATGTGCCCCTTCTTGAAAGCAGGCCATGTAGCTTTTAGGAGGTCCTCGACGGTCTCAGCGGGTGCGGGAATGTCATGATCCTGATTGTCGAGATGTGGTTCGGGGTCGAAGTTGATGCCAGGAAAGCTTAGACTCGCATCGAGAGGTTGGGTGTCGTCGGTGGTATCGGCATCGCGAATCTGAGGTGCTGGGGAAGAGGGACCTAGAATTGGATCTGGAGAAGATCCCTCTCCGAAGAGGTCATCGGGATCATGACTGGTTCCGCCATCGTCCGTGAGGCCAGGCATCTCCATAGAAACGCCAGCGCTGGGCTCCTCCTCGTCTGGTAAATCATCGTCACTGATATCTTCGTAATCCTCGGCATCGTCCGCCTTGCCAGACTGATCGAATTCGGCATTGTCGAGAATGATGCCGCCTCCGTTGTTTTGCGAATCTCCCAGTAGTTTCGCGATTTCTCGATCGTCGGCGGCATCCTGGGCCTTCCAGGCGTTCTCGTCAAAGGACGAGAAATCGTTCTCCTCAGCCATGATCGCGGTGTCGCAATCTTGAAATCAGATCACTAAGAGGCCGCGGAAGTGTCGTTATTCTTATATCATAATTTTATCGCGTCGCTGGTGATCGGCCGTCGGTCGGCGAGTCGTGGCTGTCGTGTGAAGATTGAAGGGAAGGGGATTCGTGTTTGCGTTGAGCTGAGTTGTTCACGGTTACGTTCTCCATGAAAGATGCCCAGGAGCCTGAGATTGAGCGCGGAGTTAGCCAATCAACGTCGAGATTGGATGGGGGATACCGCAAGGCCAGTGCTTGGATTTCGACGTGGGGCCGCGTAGAGTGGCGTGTAGGTCCCCACTTCAACACCGTTGTCGTGACAAGGAACAATTAACGTGTGAATGTCAATAGAAACTCACCGTGGTATTGTAATGTTGCACTACAAGCCTCACAGCCAGGGGAGCCACTGCCGTACAATGCCTTTATAGGTAGCTGTTGAGTTGTTGAGTATGAAATGAAGCTGAAACCTCTTAAATTTGTAAGGATTATTCTGGTGAATGAGCATCGGACTTACAAAGTGAGTCTCCAAAAGAGCACAAGATAGTTGTAATAAGATCAAATGTAATATCCTAAATAGATGTACCTGCGACTGATTTTGCGTTGATGTGGTGTGTTGAAAGAATAAAGTTACGTGGAAGCAAAGTCCCGAATTTATAGAACGATCGGGAATGGAGGAGAGTGAATCACTGGTATCTTAGAACGCGAACTTGCATATTTGGAGCCAGAAAGTTAATTTATAAATACGTATCAATATCGTTGTGAAATGTATGCGGTGTTATGGTGCCTGAATAAAGAGTCGATTCAGAGTGTAGCTAGCTCACGAGTATGCTCAATGCCAGGAGGGTCATGGCTAGAAGCTCGACTCATTGATAGACGAAGCATAAAATTATAGTCCAGAACCTTTAACTTACTAGTAACAGTATTTAATGGCAGGGGACATAAAGTGTTAGGCGCCCCAAATGCGGGCAAAGGATGGGCGTAGTGTTCGTCGTAAGGTCAAGGCCATGCAAGCATCAATAGACCATCTATCGCCCGCCTTCTCTGCTTTAAGGCCCAGAGGAACTGTGAGTGGAATGGGAGAACATCAAGACAGTGCATAGAATTGTCTGTATAGCATGGGCTTCATATCTTTTTTAACTCGACGTAAGGTAGGTAGGGCGACTCGTCTTGGGCTGTCGCGAATGAACTCACGATCTGTTCCTTACGGCACTGAAGTACGCTCATCGACATCCCCAAGTTCATTTGACTTGTAGCCACACTGGCACATTATTTACAATTTGACTAAAAGCTGACTGTCCCGCGGTACACCACGGACGAAGGAGCAGTCGAAGAGGCGGTAGCGAGTATAAGGAACGCTCGATATTAAAACACAAGCGTTGCTTTAGACCATTTACTATATGGCAATATCACATAGGTAGTTATGCTCGAGTTTGCTTATCGTCTTCGCTCTACTAGAGGAATATCTGCATTGAACCCACTGACTCAATCACAGCTGGCCATAATGGTGGTAAAGTTACCATTTGAAGATGCTATACGCCTATACAAAGAGGATATATGGAAATTATCCATGAAGTATATGCCAGTTTCTTTGGTCCAAATTGAAACGGACCATTGTTCCACCTCTGGCTGTTCCGGGTAGCCGAAACACCACTTTGACACTTGACGATTCTGACGTGGCAAATCCATTTCCGACATCATAGTCCAGTGAAGGGAGTATCAGAGAGCCTCGGAGAGCTGCTGACATTAAATGAGGGTGTGAGATGACTGAGGTTGGCTAAATACTTACGAAGTACCTTGTGTATTAAAGTTGCTTCAGTCTAATCTGACCATGTACTTAATTTTCCCTTCTCAATGATCAGAGGCCCTAGGTTCCAAGTTATTTGAATTGTCCCAAAGGGTAAATGTATGCGAATCGATGCCCTGTATGGAGTTGGTGGTAGTCTCATTGCTGTTGAGCATGATGGAGAGCGTTGCAGAGTCTGGCGTCGTCACGGAGACTCCATTGGCAGGGAATGACGGAAGAAGGCAGGTTGCTACTACATCAATATTGGAGAGAATCATCTGTTGCATCTCTCATGATACCAGTCATTCTAGTGGTAAGACACTTTAGATAGCAAAGCAGGAATAAAAAATCTGGTACTCCGTAAAGGTGTGATTGAGCAATCTGCAACTGTGTCCAACATCTCAACACCTCCCTTCAATCTGGTCATGGACTCTCACAACCTGCATATAGGCGCCATGAGCTGTCATTGTAATTACCAAATTACAATCCCCATTTCGCTTGCTTCAAACGATCCCCAGAAACACAGCTCAATTTGGTCATACGCAGCGCCCATACGAAAACAAGCTTTCATAGCGAAATCTACCCTCCATAATACACAATCATCACTAAGATCAACACTCTATAATACCAGAAATTCCAACATGATTCGATGGATAATCCCAAATGACGCAAAAGCTCGGCGGATTCCTGATTGGGGAGTATCATGACAGGGCAGCATTGTATGGAACAAATCCTACACTACGGAGTACATAAGCATAATGCTTTTGGCCCCCAATCGTTTATCTCAACGACGACCAGGTTTTGGAAACACCGGCCTGTAAATCGTGGCACCATAGGTGTATCGAGAGCAATTGAGTTGGACAGTGATGTAAGCTTGCAGGATGATATAAGGAGATGGAGTCTGCCTTGACTGTTTCCCTCTACCCATGCTATGGACGTCATACTTAGGCCTGCTGAGGTAGTCATGAATGATATCCCATTGATGGAGACAGTGTTGAGAAAAGGATACAGTGTATTTCTAATAAGTTCCGTTCATCGCGTAATGTATGACGAATACTGAATGCTTCAATAACAATAATAAGTACAAAGGATTTTGAAGTCAATAGTGCCACTCTCAAAATGCAGAGGAATCCTCCCAGTTGGGTATTAACGCCATCAATAACACCGTGAACCCCATGGACTCATTAAACTTGCGCAGCGCGGTTTCTGCGGTTTGCAGCACGGTTTGCACGGTTTCTGCGAGTCTTGACAAAATGTATCGCTCCAAAAACAGCCGCGGCCAAAAAGGCCAACGCCTAGAAACCCGTGAAGACCATTCCCAGGATGAACAAAGCCGTGAATAGCTTATCATGGCGTACGAATAATCCTCGCCTTGATAGTGCTCCGCTCTCTGATGCATCCTCGTCAGGGAGGGCTGTGTCGTTGGGCAGAGTTCCGTTGATGAGGATTGTCATTGTGCCGTTGACCTCTGCAACATTGACGATGGACTTGTTAAGTGCGTCGTAGCTTCCGTTTCCGATGAGTTCGTCGAAGTATTGGGTGCTGTTGTTATCGTCGCATGCGCAATACTCATATCGCGAGCATCCACAGAGGACGTCGCGCTCTTCGTCCTCATCGCTGGTGTCGTTGTGATAATGGTAGGGATGCGAGTAAGGATACATGTATGCACCGTAGAGCCAAACGCCAGGCCAGAATGCCAGAGCTGCACCGCCTAGAGCGAAGGGCGCAATTCTTCCGGGACTTGAGACGCCGGACCTGTAAGGTTTTGAAGAACCACCGGGGTAGTATCGACCGCCTGCGAAGCTGGGCTGCGGGCCGACGCCGCGAGAGCCGCCGCCGCCGCCGGAGCTACGGGAGCCACCGCTGCCTGATGATGAACCTGGACGAGATGATGAGCCTCTTGAACCACTACCGCTACTGCTGCCGCTTCCACTGCTTCCACGGGAACTCCCACCTCTGCTGCCGCTGCCAGATGATCCTCTTGAACCTCCGCCGCTGGAACCTCCGCGGCCTCCACCACCACCGCCGCCACGGCGCTTGTAAAGCTGGTGCCCATTGCAGCCTTGCCCATAACAGGGGGGTTCCTCAGACCCGGGGCGCTCTATGTCGGTGCGTTCTATGCGACGGGGTGCATCGATCGCCGACGCGAACGTCGATGTGAAGAGTGTGAATAGCACGGCTGCGAAGTCTGGTCTCATTGTGGGCCAAGTTGTCTTGGTATGACGAAAGGATGCAGGTAGGTGTAGGCGAGGTGAAACAAAGAAGTGCGGATTGTGGATTGGAAACCAGATTTAAGTGAAAGACCAAATGATATCGGAGTAGAAGATGCCAAACTGACGATGAAACCAAAAAAGTCGTGAGTTTGTGTTTGGGGGATGTAAATTGATGGAATAGTCCGAAGTGGGCAGTCCCAGGTTTAATACCCGAAATCCGAATTCAGGAAGGGTAGGTAAGACTGAATTGATGACGGGGGTAATTACAAGGATCCACAAGGCGTGCCTTCTCTTCTAGGTTCGGAGGCTGTGACGGAGGCAACAATGAGAGAAGATCACGGGGTTGACCTTCTATGATGAGGTTCAAGGGGCGAATGAGGTAAACAGAAATGATGATGTCGCTCTTTCCAGAAGGATTGGGGGCGACGATCGACCGCTAAACAGCAAGAACAAGCGGACGTCTTGGCTGAGCTGTATGAGGTCACTGCACTGAGCGACCGGGTTTGGCAGGCAGCTCCTTGGAGGTGATGACTGACTGATTGATTGAGAAGAAGGAAATTGCCAAGGCAGGATGAATTGTGTTCTTTATATTCCAGTTTAAGGAGGTGATTCACTGTTGGGAGCGGAAAGAGCACTGGTCTTAGGCGTCTTCTTAGCTCCGACAAGCTGAAAAGAAGCCAATCTCTGAAAACAGATTGAGTTAGCTCCAGCCAAAAAAGTGCTTTGACTTTTGTTGTTTTTGGCGGAGACAAAAAGCAGCCCTACCAAAGTGGCTTAGCCAGAGGAACCATTCACAGCGGTGCAATTACTTTGGAGTGTGTTTGTGGTGGTTTGCTGCATTGCAGAGGCGCGCATCAAGAAACAAAGAAATGGAATGTAGGTCCGAATGCCTTGGATCAGCCTTAATACAAACACAAGCTTTCACTCAGCGAAACAGCAAATCTCTCTAGTGTTGATGCTGGTCAATAATCTGTTGGGTTCCGTGGTAATGTCACTGCCAATTGACCACTGTTTCAAGGATGACTGAGCCGATGATCGTGGGTCTGTGACATAAAGGACCCTGGAGTTGACATGGGCGTATAAGCTTGTCGGGGTTAAGCTTGCAGCGCCGCAACATGCAGGCAATTGCATTTCTAATTGGTGTGCATCCTTGTTGAATGTGGATCAAGGCTGTCACTGAGGCAGATTTACTTGAGCCATCCGAAAGAGACATCTCGCTACGACAACCCAATACGCCAAAAGTCCGCTTGTGACTGTCAAAGCTATCGTTTATTAGAAGATGTTTTCATTCCTGAGTAGATCTTTTATTAAAGATGTGGCTGAAGCTGAGCTGTGAATTGATCTAGGTCTGATTTATTCGTATAGAGAGAGACTGGACAATTGACAGCCACGGAGACGGAATCCCGCAGGAGAATAAACTTCAGATGCGGCGATGCATATTGATCACCACGTGGTCTTTCACGATTTGGAAGTCCCCGATCTGTATGCCTTAAACTCACAATCTTGGCTGCCTTCAAAACGTTCGATATTTCCAACGAGACCTTCCTTTCTAGTGCGTTATCTGATGCATCTCCGCCATAGCCACCGCGCCCCCGCATGATGCTAGAGTGACATTCTGTCACATGAGGCTGTGCAGTGTGTAATTGTTATTGCTTGCAGCATTCTAGAAGCATGACAAAAACTGGCGGCCTGAATTTTAGCATTCAGCCAAGATCAGGCACCCGTGCTTGCGCCCAGGACTTGGCGCACTAGAGTTTTCAGTGCATCTCCGATGGCGGGGACTGGGCGGATATAAACATCACGAGTTGTCGCTCAGTGGCGATGAATGGTGAGTCCATCCCCTGGTTTCTGGGGGGATGACTTGACGATCTTTCGGTGTTACCGAGTAGAACTGAGGTAAATGTAAATAGTTGTGAGGCAGCCGTCAAGTCAGCCATTCAATTCTTCGCTGTACCAGGGCTTGTCTGTCCATACTTCTGAACAAATTCATGAAAGACAGCCATGTCATAGGCTCCAATGTCCTGAAGATAAGCCGAATCCTTGACCTCACCAGATTGGATGACCTCAATGGTCCGCCGGGACAAAGCCATGACTTCAGCAGTATGTTTCTTTATTCCGAGCCACTTCCTCTCATCCTTTGGGACACGCTCGTAAGCATCTGTCCAAAGAGAGTCCCATCTATCCAACGCACGTAGCAGCATTTTGGAGTGGTCGCGTGATGCCACTGACGTACGATAATGAAATATGTGACGCCCGAGACCTGGCAAACATCAGCATTTGTCATTCATCAACCGTCCTAGGATGTGACGTACCTGAAGAGAGATAAGATAGATCTGAAAGGTCTAATTTTCCAAAGGAGTCTCTAGCAGCAGGCGTCCAGTCTTCAGCAAGCAGTCCTGCTATTGCTTCACTGCAGCTTGAAGGATAAGACTTTGCTAATCTATGCTGTGACCTTTCTTGAAAAGCCGTGCTTGAATCTGCCTCCCATATATCAGCCGGACATGGCAGATCTCCAGTCATCTCCTTTGACGTGATGATGGGTGGGTGGTTACAGAAGAGCGCCAGTAGTGAGTCATTCATAAAAGTCCATGTAACGGCCCTTATACATGTCTCTCGCTGGACAAAATCTTCCCAGCTTTTGCCGGGCTCGTGTTTGAGACTCATCATCTTTGCTTTTCTAAATGCCCCGACCAGTGTTGGAATTCTTTTGCTCGCTATTCTTCGGCGAGATTCGATGTGGTTTGCACTGCCTTCCAGAGTATTCATCAACACCGCAGCTTGACATATTTCAAGCATGTGCTGCGAAGTAACTGGGCTGACACCTTGACCTGACAATTCTTTTAGCTCCTTGTATACATACTTTTCTGCCAGTTCTAGCAGTGATGTATTGATGTATGAGGGAGAAGATTGATTAAGACATTGAAGATAAACAGTTCCGGTCAACACCACGGCTAGTAATAGGTGGAGTGAAACCTTTTCAGGGTCAAATGTTGGCCAGTGTATCGTGTCTTGATGGTAGTGTCTCCGACGAAAGACGAAGACCAGGACATGCTGAAAATGAGACGTCGCAAAGAACCCTCGTTGAAAACTTTGGTCAAGCCCGTCCATGAGATGAGGTTTGTTGGTAGTTAATTCTCGAAGGATGTTTGACATGGCAGCTATCTGCATCGAGAGAGCATCGGCCGACTCCGTAGAAGGACCAAAGATGCCAGAGAATTGTAGCGGATCATATTCGGTATCTCCATAGTCCTGGGGTTCATCCAGAAGCATGTCCGGTATATCAAAGAGAAGAAAGCCGGGATCGATCGTCCCTGAGCTCCAACCGACAGTCTCACGTTGCTTCCAAGCAGGCATCTCTGACGTTCTTTCAGGCTCTTGAGCTACAATAGCATCCATAGATGGCTGGGTAGGATTGCTAGCTTGTAGAAGAAAAGAAAAGTTGGGACTTTCATTCTTGGAGACTTCCCCTGGTTTGGGGGTCGCTCGATGCGTAGGATCATGACATAGTGAGCGGTATATGCACTCAATGCCACGAGCTGAACACCGTTGACAAGGAAGTTCCGAGTTACAAGATGTCTTCACTCGTGAGCAATGATCGCAAGCTCGAAGCTTTCTGCCTGGTTTGGCTCGTGGTGGAAGAGGTCGGCTTTGTCGGGCGTTGCAAGAGCGTGCATGCCGACGAGCGACATCAGCTCTACGGAAGGACTTTTGACAGAATGGACATTCATTTTGAAGAGTGGATAGGGGTTTGGTACAGACGGGACATGTCGGGGCCTGATATGGAGTCGCCATCTGAGAGGTACGTGGATGAAAGAGGTTGAAGTCAGCTCATGTGGGAATTTTCCGAGGGTGAGAGGCAATAAGTGGAGCTATGTGGTTAATTCCCGTCCCGACATGGACCCCGGGGAAGGGTCTTATATAGCCAGCACCACGACTGAGTTTGTCTTTCCTGTTTCCTAAGACATTCGATTTATTTACTTGTACGAGATATTCAAATATGTCTCAAGCGCAATTAGTAAGATGTAAGTAAAAGTCTAAAGAGCTAATCGACCTGGACTTATACCATCATCCAGCTATAGCTCGACCTCTCTCCATCACAGCTACTCGAGCGATCCCACTACAGGCCCATAGAATAACAGAAGACCGATTCGAGCATCAGATACGAAATGTGTCCTCCAAGTCGGCTAAAGATTTAGTACCTAATGTGCACCCAGCTTCGCTCGCCGATATGAAGCCAAACAACCTAGTCGACTATGCCCTGTAGGTGCTCATGCCTGTACCATAATGAGAATAGGAAGCTAATAAGGGGTGTAATAAAGCACGACGCTGGATAAGATAGCCAACTGGGGCCGAACTGGTTCCCTCTGGCCATTGAGCTTCGGTCTTGCTTGCTGCAGTCTCGAAATGATGCACGTATCGATGCCACGCTATGACCAAGACCGTCTCGGCATCATCTTCCGCGCGTCTCCAAGACAGGCAGATGTAATGATCGTCGCAGGGACAGTCACAAACAAAATGGCCCCTGCATTACGGCAAGTATATGATCAGATGCCTGAGCCGCGTTGGGTTATCAGCATGGGGTCTTGTGCCAATGGAGGAGGATACTATTACTACAGCTATAGCGTATTTCAGCTGCAGAGGAAGATCAGGAGTCAAAGGGCTTCGAGGATGTGGTATCGAAAGAAGTAGATTATGCTATGGGAAAGCTGTAAGATTTACAGTACATGGATATCATATTGTTACACAGAATAACGACAGAGAGTCTCCTCTGATCAAAACATATTCGGAAAAAGAAATCGATCCAAATCAGCATAGTCGAAACTGGAAAGATCACCAACCAAGTTATTCAGCCATCTCATATCATCCATCTCTGCAACGGGAGTCTCATCTCGCGTCTCTGGAAGGGAAACTATAGGAAAGGTTTTCAGCACATCACTCAAGGTCGATGCACACTTCTCCTTACGCCGCTGTTGCATCAGTATAAGCAATGAAGCCGTGTTCAGGGCCTCCTTCGTAGCAGTGGTATTGTACACAGTAGCAACGTTACTAAGACATTGCATGGCATCCTTGAGCTGGGCTATTGATTCGCCCGTATCAATGGCTAGTAGAACACAAATTATTTGAAACGGCACGTTGGCCATGTGATGCCATGGTGAGCGTGCATCTAGAATAGCTTGGGCTGCTTCAATGCCTGTTTTTGTGATAGAGAGGATCTGATCCAGGACCTTTCCTGAGAACGTCGTGTTCATCGACTGGAGTCGACGACAGAGACATAAAGCGAGGTTTGTCTGCGCCATAATCGATGGTGGAACGGAATGAGTTCGGCTCAGAACTGTTGACAGCGAGGCCTCAAGCTCGGAAACGTCTTGCGTCTTATTCGGATCAAGCTCTGTTGAATATGGGAGCAATTCCATAAGCTCATGGGTATAATCTCCTTCCCTTGAGCAAGGCATCTCTAGTGTTGAATTGCACAGGATGGTTCTAGACCGTCCCATGTCAAACGAAATCCAAATGTTGAGATGCTCTGCGACAGCAAAGAGTCGTCTTCGAAGCTCGGCATCGACCTTTTCTTCTGTTACTGGAAGGACTGATTCTTGGGAAGGTTCACAATGCAGGCCAGCTGCTTCAAGCATGTGCATGAGAATTGAACTCGCCATCCAAGCTGTGTGAGGCGTTCCGGCTATCCTCAGGTACACTACTCGAAGAAGCCACCCTGTGACGCTGGCTGCAGATGGGTCATCAGACATCTTCTGCTCAAGGATAAATCGTGCTGTTTCTATCAAGTCAAGCTCTACTGGTGGAGGCTCAACTTGTGAGAATAAGCACCCGATAGCTGCAATGCCGCATAAGATCGAATCCTGAGACTGATCGTATATATATCCAGACCACCTGCCTTGAATGGTCTGTGAAATATCGTTCCTGTCAACGAACCCATAAATTGGGTCCATCTTTCGAAAGTAGACAGCGCTCAAGCTCTCCATGTCTTCTTTGGATAACAGGTCTGTAATTGGCCTTGAGACAGGAACATGGGAAGATTTCCGCGCTCCAAGAAAGGCGTTCCAAGAGAACGTGTGCATCCTGGGGGCATTCTTAGGATCCAACCTCAACGCTAACCTTCGAAGAAACGCAGCCCCAGAATTCGCCTCCAGTGACTGCAAATGCCTTGGCGAGGTAGCATGATCACCCCTAGAAGGTCTAGGGTCCTTCTCAGCGTGAACAGGGGGCGAAGGAAGAAGGGAAGCCTCATGAGTCTTCCTCTTCTTGTTGGAAGACGTCTTGTAGGTGCACTCATACTCAAAACGGACACAGGCTCCGCAGGGCTGAGCGCCATCGCATTTCCGTTTTAAATCCCGACATGTTTCACAGGCGAGTCTTGAGCGCTTACGGCCCTGGGAAGTGGACATGTTTGTTATTGCAATGGGAATGAATGGATTGTGATGTGTAAGGGGATGAACGCATGTGAAGTGAAGTTGCGAGGGTCGGTTCTTACGGGCCGAGCGGGTATGTCGGCTATCTCGGGAAGAGCGGTAATAACGGTGCAACCGATTGAAGCTTGACGTAGATAGTTTGAGGATGCTAACTAAACTTATCTTAATCGCCATAAACTTATCCCTGTATTGCTACCGTTGGAACTCGAGTCAGAGTAACAGTTGAGTTGCCAGCGTCGACTTGTTGGTGTTCAATCGTCTTCCCATGTTACTCAACCAAGACAGAGATTCGGTCTCTGCCGCCGAGACACTGGCTGATATCGAAAACCAAACCCAACAAAATATACCTGAAAAGGCACCGACACATAATGAACCACCAGATGGAGGCTTCCATGCTTGGCTACAAGCTCTTCTAGCACACATCGTATTCTTTAACACTTGGGGCGTCGCAAATGGCTTCGGAATCTTCCAACAATACTACACCCAAACCCTCGGCGAAAGTCAATCCACGATATCCTGGATAGGAAGTGTCCAGGTGTTTTTCCTATTTTCAGTTGGAGTAATAGCTGGCAGACTGACGGATGCTGGCCATTTTCGAATTATCTTCCCGATCGGCATCTTCCTGCAGGTCCTTGGACTCTTCATGACTTCATTATGCACAACGTTCTGGCAGATATTCCTCGCTCAAGCTGTTTGTCTCGGAATAGGCAATGGCTTCACCTTTTGTCCAGCTCTAGCTGTGTTGTCACAGTACTTCAAGAAGTATAGAGCTTTTGCTGTTGGACTGGCAGCCGCCGGTGCAGCTGTTGGCGGTTTAGTGTACCCAGTTTTGATCAACTGGCTCATCTTCCATGATAATGTCGGCTTTCCGTGGACTCTCAGAAGTATGGGCTTCATCATGCTTGCCACATATATCCCTTGCCTCGTATGGCTCAAGCCTCGACTACCACCTCATCCTAGTGGCCCATGGATCGATACGACAGCTTTCAAGGAACTGCCCTTCATCTTCTTTACCATGAGCATGTTCCTCAACTTTTGGGGCCTCTATTTTGCCTTCTTCTATCTCGGAACCTTTGCTCGCGATCGAGCAGGTATTTCTGAACCCATCTATCTACTCATGATACTGAACGGTGTTGGAATATTTGGGCGTATCATGCCCAACATCATTGCCGATAAGTGGACAGGACCCCTCAACATACTCATTCCTCTGAGTATCGCTTCCAGCCTGCTGCTTTATTGTTGGGCGGCTATAGAAACAGCTGCCGGGCTTTACGTCTTCGCTGTGATCTACGGCTTCATCGCTGCAGCATTGCAAGCTCTGTTTCCAGCTGTCGCAACACAAATGGCACCTGATCCAAGAAAGACCGGGACAAGAGTTGGAATGATACTGGGCATTGTCAGTATCGCAAATCTGACTGGCCCTTTTATCTGCGGTGAACTTATCAAAGCTGGTAACGGTAGTTACTTTGGACCTCAGATGTTTGCTGGCTCTTCAATATTACTGGGCGCTCTTATGGCAGTGGCGTCTCGAATCGCTAAGACAGGTCTTGTGCTCAAGGTCAAATCATAGAGAAAGGTTACACACATATATGGTACATAAATTATATAAATATTGAAACTCGTTACAAAACTCAAGCAACAGGAGCAGCTTCCTTTGCTACCTCTTCATCCTGTCCCTTCTTCTTTTTCTTCTTCGAAAACTTCGGAAATCGAACTCGTATACTAAACCGAGAACCAAATCGAGCAACACTCCTCCTTATCCTAGGAACCTCTTCTGCAACGGTAGTGGTACTAATAGGAGCTTGACTACCACTAACAGGAGGCGCGTTCTGAGGAGTATTCTGAGGAATGGGCGCAGCAACCGCGGCAAACCATATTTCCGACCACTCTTGGTCAGAAATTTCAAGTATCTCTTTAAACGCTTTCCCCTCTAGCTCTGTTTTGATGCGTTTCTGCAGAGGTGATAACGTGCTACAGAGGCGAACAACTCGCTCCCAAAATTTGGCGTCTTCCTCATTCTCAAAGATGAAATCATCGCCTTCGCTAGTCCACGAGATGGTAAAGATCAGCTTGATGGTTTTTTTTTGGTCGTAGATGAAGGTACAACTATCTGTGTCCTGAATGCTCTTGCTCAAAGACATGCAGTATAGTTGTGCGTAATTGGTATGTGAGAATTGGAGAGCTAGTGTTGATGGTAAGGTTGTCCCATGGCTCACAATACACCTGGCATATGCCCATTTGGCGTATTTCATAGTTTGAACTTTGATGTGACGAGTTTGAACTTGTTCATCCGGAAATTTCGCTGGTCGATGGTAAAGGGAGGCCACTGAGGTGCATATATATAAATGAGCATGCAAGTAGAGAAGAGGGAACAGATAAGACCACAATCATAATGCTGCGCCTCTTATCAAGTATATACTTGCCGTTCAGCCGTCTGCGACCTCTCTAGTCGCCAGCGCCCTGTGCTAGCATTCCCCCTCATAAGCCAAAGGTGGTGCTTTCACCTTGTTCTAGCCTCGATAGCGCTCCACGGTGACATCCTGTGGCGTCCGATAATGACCAAACTAAGGACAGCCCCTCTAGGACTTCCAACGTGCAAAAGCATTCGCGATTGAGGCTAAAGGATGCGTATAGAACTACATGTTTAGGCAGGTCTGTTTTTTTGATCATAGGAGTTTTAGCCCGGCCATTTCTCCTTATTTTCTTTTCAACCCATGTCTTCTACTCACTCGAGGCTCCCAAGCTCTTCAGTTCTGTGCTGCGGAACCCTATGGCCAGGTGAAGTTCAGCTTTCAGCCACAGTGCTCAAATGCGCATAACGAGAATGCGCTGTAACACACCTGCGGCTGAAACTAGTGAAAAAGCAAAAGCAGGCTATGTTGATATCGGTAGTCTAGCCAGTTTCAAGCCTGGATCTTGTGACTTGGTATTTCTACATTAGATTCAGCACCTGAAATCTCAACTACTGCATTTTGCAAACTCCTTGAAGTCTGTACCGGGTGGTACAAATCACCAATATGGGCTGCTTCGGCGCTGACAACGACACAAATCGGGTAGACGAAGAGACTGCAGTTCCAGGCGTGCAGGTTGATTTTAGAGATGATCGTTGGATTATAGACCTTGATATCGATAACATTATCAGCAACATATCGGAGATCGAGAGCTGGACAACCTCATTTCGTCGGGTGTTCCAGGGCGCCAATGACAATGGACAACTTCCAAACGAACTAGGTAAAGTATGAAAGTAACTTCCTACCAGGCATGAGAGCTATGTTAACTAAGTTGGCCAGAGTTTTCGGATCAACTTTGCTGTCCTTCAACGAATACAGTTGAAGCAACTCCGCACCAAACTCGCCCAGCATGCAGTGTCCCTAAGATTCGAAGCGGCTGAGCCTCAAGGGTGGCAGAACACTCTTAAAGAATATAGTAAGATGACTGTTGTTCTGCTTATAAGTCGACCGAAACCGTGCTGATGTCTCATTCTACAGTCCAAGCACTTCAAAACTATGAATACATGGAGAAACGAAGTCTACAGCCTGAAGATCCATTCTACATGAGCGGTGAGAAGTATCAAGATCGCAAACTCATTGAAGCCATTCTCGGGGACAAAGTGAACAGTTTTGAGGGACAACCGGTATTTCCTGCTATCGGACATTGGCAAAAGGGGCCTGAGGAATCGCGATCTATCCGAGATACAAGGCAAGACAACTATAAGCGGAACTGGACTGTAGGTCTGCACCAAAGACTTGCCGTGGCGGCTGTAGGCGGGATATTTCTCATGGCTCCTATGTGGTTGATGGTCTTGCATAACACTCTCTACACGGCTTTGGTTTCGACTACGGTGTTTGTTACTGTGTTTGGATTAATGGCGGCGGTATATCTTACGAGTCTGATGGATGTTATGTCGACTACAGCGGCTTATGCTGCTGTATTGGTTGTTTTTGTTGGACTGATCACTGAGCTGCACGATGGCTGAGATGGAGGACGACACCAGCATTGATTCAAGAAGCAATTTAGACAACCTTCAGGAACCAGCTTCATGTTCTTGTTTTAAGAGCTGGGGAGCTTGGATTTTAAAGAATCTTGCAGAGTTCATGTCTCAAGCACATGAGTACGCAGCAAATCATCTAGCACCTTGCCAACAGCCAGAACCTTTTCCTCCTCCAAAACCCGCCCCACGATCTGTATATCAACAGGAAGATGATGCTTGACTATGTCTTGCATATTATCCTCCCAAAGGCGGGTATTCCATTCATCCAGCTCATTCCTCGGCTCATGATCCCATAAGGCGTCAAGATCCCTAGCTTCAACCTTCCCTCCTGGAATAACCAAAGCGGTATAATCCAACAGATTCCAGACCTTGGTGTATCCCACCCATCTGACAGTGTTGTGAGGCACAGCTGTATGTGGCAGAGCCGGCATTATAATGGCGTCCACAGTCTTGCCCTTTTTAGAGATTGTGTGGTTCCACTTCTCGAGATATGCCTGCTGGAGTTCTCGCTTCCGTTTGTTGAGTTGCCAATAATCAAACACTGATATAGGCTTTCCCCTGTTCACAAGCCTCTCTACGCTCGGGATAAAAGGTTCGCCTCCTGCCTCGACATCACGACGAATGTCTTCGCCTCCATCGACTGTGAAATAAGCATCCATAACCTCTATGCACTCTGCGTGCAAGTCGGGCTTCCACATCACAAGCTCATGGCCATCAGCGGCAAGGGTAGCTGCAGCTTGCGCTAGAACCCTTACGATACTGGGATGAGGCTTCACCACACCGTCGTCGTACAAGACGCCGATTGTTAGCTTGCTGTTCACGGTCATGTCATATTCAGACTGGCGCCATGGGATGGGAACGCAACGACAGTCATGTTTCCATGGTTCCTGAAGTGCGATCTCTCTTGTGAGATGGTAGATCGTAGAAAGGGAGCGTGCCAAGGGGCCAATGGAAGACGGGACGTGCTCTTGTCCATCGGTTGAGACTGGCACTCCTCCATATGGCAATCTCGAGCTCTACATCACGTTAGCGATATTCTGAAATTGCGTATCAACGTACGCTTGGCTTGAAACCATATAGGCCCATCATAGAAGCTGGCATGCGAATGCTGCCACCCAAATCTGAACCGAAGCCTCCGAGACTCCCATGAGAGTAAATCAACGCCGACTCTCCACCTGATGATCCTCCAGGCGTATATCCGGGAATGATCGGGTTCTCAGTCAACCCCCAAAGAGGATTGTCAGTTTCAGCCCACTTCCCGAGATTAGTATAAGCTTAAAATATGCCTATTTTTAGACTCACCATTATGCTCTGTGGGAGGTTGGTTTTGCAGATGATGACGGCGCCTAGCTTTTTCAAGATCTTTACTAGAATGGCATCATCATTGGCCGGCTTGAAGGCCTTGCTTGTGTATCCAAGAGTGGTGTCGTAGCATTTGACATTGAACTGGTCCTTCAGACTTATCGGAACTCCGTGCAAAGGCCCTTTTGTTTTCTTTTCCTTGGCGTAATACGCATCAAGCTCTTGGGCCTGTTCCAGGGCATCATCGAAGAGGATTTCGGTTAGGCTAGGAAATCATCAGGTCTTGGTAGCAGCAAGAGACTACAATGAGGCTCACCAGTTTGTCTGTTGGTAATGTTAGCTACCTACGTACAGAGTTTGCCAAATCGTCGTAAGTTCTACCTTCTTATGCGCCTCAATGGCTCTGTCGCACGATATGTTAGCATATATCTCTCACGGAGTTCAATGATTGACTTTCCGTGTGATATAAGCCAGGGTAACGTCTTCGCTTCTAAGCTTTCCAGTCCGAATCTTATCGGCCAAAGTAGTGATATCATCGACTTGGGTAATGGCGTTGTATGTATCCTGACGGTGCTCTTTGTCTGATAGGTTCTTGGTGACAAAAGTTGAGATGGCACGTGTCCGTTGTCGTCGCTTCTCTGCGACAACTTGCTGCCAGATTTTTGACTCCATAGCGATCTATAGATCTAGCGATAAAGAAGGCTAGGGAGCTCGCGTATCTGTCAAGGCCGCAAGGTTCAGAGGCTGGCAGTTGTGAAGTCGGAGGTGGTTGAATAACCCCGCATATACCCGCACCCGTTACCCGCTGCTTATGAAGATTTTCGGGTGCAACATCCGAAATGCAAGTGATGGATGCTTGGCATATACCTAAGCTATATTTATCAAGGAGAACTGGATATTCTTCCTAGTTTCTAGTTCCTGGCGTCTCTCAACCCTTACATCTCGATAGAGACATGATCTGATAATCAAGTTGCCTTAACAGACTTAGCGGTCATAAGCCGGGCATGGGGTATCGCACAACCTCTGATACAACTGCGTACGTGACCGCCAATCGTGGCGTGATATGAAGTGACTCAATCTGCCTGAATGACTTTCCCGTTCAATTATCGCAAGTCTCCTCAGCCTCAAAGTTTTGGCGCCGTAAGCTCGGGCTAACTTCAGTTGAATGAAGACCTGAGGTGCTACGGTCCATGATGTCATTGGCTGGTTTGGCGATGCCGCATATCCGTGGTGTTGCGTATAATGAGTCCTCGAAGGATTCGTTGAATGTCGAAAAGACGGTATAAAAACCCTTAAAATCTTCATTCTTAAATGAGAGTAGTATATGCTTCATAATCATCTGATTTGTTTTCTTTGTCATTGATTCGTACCTGGCAGACCAGAACTACACTTGCTGAAAGTGCGACAAGAAAGAACAACGAACGCATCACTCATAATAGCTTCACTTTTACTCTGATGGCACCTTTGAAAGTGTTGGTATGCGGAGGCGGCTGTGCCGGACCAGCCTTGGCCTTCTGGCTTGCCCGTCTCGGACATCATGTCACCATTGTCGAGCGCTTTCCAGCCCTACGAGCAACTGGGGCACAAATCGACTTTCGTGAACAGGGCATTGCGACTCTCAGAGTAATGGGGATTATAGATGAGATACGCGCCAAGCTAGTTGATGAAGCAGGCGTTGCTTTCGTCGACACAAATGGAAAGATCTTAGGAACAGTACTCGCCAATACATCAGGCAAAGGCGCCCAGTCCATAACTTCTGAGTTTGAAATCATGAGAGGAGATGTTGTAAGAATTCTATACGATGCAACGAAGGATGATGTCAAGTACATCTTCGACAGAACTGTGGAGAGGTTTGAGCAAGATGAGAAGAGTGTCCTTGCGCACTTCTCGGATGGGACATTGGATACCTTTGATATCCTTGTTGGAGCAGATGGTCAGGGCTCCAGAATTCGAAAAGCCATCTCGCCAGCGGATGCTCCGGATCCTTATCGAAAACTCGGTATTCACATGGCTTATTATTTCATACCACGCGAAGAAGGGGATAGCAATATCCGCAGGACATATCAAGCTTCACAAGGCCGAATGATATTCCGTCGAACGCACAACTCAACAGAGACCCAAGTCTACCTCATTCTCAAAGATGAATCTCCTAAAGTCTCCAGTATTCATAGAGGTTCAGTTGAGCAGCAGAAAGAGTTCTGGACACAAAGGTTTCGCGGTGCTGGATGGCAAACAGACCGATTCCTGGAGGGCATGAAGACCACTGAGAACTTTTACTCCCAAGAAGTTGTTCAGGTTCAGACAAATACTTGGCATAAAGATCGTGTGGTCCTTCTAGGCGACGCAGCCCATTGTCCCTCCCCATTCAGCGGCATGGGAACTACACTCGGCTTCATCGGTGCCTATGTGCTAGCGGGTGAAATTCAGAAGAACCCCGAGAACTTGACATTGGCTTTCGAGAACTACGACAAAGTGCTACGGCCATTTGTTGACGAGGTTCAGAATATCAAGATTGGGCTTATCCGGCGGGCTATACCTGATACTCAATTAGGTGTCACGATTATTCAGTGGATCGCTTGGTTTGTATGCCTTCTGAGGATTCCTTATCTTATTTCAAGGTTCTCAAGTGAGGAGAAGGCTGGGTGGCCGTTACCGAAGTACCCTGCGCTCAAGCCGAGCAATTGAGTCCATTTTATATCTCTGGCAACTTTAAAGGCGATGGGAATTTGATATTGGATATCTGGCAACTCTACTCAGTCATAGGTTGGCGGCTAATAACACTGGGAAACAGTATTTATGCTACTAAGGATTTTTAATTTTAGTTCTAGCAATTCAATTTGGACTCAATTGAATCAATTTCATTTATTGAGGAACCTCAACATCCTTACTAGTATCAAGCTCCTCAAATCTTCTCAAGTCCATAGGCTTCTCCAGCAGGGGAATGACGTAAGGGTCGAAAGTCTTCCAGTAAGGGTTCTCAAGATGATACTTCTGGCTCTGCAACACGTTCAGCACACATCCCCAGGTTTAATTGACATGTGACTTACGCTCTCCTGCTCATAGCGCTCAACAATGGTGAAAGCACGTCGGTCAGCGGTGGACTGCATGACGTGCCATGAGAGGGTCTCCTTGTCCTGGGAGTAGACGCGGCTAGCCTCGATGAGCTTGGCGGTGAGCTTCTTGAGGGACTCCTCGTCGTCTTTGGCGTAGAGGTGGACAACGATTGTGTAGACCATTTTGGCTGATTCTGATGTGGATGTGTATGGGGATATGGCTCGTGAGTGAGTGTTGAGGAGGGGTTGTTGAGCGTATTGGTTTTATGGTTTTTGCTAGGAAGTGGGGATCATGTGATCTCCCCACTGATCGACTGATGCCAACGAGATGCGCGATTACCGCCCTGGAAGTGTTGTGATGGGTGAATTGCTTCGATTTATGTAGAGTACCTAAGGCTTGAAGTAGCAACACAACTGTTTTCTACAGTAGATTCAAAGGGGTGTTGTCCAGTTAGCAGTTCTAGGGTAAGCGAATGAGTCAGAACATAGGAATAGCAATAGAGACTACACTGAAGGATATTGCGAATTCTATATTACATTCTCTTCAATGAGTATATAGCAATTAATGGGATAGAACGCGAAAGTAATGTATTTTATAGTTTCTTTAGAATATGCTAAGCTGTTGGGCCCTTCGTCCTTTAAGTAGTTGATTAACATACAATGGTACTTATAATTTCTCATATTAGAACAAAATCGATATCTCCTCAGCTAGGATAAAAAATTTCCTGTAATGTTTATGCATATCTCGCTTTAACTCATATAGTTATAACGGTACGCCTGACATTTCATAGCTCTATCTCAAACATCATAGAAATACTGACTAACATTGGTCAGTGCCTCGGTGTTATGAAAATTCATCAACCCCTTAGTGCCACATCACCAAGCAATGTCGTCATCACATCTCGCCTAGAAACACACCAGCTGATTTGCGCCCAAAGATTCTCTGGAACCCGTATGCAAGCTTTTCACTAACTTAGTGCGTGCATTACACTCATCCCTGCTCCCTCCGATGCTCGCCCGCCAAGGAAGATCTTTCAAGGATCCACAGGTGCCGCCTCACCGAGACCGTGCATGGCTTGACCCACTGGGAGCCTCACGGCACTTATCTATCAGTGGGTCAAGGGATCATTCCGCCCTGCATCGGAACTTGATAAGGATCAAACAGTGGCTGGATGCAACCGTTTCCCAGAGATGCTTTTCTGGAATTCTGACATTTCACATCTTTTTAAGTTTACCAAGAGAATGGATGACCTTCTCCAGGTCTTCTTCTCCAAGTTTTGAATGTGACGTGTAACGGTAACGATGTATAATGTAACTCGGCCGAGTTGTTGGTTGGTTGATGAGGAGAAAAAGAAAAGGGTCCTCATTTCACTGCAGCGACACACGCGAGCTGAAAAAACAAACCTTGCATCGAATGATAGAAACTTGGAATCGCCTCACTAAGACTCAGGGATCGGAAGCTCATCACACGATCATCGTCCATGTTCTGATGAAAAGGAAGTCTTGGCGAGAGGAGGACTCTCCGATCCTCGTCCCTCCCGGAGCCTCATGACAGATCGTTCTAATCATCACGGGAACAACATCTCGGCACGCGAGTCAGACCAGGGCTCGGAGTCTTGTAAGCTACCGAGTGAGAACTCTTCAGATTGATGTGACGCAAGGCATCATTTATACACAACGGAGCTGTAAATGATCCACTGTGCTATCACCACGAGAATATGGTTAGCAAGGTATGAAAATTCTAATTTCTGGATCGTGTTTTGATGAGTTAGTTAGGAGAGGATCTGCCTTAACACCGAGTTATCTCGACTCGACGTCATATGTTCTCGGACCGATACCCACACCGAGCGGACCGGCGCTCCCGGACACTCCGCCGTCTTAATTGGAATCTCACCTTAAGCCCGAAAAGGCACCGGCCTGATTATCGAGAATCTGAAAATGGCCACTGAATTAACAATCGACGTTTCTCAATGGCAAACCTTGAAGTAGAATTCCAGAAGAAAAGAATTGTTCTAGTGTATCTTGCCCCTGGAACTAGTGCAGTGAAATACATCATTTATTGCTCATAACCCAAAAACATGAGTCGTGATGGGAAAACCCACAGAGTCTCGGCGGCTTCGTGGTGGTATAGTGGACCAACACCACGACTCCACACCTCGCAACGACCAAACATACACGGAAACAGACAACGTGCGATGATAAGACAAGTGGGAAGACGAGACGACCGATGTCATCATACTGGGCCAGACGAAATGATGCTCCAAAACTCTTTTATATCTCTTATCTCTCTTCTCCCTCTGACTCAACCTCCCCTCTAACAGCACGCTCTCCCCCTTATCACACCCAACCCATCATGTCTAATTATATCCCGTCTTTCTCTGCGCCCAACTCGAGGCCCGGGTCCCCTCTCCCCCTGGGGTCGCCGTCTGCTTCAAGACCTACGAGCTTCTACGCCAATTCCAGGGCAAATTCGTTCGTGGGCACGAGACGAAACTCTGCTGTTCCTCAGGCCTCGAGAAAGAACTCTGTTGCTGCTCCTTCAAGGAAGAATTCTACTGCGCCCCCTTCAAGAAGAAATAGTGAGGATAAGGGTGCTTCGGATCCTGAGTCTACGGACCTTGAGGTCTTGAAGAATGAGAAGGGTGAGCCCCTTGCTGGACGTATCGTTGGGGGTAAATATGTCGATCCAAGCAATGAATCCGTCGACCCGGAGTTTGGGGCTATCAAGACTGTTGATATCGACATGCCTCTTACGTTGACGGAGCTTGTTAATGAGAAGGGCAAGGAATACATCGTGCTTGGTTTTGCGACTGGCGATAAAGAGAATCCTTTTAACTGGAATCCTTGGTATAAACGATCTATCTCTACTATTCTCAACCTGATGACCTTGTTCATCGGTCTTGCTACAACTGCCTACAGCTCGGGTATTGCTAGCATGTGCAAGGACCTCGATGCTCCTAACATTAAGGGTCAATTGGGTCTTTTCACTTTCAACATCAGCTGTGCTGTCGCACCCATGGTGCTAGCTCCCTTCTGTGAATTGGTCGGTCGCAAGGTCGTCTATGCCGGTTCATTCCTGTGCTTCTCACTCCTCTTCATCGGTCTCGCTCTCGCCAAGGACATCGACACCATTATTGGCCTGCGACTCCTCCTTGGTCTTTTCGGCTGCGTCGGTACTATTCTTGTCGGCGGTACCTTTGATGATATGTACGAGCCTCACCATCGAAGTCGACCCATGGCCATGTTCAGTTGGGTCGCCATTTTCGGAACTGTCGCCGCTCCCATCTATGCTGGTTTCATTGACCAGGCTATTGGATGGCGATGGATTGAGGGTATCCAGGGCATTGCTAATGTTCCTCTGCTCCTCGTTATCTTCTTCTACTTCCCTGAGACTCGAGGTGGTGTCGCTCTTCACAAGCGAGCCAAGGCTCTTCGACAAGCTACTGGCGATGAGCGCTATGTCTCTGCTGGCGACATTCTGACTCCCAGTCTGCAGGCTATGCTCAAGGCTAGTTCCGTCAAGGCTATTCACATGTTGGTCACTGAGCCTGTCGTCTTTGCCTTCGGTCTCTGGATTGCGTTCTGCTGGGCTGTTGTCTTCCTCTTCCTTTCCGTTATTCCCATCACCTTCCAGGAGCACCACGGCTGGGGTGAGGGTGTCAGCGGTCTTCCCTATATCTCTCTATGCATTGGTACCACCCTCGGCTGGTTAGCTCATCACCTCCAGATGCGCAAGTTTGACCGTCTTGTCGCCGACCCCAACGTCAAGGTCACACCCGAAGCCCGTCTCTACGGCGCCATGTACGGAGCTGTCTTCCTCCCCATCGGCCTCTTCATCTACAGTTTCACCCAATACTCTCATGTCTCTTGGGTTGGTCCCGCAATTGGTCTAGCTCCTATTGCATTCGGTATCTACTTTGTTTTCGAGAGTACCTACAGTTACACCGCTGATTGCTATGGCGAGAGCTCTTCTTCAGCCATTGCTGGTCAGGGTCTTATGCGAAACACTCTCGGTGCTGTTACGCCTTTGTTCGCCAATGCTTTCTTCCACAATGTCGGAAGTCAGTATGCTGGACTTATCCTTGCCTTGTTTGGTACTGTTTTGAGCTTGATTCCTTTCGTCATGTTCAAGTATGGATATAAGCTCCGAGCTCGAAGCAAGCTGGCTATTGAGATGTAATTCTACATGTATGATAGAGAAATCGTCAATGATCTTGACTGAAATAAGAAATAGATAGCATTGAACTATAGAACATTTATTAATGAGACTGAATAAATGAGCCTTGTGATAGCTTGAAGATATGTGCAAGAAGACTGAAGAATTAGAAAAACTTTACTGCGACAAAAAACGATCACAAGTTGGCACCTTGGTAGTGATGGCGAAGAAAAAGTTCAGGAAAAGGTTCCAGGTTCGGTGGTGTGATGAAAGTTTGTTTTTAAGCAGATGATGAGTATATAACTGCGTCTGCGATTGTGTCCTCCAACCAAATCACGAGGCATTGCCTCAAATCACCAGCGACCGTGGTGTAGTGGTTAGCATTAACGCCTTCCAAGCGTTAGAGAGGGGTTCGATTCCCCTCGGTCGCATTTTTGGTTCTAATGTGTGCTATCCCTGTAAATGTCATACCCCTGTCCGCGTAGTGGTAGTGCCTGTCCAACACCAGAAAACCACCACAGGTTGACTTAATTCATTTGATATTGTGTTCTTTTTACTATTTTATTTTTAACTTTAATTACTGAAGACATTTATGTTGTGAATAACCAGTAAATGGCTATGTTAGACTCCTAGTCTAGATATAAGGACCTGTGTACTTGATTTAAAGCACTATCTGTAGCCAATGTTATTCTATGATATTTCTAATCAATGCTGCCAACCAAACATAACGCCTGTAAATCGTAATTGAACATCCTGAAGCAGTCTCCTCTGAGCAGACCACTGATCCCCATCTAGTAATTCACTGACCTTCGCTATCAACCGACCCAGCCTTCTCATCCTTGACGTCCATAAATTCCTTCTTACATGACCATCATCATCACCATCCTGGTTATTGGCCATCTCATACACCGCTGATCGATGATCACTCTGCTGGTGGTAGGCTTGAAGGTCCCGGTCCTGTAACCTCAGACTGTCAAGCAACTTCGCACAAATATCTACGAGAAGGATGACATTCCGTGATTGAGAAGAGCACTTTGAACAATGGAGCAACTCTTCGCACCTTGATATAGCTGACCTTTGAGCTTGTATGGACTTCTGAGATGTGGGGTGCCTGGAAGAGACATTGATTGTGAGGGCCTCCCAGGTTTCCATAGGAGTGATAGAACATTGGCAAGATGATATACTATCGTCTGAGGAACCATGGTCATGGAGTTGTTCTGTCTCTGCTGGCCAAGTTTCACTAATTGATATTGTCGACTGTGGGAAAGGGAAGCTATCGTGTGGATAGATATCGTCACCGAGCATGCTTTCCAGAGGAGGTGAGGTCAGAAAGCTTCCGGGCGAGTTCAAGACTTGGTCCATGCTGACGGTCGAATCGAAAGTTGTGTCATGGCTGAAATCTCTGGTGTTTGTAGGAGTTGACGATATGTCTTGTGGAGACCCAAACATAAATTCAGACCAATCCGGTTCCATATGATGAAGTTCAGGGTGCATCTCCTCGGACTCCTGAACTACAGCCTCACTCATGTTAGAGCTCTGTAGGCTACCGGAATCGTCCTCGGCGCTATAGGACCCATCGGTGAAGGGAGTCATAAGTCCTCCAGATCTCGATCCAGATCTCTCCTTCGATTTCGCCTGTCTTTTTCCTTTTACAGAACCAAAATTATGCTCGGTATCGCTATCGGTTCCGTATTCGCACTGCAAGTCCCGACTACGACAGTTTCTGCAGCCATCAGGTTCACTTGTGCAACGTATCTGTCACATTGGACCAGGTTAGTACATGAACTTGATTTGCGTAGTGGCTGAAACATACCTTTCGGGTGCGACAGGGATTGCAAGCAGATCGTCGAGGCTTTCCATTTTGAGCTTTTTCGAACGGTGGTCTAGTGGGAAGGACTACATATGAATTGCTGTTCTGCTTCCAAGTGTTGAACATGGTGACAGTGTAACGAAGAGTGTTATAGGTTGAAAAGAGCTCTCTGGCAGTGCCTTTCTTCTTCGTTCGAGGTTGATACAGTTCGTCCCTTGTCTCTTTGCGAAGACGTTTGGCCTTTCTCTCCAGAAGCACTGGCGCGTAACTCTCTCTTAAGATAAAGAATGATGCCGGAACAGCAACTCCAGACTGGCGATAACGTCAGACTCTGCAGTATAAAACATTATGTAGCTTTGTTGCGAGACTTCCCACAATAGTGATGATCCAGAACACACTTCTCCAGCCCTTGGCCTCAACAAGGAAGCCAGCGCATAACGGACCGACGACGGGCCCTGTCAATGGCCCCAGAGACCAGAGAGAAATCGCACGGCCTCTCTGGTCTACTGGCATCATATCAGCGATAGAACCACTGCCACAGGTGATGACAGCTACGCCGGATACCCCAGATAGGAAACGAAACGCCATTAACATGGGCAGTCCATTCGACAGAGCGCAGCATGCTGAGAAGACCACAAAGAGACTATTGTAGATGTGGTATATAGGTATGCGGCCGTAGAGTTCGCTTATTTTGTTCCTCCAGATGGCACGAGATGTGTGAGGATGCCTGGAGCTGGGGAGGAGATGCGAAGAGTCTCATGAATCACAGCAGTCTAGCGATATCACAGTAAGTAATCTGACATAAGAAACAAGGCTTTTGAGTTCGTACTCACCAGGTAAGGTAGGTTCATCAGATTCGAATACTCCATCAGGTCGCTGTTCGTCGCAACAGTGCGAAGCTCCTCCAACATCTTCTTCTCAACCTCGGGATTCTTCAGTATACACCAGACACCATAAGTTATGGTCGTCACTGTGGTCTCAGTACCACCTATAACAAGTGAAAAAGCCTCATCGACCAGTCCCTTAGTTGAGCGATCGGGCTCAGCGTCTAGAATAGCGTCGAAGACGGTCCTACGGCCAGTCTCGTCGGTGTAGACACCATTCTGATGTCTCTCGCGCACTTTGTTGGCCCATTAAGCAAATTGCTAGACAGTGTTAGCTTTGCTACGAAAGGTGATAGAAGTGAGAATGCGTTGGGCTCACGTTGCGGAACTCGACGAAACCTGGAATTATGTAGGTTAAAAAGTGCGTGGAAAATGACTGCATGATCTTTCCAAGCATAGGGAAGTGCTTGATGAGACTGAAGCTATGAGGCAGAGCCACCATCGAATCGACGAGGGACTCCGTTCCTTCTTTCCCTTGGATGCAGCCCATGTCTTTCCCGAAGCAAAGCTTCATGACGATGTCCATCTGTCGATTTTGTCAGTATACTCCCGCTCAACTAACACTGGAGATTGTCGTACAGCAAAGTTTGACTCAAGTGGCTCCAAGCTAGCAGGCGTCCCGGTCTCATACGAGTCACCAATCTTCTTGAGAGCACCCTTGATGATCTGGAGAGCTAGAGGCGAGAAATCCTTGATGGCGCGGGGTGAGAACATGGGATTGACAATGCCGCGGCGGACTTTGTGAGCTGCGGGATCCATGATAAAAGGTAGGGCGTCGAGTTCACCAGCGAATCTGAACATGGCAGGCTCCTTAAGGAACTTGGTTCCAGTAGAGTAAACCCTTGAGAAAGCGCAGTGGTTAGTGGTGCATAACTGTTATTGGGGTTTTTGCGTGCTCACTTGTGGTAGAAGTTTGGGTCATTGATGTGTACTCTGTTAGGACTCATTCGGACAATCGGACCTCAAATCATATCAGCAACCAAAACACATATATCAGGGTCCTTTAACCTACCGTACTTCTCATGAAGTCTAGGATAGTCCTTGATGTAGTGGCCATCCAGAATGACATCTTGGTAGGACTCATACCAGCTGGTAGCCGCCGCGATCTTGGGCCCTGGGACGTTCCTAAGAGGATGCAAGAAGAGGCGATAAAATACCAGGCATAGCCAATAAAGCGCAAAGCCTCCAAAGGCCAAAGCAGTATAGTATATGATGTTCCATGAAGTAAACGTTGGCGACCAGATGCGTGCCGACAGGAAGCCAGTGTTGAACATGGCTTCGAGTGGAATGATGAGCTTGATGGAAGACATGGTGAAGGTGTATTTGTCTCAATAGCTGTTGTATTTTTATTTTCACAACTCTCCTCCAGGCCCTTTCAACAAGTTTATCTCTTATATGAAGTCTGTAGCTCAGTCTATGGTTATGGAGAGATCTCCCGAATAGGTATTTTTCCAGCTCCGTAGGATGCCGGGTTGCAGATCGTTCGCTGACACAGAGCGGATATTCCCAAAACGGCATTTTTTCGTGCTTACACTCACAAGCCGAGTCCTTTCTATCATATGAGCTTGATGCTCGATATTTTTGATACAGTGGTATATTTAAGGCCGGCATGTATGATGTCCCGATGACCAGCAAATCAGTACAAACTCATCACTCACCTCGACAAGTTCTTCGGTACATCTCAACTCCAAAACGATGATTGCGACTATAAACGGAGACACAGTTATCAATGGGAAAAGTCATCCGACCGAAGTCCGCATTCCGGACATGTTTGGTTCCATAATGTCTGCGACGCCTATGGTGAACCCTCATCACTTCAAGGTCAAGGCCGCAGCCGATGCCTTCATAGCTGAGTGGGCTTACCCTGCCTCTTTTCAGACTGAAACCTTTTCTAACTGAAATCTAGTTATCTCAAGATGGACAAGCACGAAGCGGCTAAGAACAGAAAGGCCGACTTCTGTTTCTGCGCCTCGGCCATGGCTCCTCATGCAGACGCAGAGGCACTAAGGACCATGGTTGACTGGCTAAATTGGGTGAGAACAAAACTCTTAGACACTCTAAATTCCAGGGCACCGATTGACGTGATGAATTAGATCTTTTACTTTGACGACGACTTTGACGAGGGTCAACTTGACCGTGACCCAGTAGCCGCAGAGAAAGAGATCAGGCATACACTGGCTGTACTGGAAGATGGCTCTGAGATTCCTGATAGAGAGCAACATCCCTTGCGATATTTGTTCCGTACCATCTGGGATCGAGTCAAAGAGGTAAGTCTTGCCAAAGAGCTCTTCTGTAAAGGCTGACTAATGGCATCTGCACGCAGAGAGCTTATCCCGATGTCCAGAAGCAGTTCAAAATCACGCACAAGCGATACTTGGACGGCCTGCTGCATCAGGTTGAAGCGACACGCGATGGAAATGGTCAACCTCGGACGGAGGAGGATTACATCAGAATGCGGAGGAGGACTGTTGGCGGATACCCATGCATCAGTCTCATCGCGTGAGTATTGGTCTAATTGTTCTTGTCGAATTGAGATTGACGATTTCTTTCGCAGCTATGCCCACAACGTAAACTTGTCGCAGGAGGCATTTGAACATCCCTCAGTGCAGGAATGCATAGCTGTAGGTTGTGACCTTGCCTGGATGTAAGTGACATACACTCTCCCTCCGCGAGCTTTGCTAATGCATCGCAGCCACAACGATATCGTCTCGTACAAGAAAGATGTCAAGTCAGGTATTGAGCACAACTTTGTCACAGTTCTGAAGAAGAACGGCTTCACCACCCAGCAAGCCATGGACAGAGCTGGTGAACTTCAGGATGAGTGCTACCGTAGATGGTATCTTGCTCTGGCGAGCATGCCAGTCTGGGGTGAGTCTATCGATCGTGAAGTGTTGAGATACATCGAAGCATGTCATAGCTTTCCTCTCGGAGACTTGCTTTGGAGCTTCCAGACAGGGCGATATTTGGGAGCTACGGAGGGATACAAGTTACACGAGACGAGGGTCTTGGACTTGTCAGACTTGGAACCTATCGCTGTATGACCTTCTTTCACGATGGGAGGATGTGTTTTGGTTCTTTTATGTGGTGTTGGGTTGTTGAGGAGCAAACGAAGGGCTTTCTTAGACTAAGGTAGCATGCATGAGATTACAAATTGGCATTTGCGACATCGGTACCTCGTCATATACTTCGTAAATGACATTATCAGCTATCTCAACGCGATAATTAATTGACATTGGCTGCTTCAATCAGTACGTCTTGTAAATAGGGAATTAGTGGGGAATAAGATGGCGTGCTCGAATCAGTGTCGGGGTTCATCCGATAAGTTACACTTGGGGTAAGACTCAATTGAGATACCATGACTTGATTTATTAGTGATGCTCATCTACTTAAGATGAGTTAATCTCTCAATTCAGATGCTCTGTAGTAATCATGACGAGCCAAAAAGAGTCCCCTAAACTCGAGGTAGCGATCGCTGGCGGTGGCATCGCCGGTCTCATCACAGCAATTGCACTCCTCAAACACCCCAACGTCAACGTCCAAGTCTATGAGCGAGCACCAGAGTTTAAAGAAATCGGCGCAAGTATAGCCCTGGGTCCAAATGGCCTCAGAACTCTCGACCGGCTTGGCGTTGAGAATGCCCTGGCTGAAGGCTTTGCGCAACGTCAAAAGTCTGGATATCCCATGATATACCGACATTGGAAGACGGGAGAAGTCATCGATTATGATGTTCACAGCACGGTGCATAGTGAGAAACATGCGACAGCAAGGTTTCATCGGGCGCACCTTCATCAGGCCCTGTTAGAGAATTTACCTGAGGGTGTTGTTCATTTGGGGAAGACTACTGTTGATGTGAAGGCAGATCCTGATGAGGGAGCTACGCTTCATTTCGAGGATGGAACAACAGCAACGGCTGATGTTGTCATTGGAGCTGATGGCTTACGATCAGTAAGTTCCAGACCCTTCTCGAGATAACAGATCACTAACGTCTTGAAAGAAAGTCCGAAAGACATTTGTACCGGAGCATGAACTGCACTGGACAGGTTGGGTTGCTTTCCGCGCTGTCTTTGATGCCGACAGATTGAAGGATGTTGAGTATCCTGAGGACGCAGCTCACTGGGTAAGTTCCAAGGACTCTAAGACCAACAGTTTACTAATCGATCAATAGGCTGGCCATGAGACGACCTTCTTCCATTCGCATCTAGGTAAGAGTTCATTGCCTCTTATTCAGCACTGTCGCTAATGCATGATCAAAGGCAAAGGCCTGTTCACAATAGTCGGTGGTTACCACGCTGATCCCAAAGACCCCAAGTCGCCTGGGAAAGACGCAAAGTGGGATGAGGATGGCAGTGTCGAGGAATTCAAGAGGTTATACCAAGTAAGCGAACCCTCCCAAGAACCATTCACTTTGCTAACACCCCGAAGCATTGGAACCCAACAATTCGGGCATTCATAGACGCAACGCCCTACGTTAAACTTTTCCCCAACTACGCGGGCGCGGCTCTCGACACATGGTCATTCTCCAACCGTGTAGCTCTCGTCGGCGACGCTGCTCACACCCGCGGCGGATCCTTTGCAGCAGGGGGGTCACTGGCTATTGACGATGCATACGCCTTGTATCGCTCGCTCGATCACGTCTGGCCTCCTTCTTCAGCGCAAACGGGAAAGCCCACCAAGGCTCAGCTTGCGCAAGTATTTGAGCTATATGAAGCCACTCGTAAACCGCACCTGGACAAGCTCTTGGGTATCGTCCATAAGAACATTTCAGGGCAAAAGTCGAATATTGACAGAGCGACGACGGAGACTGACGAGCAGTTAATACGGAGAGTGAAGGAGAGAATGAATCCTTCGTGGATCAGTGAGCATGATGTCGTTGCTGCGTTTGAGCGGGCTGTTGAGAGGATAGAAGGCGAGCAGAAGACGGGGGAGGAACCTCGCGCAAGGTTGTGAGCACGGGTGATCAGATAGACCTTTTCCAATTCTATCAGCACAACTATTCTCTCTAACGTATAGTTTCCCCAATTGAAGGCGAAGGTCTACCGGAAAGCTGGTGCCTGAATGAGTTGTTCGGTCTGCATGTTGATCAATACCTCAGAAGACATTTTGAATGCATACCTTAGTAGGGGCGAGGGGATCGTCAGCCCTCAACGCAACTAACTTTCTCACAGGGGCAGTAGTGAGAACAACGGAGTGTATTACCCGTGCATGCCAAGAGGCGTACTTTTCCTGAGCATTGTGGCTTCAGGCTTCGTATAACGCCTCAATCTTATAAACCTACGTCAGGAACTGCACATCATAGAATGAGAGAGCAAGACATCACATCGTAATGTAGAGAGAAGTGTTGTGAACAATGTTAATTCAACTATATGCGCAAGTGATATCATCCAGTCATGTCCAAGCCAAACAAATACAAGAATTGAAGCACCCGCTTCAAACTTCTGAAGTCCTCTTGCTCCTCTTGAAGAAGCAAGGCATCACCAACTCGCCCATCTCGTGCCAGAAACCAACGGGAGGCTCAGTGAAGGTAGCCTCGTACGCCTCAATCATGGGTCGCTCCCAAACCAAGTCGACCTCGTGAGGTCGGATGTACTTGGTCTTCTTGAAGACCTTCCAGCCAACGAATAGGAGGACAGCGAGGATCTGCATGGAGTAGTTCTGGAAGAACACCTCAACGTCGAACTTGGGTCGGAAAGCGTAGTATCCGTAGCAGAGACAAATGATGGTTTGGGCAACGAGGGCGATGTAGGCACCGTAAGGTTGGAAGTAGCCGTAGTAGGGTCGCTCAGTCTTGCGGTCGACGCCCTGGGCGACACAGGCGCGGTGATAGTTAATGAATGTGATGGACATGATGATGAAGGTGATAAGACCGCCACCAGTGACGATGCTGATCAGCCAGCCTAGAACCTTGGCAGAACCGTTGGCGCACTGGAGCAAGGACAGGAAGGGGAACAGCATGGTGATACAGAAGCAGTAGACGGGAATACCGGACTTGTTGCAGTATCGGAGGAATCGAGGGGCGCGTCCCTCAATGGCCAAAGAGTAGAGAGCTCGGGTGGCGCAGTAGGTGTATGTGTTACCGGCGGAGAAAATAGAGGTGAGGATCAGGAAGTTGACGAGATGAGGGAGACCGGATATTCCAAGGTTGGTCATGGCGATAACGTAAGGGGAAGAAGCAGCGTTTCCAGTACCGCCAGCACCGAAGTAGATGTCGACGAGCTTGGGGTCGTTGTATGCACAGACAATGCCAACAGCGAGAGCACCAACGCCGAAGAAGATGAGGAATCGGTAGTAGACTGTCTTGAAGGCACTCTTGATGGTGATGGAAGGGCGTTGAGCCTCAGCTGCGACTGAGGAGATATACTCAGGACCGACGACAGTAAAGGAAGCTGACCAGAGACAGGCGAGGAAACCCTCAAATCTGCCCTTGTCGCCTGTGCTAAGGTACGTGGTGAACGCTCCAGGGTTGGACCAATATCGGAAGCCGTAGGCATCGTGTTGGGGGTTTCCACCGACCATGGTGACGAAAGTGAAGGCGAAGAGGAGGAAGATCAGGATGAGCTTTCCACCGGAGAGCCAGAACTCGGATTCACCATAGAATCGAACAGCGAGGACATTGAGAAGACTGTAGAATGGTCAGTATAGTTCGATTGACTAAGGAGACGAAAGCTTACCCATAGCAGACAATGACTGCAACGCAGATACCAGCGGTTGGGCCAGGATTGAGCGCATCAGCATTCCAGAAGGAGATGACAGAGGTCAGGGCAGTGATCTCGAAGGGGATGATGAGAGCCTCGTAGAGGAAGAAGTTCCAGCCAGCGACGAAGCCCAGGGCATCGTCGACCCAGTAGCCAGCAAGACGCACGAATCCACCAGCAATGGGCATATATGTATTCATCTCAGCGATCGAGTTATTGACAAAGGCGAGAACGACGCAGTAGAGGAGGTAGGCGATGAAAAGACTGCCGGGGCCACCTTTGGCGAGACCGCCACCGATGGAGATGAAGAGAGCTGTTCCGATGGAACCACCAGCGGCGATGAGCTGGATCTGACGGTTGTTGAGGCGTCGGTGGAGATGGCCCATGCCGTCGTCGTCGACATATTGGAGGCTTGAGGTATCGCCAGCGACGGCGATGCCCTTTGAAGCCGAGTTTCGTCTCTTCTCGTCGTCAGACATGATGGGATGGAAGGCGGTTCAGACCAGCCTCTGTGAGAGGGATAGGGATTGAGGAGGATCAAAGAGAAGGATAGAGGTGAAGAGTGTTGGAGATGAGGGTCTGAGGAGAAGAGGAGGCTGGAGAGAGTGGATTCATGGCGGTTTATATAGTGTCGAGTAGAGGCAGAGATAACAGGCAGTGAACCGTGCCCGGGTAGTACGCGCATGGTGTCGTTGGGCTACAGTACTTGGAACAAGAGCTTATCTTGCACGGTTAGCTTAGCCACTATCACCCCCCTAACGTAGCCCATGGGTCCAGACCCTTGCAGTCCCACGCATACACAGATTGGAGCGCAGCTGTAGGGAAACAACATGGGTCTTCCCCACGGGGAAGAAGAGTTCGGGTCCACCGAACCAAGACTGATTGAGGTTCTGGGGGAAGCCTGTATCGGCACTCGATTAGCTCGTGCAGACGGTGGAATGTGGTGCGTTTGGCAGTCTTGCAATTGGTCAGGGAAATGGCTCACTGTTGTCATCTTGCAGCCTTCACTACATCTTTTGTTTGGAATCGCTAGTTTGGGTTTGGGGGGAGACGGCTACTGTGACTATGTCTGGTCTAGACTTGGAGTGTATTTGGGCGTTGCGCATGTGATGAGTGAGGGGTTTGTTCTACGTGGTTTTGGTGTGGCACAAACATTTGCGACGCTTTACGAATAGGGTAATTCATTGTGAAGACGTGAATCTCGGTAATCTACACTTCTACAGATGATATCGCTCCGTCGTATGGATACATACCTTGCTCTCTCGATAGTCTTGTAGGAGGACCCATTGTAGATAGGATACTTATCTAAGGTATCTATCACAAAATGGCTCACCTAGGTCAGTCCATCCCTTATCATCTCCCCTGTAACGCCTTAGAGTCTAAACAGAGTCTGCCCGTCCCGTATCCTCGGATTCTCATCCCGATCCCTGCACGATAAAGTACCTTGGCCCAATCCCCCTCAGCTTCCCACCATCTTCACCCTCAGCTCCTCACGGAATCTCCGCAGACGCGCAACCACTTCGCTTCACTTCTCCAAGGGCGACTCCAATAGAACACCACCTTTTTGCAATCTAGAAGCTCTGTGCGCTGGCCAATCACTGCGCACACCGCAATTATTTGGATTTCCCAGCCGAAACGGTAAAACTCTAACTTATCGATCGTGGCAAACGCTGAGAAAATTGACCGATCAATAGCGTTTATTTCGACCGGAGGAGATTGGATCACTCGTATCTCGATTGATTTGACTTTGTGATTGCGGCGAATTGTTACTGAGTTGGCCGCTATAGCTTATGAGGGCTAGTCAGGGAGCCTGGCCTGGCTGGTGCTCTCCACTAACTAACTACCTAGAGATATCCACTCTGGATATCTGTAGGTAGTTAGTGGAGGTCAACAGGGACGGGACGGGAGGTTGGCAAGTATAGACGAGCCACGCCCTAGTTTTTGATAACAGCCATTCAATGCATTTATGATGTTGTTTGGGCTGAGTATCGAGTGTCATTTCCTACGCTAGTCATTACGAGGAGCTTGGATCAGGCTAATATCGCCAGACTATCGAGTGACACTGATAGTATCCAATGCTTTTTGGAGAAGGTTGTTTGTTTCATACTCGTAACTATTCCTTGAAAGTACTCCGTATGCCTCGATGATTCTCTTATTCAGATGTTAGCTATTCCTCTGATATTGAAGTCAAGATTCAGGGCTTCTTTGCCTATTCTCTGTATTAAGTATGCAAATCGGTCATAATTTGAGCCTAGTTAGTATATGAATCCCTATGAAGCGAGAGACATAAATATCAACCTGTTTCAGTCTTGTAGAGTATACTATCTCTCGTGTATAGCTTCGTGAATTCAAGAGCCCTCGGTATCTGTCCATTCGGCCCGTTTTTAAGACGATTCTCGAGGACCATGATAGCAAATTATCAGACCTTTATTATCAAGTTTGCTTCCTATTCCAAATCGTGTATGCAATTCCTAAAGTAACCCCGAGAAACTATAAGCCTCTTCGTATTCATAGGGTCCAAGTGTAAGAGCATTACTTATCTCCAGCTGCATGTCGGCTTCAGCCTAGTTGTATACTTACCTGGAACCCGGCAGCTCGAGTGGTCCAAGTTCAACTCGATAGTATCCTTGAAACATTACACAATGATGATAAAGAAAGCCACGACTCGTTGAACCACGACCAGTAACATGATATCGAACAAGCATATTCAACTATTCTCACGGACCTCAGGTCACATGATCGGGATCGATCCCGAGCTTTTCACCGGATCCTATCCCGACCCTCGTACCGCGCCGCACCTAGATCAAAGCTTCATTCCTAAACAGGGAGGTGCTAACTCTCAAGCTCGATAGCTGGAAACGAATGTCTCATCTCGAAAAAACGTGGTGCTTGCGTTGTGTTGGAGAAACGTCGTTGCAATCTGTTCAGAGCCTCAGTTCTGACACTGACGATCTCCCTCAAGCCATCTTATGCAGGCGTTGGGAAATGGGCGCCTACGGACCAATGGGGTATTATGCGCGCTGAAATGCAAGCAAACTTCAGCCTCGTTTCTTACCTACTCCAATTGGAGAGGAATGGCCTGAGGAGGAAATTGTCCGGGACGATTGTCGCTAGCCGAGCCGTTCCCGAGATGCTAGGTTAGACTACCCATTTCGGCTTCTCCAACACCGTCTAGGGAGCTATTGGCTGTCCTTTGGCTCCATGGGAAATGTCGTCGGTTGGTCTATTCGATATGATACCGTGGAGGTTCGTATGGTAGGACTTTGTTGATCTGTGCTGCAACCACTTCAACAGCCCAAGCTTCATCCTTCGTGGCTCTGGAGGATAGGACAGAGTATGAACAACAGCTCACATAGCTCAATTATAGGATGTTTGATGGGAAAGAACTAGCGAGGTCATCATGCAATCCCCCCACCGGCGGGCTAGCGGCATAGACTCCGCGTTAACCTACGATGATATCCCCATCCCTAGCTCTCGCAATGCTGTGCCATCTCAACCCTAAGCTTATCTTCAGGGGAATTACTTCAGCCACAAGCGCGTGTTGATATGATACATATGACGCCATGCTCTCATCCCGAGATACCTCCATTCTCGGCATTGACACTCCAACTATTCACAGCGGCGATATTACCAACACTGGTAAAGAATGATGTGTCTATCTGCGTGGTTAGTTCGGTGGGTTTGTGAAGCTTGATAGCTATCCGCAATGCTCCCCCGCGTCGAGTTTACACATCGCAGGGGGGCATGAGCATAGTCAGCACTTACGTCTCTAGAGTATTCAGCTCGCTCTTGGACCAGGCTGTCCTCCTGGCATCTCGTTAGTTCATGTGGCTTCCGTCTAACACTGCCATAGTATCAACAAAACAGTCGCTACAAGAAGGGCAACGTGGACAACACTCCACTTACAAGCTGGGCCTTATCCTCAAGTCCTTGCTTACGACGTTGGCCTTCCCCGGATTCAGGCGGAGTCTTCAGGGTCTGGCGTGGAGGCAGAACTGGTTCTTGGCCCACCGAGATGAGCTTATTGATATCGCTTAATGACTTACACGATAGCTTGTGGATACTGCCTATTACGCGACGGGGTAGAGTGACGTCTATGTCAAAGGAGGCGGAGTAGTCATCTCCACATTGACAGCTACTGTTGAACTACACAAGGGCAACGGCGGCTATGTCTTCAAAGTGATTTGAACACTCGTTTCAAGGCAAGTTTAGCCAGATGTATCCGGGAGACCTGGATCAAAGTGATCATTTGGGCCTCAAGGGATAAGATAGGCAACAGTGTCTGTGCTATACCAGGCTTATACTGCCAGGCCTTGCAGATACGATGCATAATTGTGGCCAATTGCTCAACTTCAGTCCTCGGAGAGTACGGAAGAGTAGCGTGATGGAATCATGTATGCAAGTTGAATGTCACGGAACCACTTGGGTAAAGGTAGCAACACATCGGTAAACCATCTACACTTGACACTCATACAGTCCCAGCCCGTGTAGTCAGTATCGCAATCGCCGATAAACAAGCTTCGATGATCTATCCACAAAGATATCGCTATTCATTCTCAGTAATGATCAGCGTGATCGTCCAAACGGTAGGCTCTCAAAGTGATCGAGAAGAGCCTCTTCTCTCGCATCTCCGTCCCGAGCATTAGAGCGGCTCCAATCATGACAGCGCCGTGCATTAAAGCTATCTTGGAGCCTCACACGGTATCAAATCGAGACTAGACAGTACCTTTTGGGTTCGATAGGCGGAGTTGCCACGTTCTGGACAGGTCTCTGATCAACGATTCGTGGCGGCTAGAGCGAGTACTCTTTGGGCGAGTGCATATGTCTAGCTACTTGTGGTTACCTGAATTAGATAACATTAATAGGGGTAAAAGACAGTTCTTTGTTGGTAGAGATATTGGTAACCCTTGGAGATTGCTCTCGATCTGTCGAGTGTTCTGGACTCTTAGCGTGAGACATTCGTGGCAAAGACCACGTCTGCCAGAGGTAAGAGAGGGAAAGATTTGGCGATGAGAAGATTAAGATAGTGATTTTCTGTCACTTCCAAGAGAAATGCCAAAATGTCCTATCGTGCGAATCACACCAACAATTCTAAGCCTCAATGATCCTGTTTTCTGACTCCCCAAAGAACTCTCCTCACTATCGTCAAGGCTCAGTCCATACCTCTAAGAGGGCTCGGTTTTTTCCTCGCTTTCTGACGTCGCGGGTGAGAATCCCTCTATCATTGTTGCGCACTCAAGACAGCTGCCCAGCTATCTTGTCGATCTACGGTCTTTCTCGCCGATCGCGTAGGTCATAACGAACAGGCGACATCGAGATACCATATTCTGCTCTTGAAGCAATCCTACTAAGTGTCAGGGCCCTGGGACTTGGA
Organism: Fusarium pseudocircinatum; assembly: GCA_013396035.1. Lineage (NCBI taxonomy): Eukaryota > Fungi > Ascomycota > Sordariomycetes > Hypocreales > Nectriaceae > Fusarium > Fusarium pseudocircinatum. The sequence goes on from JAAOAS010000123.1 coordinate 170,006, forward strand.
ACGATGGTACAAAATTACTTATTTATATGTTCAATGTCATGGCCAGGAGAGTTCTGCAGTTCAACTCAGCAGCATCTCGATCCTGAAATCTATACACCTGAAGACCACTCTATCTAACATCCCCAACACCAGTTTTAGCATGATACACTCCATCTAATCCTTCTTCACCTTTTTATTCTTGGGCACACGAACAACCCAATAGATCCCAAACGCCGCCGCAATGTTAAACACGCAATAGACCCAAAGAAGTCCGAAATCCCTCCATCGATTACCATAGCTCATGCTCTTACTCTCCAGAAATGTGTTGGTGTCCGAGATGGTGCAGTACTGACACTCTGTTGCAGCAGCGTTGACGATGTAGCCGCCCACGCCGGACAGGTACGACTTCATGTAGTCGCCGCACGTTGTACCGTTGGGTGCAGTGAAGGTGATGAGTTCGTTGTTTTCGCAGCCTGCGTCGGCGTTGGCCATCGATGTACCCATTAGGCCTTCCACGACGTATGTGAAGGGTGATGCCCGGTACATAAAGATCCAGAAGCCGGGGAGTTCCTCTGGTGATGCGAGGATACTGACACAGTATTAGTGATAGGTACAAGTAATATCGGCTCGAGTAACTTACCCGCAGAAGGAAAACATCATGATCATGATCAGAGTAACGAGACCGCCCGCAACTTCAGCAGTCTCAAAGCCCGCGATAATCATATGTGCAAAGGTGCTGGTAAACATGAAGAACATCCACACAAACAAAAACACGGTTACATTTCTTGCATCCGTTGTATCAGTCGCATAGCCATTGCGGTACAGCCCTGTTGGGAAATACCAGCAAACAAAAGAGAGCACAGCCATGAGCTACATTACTGTCAGTTACAAATTTCCCACGTATCGGATACCCTGTGGAGCCTTACCGAGTTCCATACTGCTTCTACCAGAATCGTAGAAACCATGAATGCCTTCCAAGAGTAGGTCTTTGATGGTCGTTCGCGCGCTTCGTACATGGTGCGTTGAGCGACGTAGTCTGGAAGCATCTGCTGGACAACTTGGGTGAAGATCGTGAGGAAGATGAGAACGCCGAACATTTGGTTCTGGAGACCACGTTCGGTGTTTTGACCGTTCAAGAACGACAGGCCGATGAAGAGGGACTGTTTCCTTGATTAGTGGCAGTCTCGTATATGTGGTAGGGGAAACTTACTGCGCCTGCAGACAGGATGACCTTGGAGTAGATGTAGCCCGGGCTTCTCCAGTACTGCTGAAATAACCGCTTGGTGACCTGGGTGTACTGCGTGTATGGCGTAGCAGCAAACTCGTTGTACTCAGTTCCATCTTGGGTTCCTGACCCAACTTGGGCATCTCCTTCAGCTGCCAAACGCCCAAGCTCCTGTTGAACGTTCTCATGCTCACGCGATTGACTCCAAACCTGAGGCCAGTCGATCTCTGTATGAGCTCCCGGAGCAGCTCCGATGACCTCAAGCATGTATTCAGCGGGATTGACACCAACCGGACACTTCGGCGCTCCATTGCGAACGAAATAGTCAACCAAAACCTTCGAGTTCCTGCCAATATCACCAAAGTAAATGGTTTTACCGCGAGACAACAACAGCAGTCGATTGAAGCGTTGAAACAACATAGCTGAAGGTTGATGGATTGTGCAGAGGATAGCCTGGCCGTTGTTGGTAAGCTTCTGCATCAAGTTGCAGATAGACCAAGACGTTTGACTATCAAGTCCAGAAGTCGGTTCATCCAGGAACAACAACAATTGCGGCCGAGCAGCCAACTCAACACCAATTGTCAACCGTTTTCGTTGCTCCACGTTGAGTCCCTCGCCTGGCACGCCGATGATAGCATCGGAGTATTCTTGCATATCAAGGAGACTGATCACGGTGTCCACATAATCTAGCTTCTCTTGTCGTGTGTATCTGGCTGGTTGACGAAGAAGAGCGCTGAAGTTGAGGGCCTCGCGGACTGTTTGGGTGTGGACGTGAAGGTCTTGCTGCTGAACGTAACCGGTTTTGCGTTGGAAGGATTCGTCTCGTAGTTTTCCGTCAACGAGCATCTGACCTGTTACGACGCCCATCGTGACTCGGCTTGCGAGGACATCTAGTAATGTGGTCTTGCCAGCGCCGGAAGCACCCTATTATCACGTTAGTACTGACTCACTTTGATGCAGTTCGTTACTTACCATCAGAGCAGTCAGGGTACCCGGCTTCACCCATCCGTCAACATGATCCAGAATTCGTCGTGTTTCTCCTTTGATCTTGACATCATAGCAGACATTCCTCCAATGGAATACCGAAGTCTGCTCCTCAACGTCTGTAACCTCGTCGTTGCCGTTACTACTTCCGAGCTGTGTACCACCGATTTTGCCCGTCTCCTCATCATCGAAGGCCTTGGTGGCGTGTTTCTTCATCTCCTTGCGGGTAAACACCAGAACCTCGCCCTTGGAGCGTTCAGAAGCAATTGTCTCCGTAGCAATCAGGTGCAATCCCATGAACAAAATCGTGAAGGCGATGACGACAGCGAAGTCGCGCCACTTGTGGGAGTCAACGTAGCCGTACGCCGAAGCAAGGTATGCAGATCCTCGCACAAAGTCCTCTCCCGGAACAGAACCTTGAATCGCACAAGCTTGCGAAAACGGCGAGATGTCGCTATATTCAGGTCCACTGGGTACAAAGTTGGAACAAGGATAGTTTCTACCGCCGAATTCGTTGATGAAGAGACTTTCGAGGCCGTAGAATGTCGGGTTGATCCAGCGGATCCATCCAAGCCAAACAGGCATGTACTGGGGTGGGATTGCATAGCCGGTATAGAGAGCGATAACGAGTAGCAGAATCGAAGCTCGAGCTAAAGCTGCAGCGATGGTCTTGGTAAGGGACGCAATGAGACGGAAGAGCATTGAGAAACTCAAAGTTGTCACGAAAGATACCAAGAGGAAGAAGAAAAAGTGTCCGGCGTCCTGACGAAGGTTGCCCATCCAGTACATTGTCGTATTCATCATGATGGTGTTGAAGATCTTGTACGGCAAATCCACAACCATCGATGAAAGAGCCTCGGCACTGGGGTGATACAGAGCATAGCGTGCGTGTTTCTCGACGATGTTTCGTTTGGCGTAGAGGGTCATGATCTCCAAGATGTTGTTGTAAGCGTTCATCAAAAGAATGAAGAAGATCAGTAGTCCACGCTTGAGAAATGCGCCTGTATCTTCGGGTAAGTTGTAGAAGATACTTCCGATGACAAGAGATTCGACAAGATTGCAGAGTAATAGAGTAACCGTTACGCTAGGATCAGCTTTGAGCATGACCCAGCTTCGACCCAGTGTAAGTCTCATCTGCTCCATATACGACAAGGTAAACGGTGATTTGATGCGCTGCGACTTTGACTGATCTCTCTTCCTCGAGTCGACGAACTTCTCGTAGTGTTCGCCCCCAAAAGGATGTTGTTCGATGTACTCATCCATCTCAGTGAGAAGATGCTGTCTGTGGGCGCTGTCTTTCCAGACTTGAGCGAATTCGTCTGGTGATCGGGGAGCTTTGCCTTCGTAGCCTTCGCGGATGATTCGTTCCTGGTGGCTAGTCATGGAGGTCAAGAAGTCGGCTGTGGTTTGCTGTTCAGGACAGACGAAGCCTAGGCCTTCGAAGTAGGCCTTTGCTTCTTTCGTCTTGCCAAAGAAGATCTGCCTTCCTTGGTATAAGACGAGTACTTTGTCGAATACCTGAAACAGTCAGTTGAAGTCCATCAAGATAATTACTCAAAACTCACATCGTAAGCATCCTGAGACGCTTGGTAAATAGCCACAGCAGAAGTACACCCCATAACATCAGCCTGCGTTCTTAAAGTCCGACAAAACTCAAGCGCATTAGCACTATCGAGACCTCTTGTGCTATTATCCCAACATTGAAGCGGCGAATAGCTCAATGCTGCCTCTGCAATCGTCACTCGTTTCCTCTCGCCTCCACTAACACCCCTCACAAAGTCGTCTCCCACGCGAGTATTCTTGGTATGAGAAATACCGAACATGGCCATCGTGACATCTCGTAGATGCTCTGCATATTCTCGCCGTGAAATACCCTCTGGGATATTCTTCGGACAGCGAGCTCGCGCGGCGAAGTAGAGTGTGTCGCCTACTGTAAGATGCGCAAAGTGGTGGTCAACTTCGGCTGTATAAATAGCCTCGCCGCGAAACGCTGAGCGCATTTCTTCGGGTTGGATACCGGAGTAGTTGATCTCAGAGGTGTTGTCAATGTGGAATCCGTGTGTGTCGCCGGCGATAGTCTTGAGAAATGTGGAACAGCCTGAACCTGGGGGTCCAAGTACAGCCAGCATCTCTCCGCTCTGGACAACACCCTCCAAATTTTGCAAAATATCGACTCTTCTTTGCTTATCGTGTAGAAGCTTCTTAACCATGGTACCAGCCTCGAGAAAGATGTTGCCCACGCTCTTCTGGAAGTCTGTATCTGATCCAAAGCCAAATACGTTCAAGTTTCGAAAGGCCACACCAGTTGTTCTTGGTGGGTTTCCTTCAGACGTATCAGTCCGTAGGTCATAGAATGCCTTTGCCCATTTTTTCGCATTGAAGCTTGAACTTCTGGGGTTCAATGGACCACTTGCTTGGGGGAAGAGAGTTCCCGGTGCAGCACTTGATCGCCTAGTGAGTTCTCGAGCCAGTTGCACGACTTCTTCATTGTGCTGATACTCATCGTCCTCGCTCATAGGAACTTCAGTGTTCTTCTCAGTACAGATGTGTGTTGAGCATGTTGAGCCGATGTCGTTGTGGTAGAATGGCTTGGGGGTACCAGCCCCAGAGCTGAGCCGTGGGCTGGTTGTCATTATGGATTGTCTTTGAGGATATACTTCTAGCTGGCGATGATTTATATGAAAGGTTGTGAGGCTCAATTCAAAGATTCAGGGTCAAAGATGGCTTAGCCGATGATTGAAGAACTGTTAAAGCTTAAAGAGCTTGAAGATGTTTGAGAGAAGAACATTTCAGCAAACAATTGAGTATTTATTCGATGAAATATGAGTCAAAGACAAAGAAAATTAACTTATACAACCCCATAAAGCCCCATGTTGGCTCGTCTAGGCATTCCCACAGTCTGTGGATCATTGAAGCAATTCGGACTTTGAAAGTCCGAAGGTCCAGGTGAGAACCCCAGATTTGGCACGGACTTTCGGACTCTTGCATGCCAAGCTCTCTCGTAAATATACTTAAAGTGGTAAGTGGCGCTCACTGATGTCGTTGTATCCATACAGTCTTCACCCAGAACCTGGGCAAACACAGTCCATTTTGAGTTTACTGCACCCCTGTGGCTTTACATTGTTCTTGTTGATAGTGTGCTTTTACGTACTGGTTTTCTTCGTATTGTTCTGTATCCGACTGCGGGGGTAGATAAGACCGAATCTCCGCCATCGTCTGATCTTGGGACTCATCATACCAGCTTCATCTCGGACTTTTCTGTCAATTGATCTTGAGGCTCTTCAACATGTCGTCCTCCGGGGTAACCGGATCGGAACAACTCAATCGTCTTTCTGTGAGCTCCCTGTCTCAACTGCCGAGCTGAGTATGACTCCGAGCCGCATCTAATTATGACTCCAGTGCAAGAGATGCAAGGAACGTAAAGTCCGATGCAATCGTGTTATGCCACAGTGTGGCCGCTGCAAGCCAAATGATCTAGAATGTGTGTATCCCGTCCGGGTCAAGAGGAGGTCTGCGCGACCGTTGATCGACCCAGCCCTGTAAGTAGTCTTGTTTCTGGCACCGAGTATTGGTCATTGACTCTTTCAGTTCGGCAGATGGCTCCAATGCTGCTCTGTCGACTATCCTTGATCGTTTGCAACGTCTTGAGGCACAGACTGCAGCTGGATCGTCGTCCACCAACGGCCAATCGATACCAACACCCTCTGGCGATGGCTCTGAGGTGTCCTCCTCGCCGGTGGCTTTCAGCACTACTGGCCATGAGTCCAGTGCTCTGACGCCTCATAATTCTGACCGAGAGATGGATGCTATGACTGTTCTGAAGGATGCAGTCGACCAAGTTCAGGAGCTGAGGAAGAGGTCCTTTGGCTCGACAGCCATTACCAGTTCGATAGACATACCCACAGACTTGGCCAAGACTTGGGTTGCCAGTAGGTCTTCTCTCATGCAGCCATCGATGTTGGCTGACGTTGTTAGACTACTTTCAGCACATGCCTGCTTGTATGTTCCTGGGCTTATTGGACAGACGAATCATCGACTTGATTCCCGACATCATTAACCTACCACACATCCATGTCGATCCGGTCATTCTCGTCATATACTACAGCATAATGTATCATGGCTGCAGTCTAAAAGCAAGTAATGTTGCTTCGACCTCGAGTCTTGGGTACATGAACTCGAGCTACCTGGGATGTTTGCGTGCAGTGCCCAGCTGGGAGCGAGAGGCATCAGGGACCATGACGGATCTCATCGCTGCTCTCTTCACAGTGCGTCTTCATCCCCATTTACCTCATGTGGTCTAACCATATCATCCAGAGTCGCGTGGCTGCTGAGTTCTTCGATTACAATCTTGCTTGGAAGATGTTTAAACACGCATGCGAATATTGCCAGACTCTCAACCTTCATAAGCTGGACTCGGATGAGAACAACACGTTTTTCAGTGAGGCCAAATGCGATAATGAGAGACGAGGGTTCTGGGAAGTCATCCAGATCGATCTCTTCTACCGACTCATCCTCAATACCCCTCCAGTTATTACCAACGACATATGGAAAGTCAATCTACCATGGCTGGACCCTGATTCGGACCCTCTGCCACAAGGCATGCAGACGATTGCATTTTTGGCCAGTTCCAGAGTCAGTCTTGTAATCGCTCGGTTCTTCGCCATGCTTGATGACCCAGAAAACACCACAAAGCCTGAAATTGTAGCCAAGACGGAGGACCTTTGTCGCGAAATGCAACAGATCTTCGCCGAGTGGCAGCTGGTAAGACACTGTAACACCATGTCAATCGCCTCTACTGACTCAATACAGATGGAATGGCTGGAAGGTGCTCAAGATAACGAACAAGATATCTGGGTGGTAGCCGATGTCATCTTAACAGGCTACACTTCCATTATCTACATGTTTCGCAAGATGGCTCTCCTCAACTCAAATTCTCCAAGACCCCCAACAACAGATTTGGATATCCCAGACTCTCCCATAGTGGAAGACGCAGCTCGCCGTCTAATCGCAGCTCTCAATCGGTTATTGGTGATATACCCTTACGGAGTAACAATGACAGCATTGTTCGGTGCATACAGATGCTTCGTCGCGTTTGCTTATCTGGCTAATACAATACTGCGAGCTGAAGATCCTCGGTCGTACATGGCAGATATTAAAGCACTTGAGCGACTGAGCGATCAGTCGACTTTACTGTGTAGAGGGAATAGGGATGTTATGCCTTTGGTGAAGGCTATGCAAAGCATTAATGAGGAGATACGGAAGAAATTGGGGAAACATACCCCGAGGGGATGAATTCTTCCATGCTAGAACGAAATTCCACTATAGAAAATAGTCAGGAGCGGATGAAAAGTTCTTGAATTAATGATAATAATAAAGATATTAATACTAATCCCATACCATAATGGCAAAAACATGGCCAACCTTTCTTTCACAGAAGCCCAATAATCAGCCGACCATATATCAGATAACCAGTCAATCGACTCCCTTATTCAACAAAGTCAGGAAACTCTCCCCTTTCAGCAAGACTCTTCGCACTCTGATAAGCAGTAGATTCAAGATCCTCCCACTTGGCAGTCGGTCCATTGACATAGAGACTCGCGTTCGCTCGGTGGTTCACGCATGGTTTATCCTGAACGTGAACCCATTCTTTCTTGACCTGTTGGATCTGGTTGCAGTTGGCTGTTTTCTGCTGGCGGCGAGAGTGGCAGGGCTCTTTGATGGCTAGAGTCCAGCAGTTGCACTTCCAGAGATATATGTTCCAGTTGCACATTTTAGATGAGGGGGTTGAGGATTGATGAGATGGTTGGTTTTGGATATGCTAAAGCGAGGATGGTTCTCTGATGAGACGAGGGAGTTAGTTTGGGGACAATGAGGCGAGCGGTTTCGAAATCATGGGATGATTGGTCCCGGGGTGTTGAGAAGAATACTCTCAAGACGTGAAGGGAAGAAGGGGAGGAGTAGAGATGAGGAAACGGGTAGCCTTACCAAGATCAGACACGTTAGTGAAAGAGACGTTGGGTCGTCTGAACTCTTCCTTAAGGAACCTTAGATGAAATCTGGAAACTTCGAACCACTAGATTGCTTTGAGATGTAGAGACGAATGGTTTAGGTTTGTTGGGGTGAGGATAGGGATGAGATGTTTGAGTATCTTGTGAGTTGGGTTGAGACGAGATTTGTTCATGTAAATTTTAATTTACTATGAAATGATAACAACAGAAGTCCAATCCATCAACCAGATCAACACATACGTATAACCCCCAAATAGAGCCTCAAACTTATCTTCTTTTCCTTCACCCCCTTGCTGATGATTACTAAATGTTATGATTTGCCAGTTGGCCCATGATAAGCGTGGAAGTTTGCCATATTCATTTTCAAGCTGCTCTCTCGTATTCTGACCCATCATATCATACTGGAGTTCCGAGTGCGACGGGTTGTGTGCTGCTCTAGCATACTGATCGTGTCGTGTAATTCAATATTATGGTCTTGGGCTCTGTCTTCATCTTGAGCTTGAGGCTCTGTATAGGCATCAGCAACTACGTCAGCAAGAGCTTGATGGCCTTGAGAAACCTTCCTGGCAATCTTGTAAGTCCTAAGGCAATCTTCCGGTGATTCTAAGAGCATATCTTCAGGGTGATTGTGTTCCTTAATTCAAATTGGTAATAGTTCAGATATCCGTATCCCCTAACGGATGGGCTCCCATGTGAAGTTATCGTGATAGCCAGACACCATGATTGAAACTCAACACCCATCAAGCTTAGTGATACATCGGTGAAGTAGTTATAGGAACATTGTGTATGTATAGTTGTTTGTTAGTTGGTTTTTTTGTACAAAGTGCAAAGTCCCAAAGTGACTGAATGGTTGGTTATGGTGTGAAAAGGCACAGCCCCCGGAACTCCGAGATGAAGACCAAAAATAATATCTTTCCCTTACACTAAAGGCGGTATCACTGCTTCTGTAGTAGCATGCGTATATAAGGTAGTGACATATTCATGAGCTTGCATTGTGTTATCGTGGCATGCGACATTCAGCTCCTGGACGGTTGCCTTTTTTTCGATATGCCTACCCTAAACCTCCTCCTGATCCTGAATAATTCTCATCTAAACACTGTCACGATAATCCTCATGAGCAAAGATCATTGTAGTAATAAAATTAGTATTTTCATCTTCAAACGTCGTCTAGATTCCGTTTCATATTAAACCGAGTTCTAATGTTAGATCAAGTCCCCGCTCAAAAGCCAAGCGGACGAGTGACAGCCTCCCTATTTCGGCTTTCAGGGGCTTCCACCCCCTGCAGCCACTGAGTGGAGAGCAGCCCACCTTGAGCCGTGCCTCGGATCGGTGGGAGAGGTCCCTTTTTCTCAACACCACTAGCTCCATTGCATCTCACGCACCCCACGAAGGGCCACGACTGCATCAATTTCTCTACACGTGCGACTTGCTTTTATCTCTTCTCACGTTCGCTTTTTCGCATCAATTCAATTCTTGTCGTTTTGCTGCAATTGCTCTTCTTCCACGTGTTCCGCCATGTGCTAAGCAGTTCCTCGCATTGACCCAGGACCATCGCCATCATGGGTCCTCTAGCTTTCTTGAGCAGTCTCTACGACCAGGATACTCTCGACACACGATTCACTACAGCCTCTTCTACCCCTTACCAGAATGTTATCGAAGCACGATTAGATCCGAGCATAAAGAAGGACCCTGCAGCGAAGGAGCGGAGCAGAGCGCAACCGTCGAAATGGAAGACGCCCGAGTTCTTCCTTTACTATGCCGTCTTTGCTGTGGCCATTCCTTACATGTTCTGGATCACATACGATGTCTCTCGAGGTACATCTCTACCGCTAATCATGTGCGACTTGAAGCTAACAAAGGCCAGAAACTGATCCTCGATACCCCAAATTTAAGCGATGGCTATCCCCAGGCTGGATTCCTGGACGACAGATCGACGTTTCCGACGCGCAATATGGTGTTTTCCGCGAGAACATGCCTTACATGGGCTCTCTTCTTCTTTTTCACCCGCTGCTGAGAAAGCTTTGGAACAAGTTCAAGCCATTGCCTGAGCGAAGCCAGGGAGGACGCAACCGATTAGACCAGCGAGCATCATTCGATTTCCTTTTCGCATTCATATTCTTGTTCGCCCTGCACGGACTTTCTGCGTTCAAGATCTTCTTCATCCTCTGGACCAATTTCCAGCTTGCGACCAAGCTTCCCCGACGATATGTTCCGGCCGCTACTTGGATTTTCAATATTGCGATCCTGTTCGCCAACGAATTGACCGAAGGATGGCGGTTCCGAGTTCTATTTAGCTTCATTTCACCCCCACAAATGGGCCTATATAAGAACAAGATGAGACTCCTGAACTCGGATTTGATGAATTTGGGAGCTCGCATGGACAGCACATTCCAAGGAATCTTAGCACGCTGGGAGGTCCTCTTCAACATCACCATTCTACGTCTGATCAGTTTCAACTTGGACTACTACTGGAGTATTGATCGTGGCAACTCTAATGCGCTCGAGGTAAGTCATCATGTTGCTTAGGAGTTGGGAATTATTTCTGATCATGCTCTGATGCTTATAGAAGAAGCAATTGGACCCAGCAAACCTCTCCGAAAGAGATCGCGTCAGCATCTCTGCAGAGCCCCGAGACTTTACTTTCCGCAACTATGTGGCATATGCCATCTATGCGCCGCTCTACTTGACAGGACCTATCCTCACATTCAATGACTACATCTCACAGTCGAAGTACCGAGCTGCCAGCATCGAAACAAGCCGAACAATCCGATATGGTATCCGCTTCCTCCTGGTCCTGCTGTCAATGGAGGTCATTCTGCACTTCGATTGGGTTGGCGCGATTAGCAAAGGAAAGCCTGATTGGAGTTCGTACACGGCAGCACAATTGTCAATGCTGTCCTTCATGAACCTCCATATCATCTGGTTGAAGCTTTTGATCCCTTGGCGCATGTTCCGACTTTGGTCATTGGTTGATGGAATTGATCCGCCTGAAAACATGGTTCGTTGTGTGAGCAACAACTACAGCACACAGCTCTTCTGGAGAGCATGGCACCGTTCGTATAACCGCTGGTTGATCAGGTACATCTACGTTCCCTTGGGTGGCTCATCGTTCCGTAACTGGCGGTCCACTGTGCGGTCCATTGTGACATTCCTCCTTGTATTCACGTTCGTAGCACTTTGGCACGACATTCAGCTCCGCCTGCTGATCTGGGGCTGGCTGATTGTTCTTTTCATGATTCCTGAGTGGACTGCGGCGGCAATGTTCCCCAAGAGCAAGTGGGAGGACCGACCGACAGCATACCGCATGCTCTGCTGTGTAGGCAGCGTGGGTAACGTTCTCATGATGATTTCAGCCAACTTGGTTGGCTTTGCTGTTGGGCTGGACGGTTTGCAGAGCATCATCCAAAGCATTTTACATGACTGGTCAGGTATGTGGCACATCGAGACTCTGTGGAAGCACATCACTAACACAAACACAAACAGGGCTTATTTTCCTTGTTACAGCGTGCTCTTGTTTGTTCGTTGGCATTCAGGTCATGTTTGAGATTCGTGAGTCAGAGAAGCGACGAGGAATTTTGGTAAAGTGCTAGACAGAGATTTTCTTAGAGGTAACGGCGTGACGGATGCATGGGCGTTATACATATACTGTGATACTATTACTAGCATGAGGCTCAAAGATAGGAATCACTAGGACGGCTATGAGCAAGAAAACATGAGGCTCGAAATACTGTTTAGATCGGAGCTGCTCATGCACAATTGGAAACGTGTCTCGTGTGTTTTGTGAGGGTTTGATTATTGTCATTAACTATTACTGATTAACACCGTTTTCTAATATCTTATGTTCTAGTTAAGGGTATCCTTGATGATCGCTTTGCTTGATTGAGAAATGCCCGCATATGACGCCTTACGTTGCTCTCCAACACTCCGTGTTCCCAACAATTATGATAGACAAGCTTAATACACCCTGTCCTGTGCTTCGGGGTTGTTTCCGATGGCGTATTTGTTACCAGAAGAAGCCAGCTCAGTGTCGTTGGTGTCGGCAGGCTGCTGCGCAAACTTGCCATCCATACCAAGCTTCGTCTCCGTCAACCACCGTCGAGCCCAGATGACGCCCCAGACAATGCAAAAGATGATGACGATTCCGACTGCTATGCCAAGAATATATCCTGCAACAATGCCTCGTCCGCCCACATCTTCATAGTCCAGGAAGTTGTATACGTAGAAACCCTGGGTCGCGTGGGTGAGATACGCAAGGGCAAGGTACAGCGCAAGAATGAGGATCAGCCACGCGATGTGTATCCATTTAGGGGGGTTCGTTCGGGGAATGACGATTTCGAAAAGCGCAAACAGGCTGTTCAAGCCGTGCTGGCTGATGTTGCTCCAGGCGTTAAACTGGACAGGAAACCAAGGCCCTTCGTACAGAACCACCCAGTATACTATCGTTACGAGGAACGGATACGTGACGATGGTCGAGTAGAACAGCGCGTGAAGCGCCTGCAGCGGTCGCGGGAGATTATCGAGCAATGCCCGGCCTCGAAGAGCGTACGTGGCGGTGTGAACAGCCGCGACAGCAAAGTAGAAAGCGATGCCCCAGTACGTCAAGATGGTGAAGTAGCTGAAGGACCTGCCCACGTCCCTACAGCCGCCGAGTTCTCCGTGAGTGCATTCCCAACCGATGACGAAGAATCGCGTAACGAAAGCGTATAAGCTGACGACAGCACGGAAAGCGAAGAGAAGCCACGGGCTCAGGAGCCAGGATGTTTCGAAGCGATTGGAAGGATCCCAGAGATCGTAGCTGAACCTAAAGGGGTTCTTGATGGCCATTCTATGGTAATTATTATTGCGGCGTAGGGAGAAGCGAACGACGATTAGGTAGGTTGTGTTGGGTGTAGGACCCTGCGCGCAGTTCAGCTGTAGCTGAGGTGGTGATATTTTTTCCCAGGCCCAAGGGACGTGGCCTGTGGTGACAAGGAGGTTTAGCCTGATCGGGCAGTTATCGCCATGAAAAGCATCACTTGGGGAAATTCATATAAAATTACGCTTGAGAATGTTGCAGACATCGCCAATCTTAAATCTTAACTTTGTTATTACTCCGTGAGTGCACGCTCCGAGATATTCGGAGGTTATATCGTATCCTGTGCCATGTTCGTCTGCTGATGAGAGCATGGTCGATGGCGCAGCTCTAGTTGAGCATGTGGCTTGGCTCCTAAGACACTTATAAAGATGAAGCGATTTTATGAAAGGATTAGTGAAGATTAGAAGAAGGTGCCTAAAATAGGTCCACGTTGTGTTCTTGTGATTTGTCGTTAGGACTGTCTCCTGTGGCGTTTTGATCTTGAGATGGGGACACATATCACATCTTTCTCAGGAGTCTCAAGACTCCAAGCATATTCCATGATTCAGTCACGGATGCATACATCCATCTGTCACAGATCCAATTCAGCCTGTAATCTCGTACAGTATTTATCAGAGATGAGATGAAGTTGTCTACTCTAAACGGAAGCTCCCGTCAGATCAACAGCCTGACAACGGACAAAGCCATTAGCGCTTGCTACTGAACTCTATTAAACTGCCGATAACAGGAAGTTCCATGACTCGGGAGTGGAGGTCAATTGATCTTGTATATCTGATACGAGGCCATGAGGGTCATGCCCCTGAACAAGCATAACCCAAGAAATTCTCCTTCGAGTTATTACCGTGGGAGAAACTCGACTGGAATGTCGGTCAGCGATTGAGTTTTTTGAGTTTGATATTGAGTGGGCAGCAATTCCCGAAGGTCTCTAGCTGAATGGAATTGCTCCGTCCCGGATGCTGGTCCAGTTGATGAGCCGTGCATTCTGTAGGACCCTTGCCTGTGCAGCCTTGGTAGGGTTGTGTCTCTTTATGGCTGAGACCTGTGATCCTTCAGCATTCCTCAAGTCTACTGTACCTCGATAGCTACAATTCTCCCCCGATGAGACACCCAATGGCGATGTTCAAGATCGAATCGCAAGACCTCTGAGGCGCTGTATCCACCAAATCATTCAACTTTTACCAGTTCCCCCGTCTAGAGTCGAGTTATTGGCTGAGGGGCCCGACCAAGGTAACACGCAACATGGGGCCTCAGATGCGTGCCCCTGAACTAGAATCGGCCAGGACAGGTAAATCGTGTTTGCAACCTCCGTTAATATCGTGACTTTAACGAGGCAATTTCAATGTGTGCAATTGTCAGGCGCTTTACATCGATAGACCAGAAAATTAGCCTTTTGATCGGCTTGGCGGGATGGCGACATTGTCGATAGGGCGAAGCGCGGTAAGCTACGAATATATCATCGAGGTATGCCAATGGATCTCATTGTCTTGATGTTCTACAAGTGATTGGCCTGTCTTTGTTCTGCTCTGTATGTATGTCGCAGCGTGGCTATTATAAGCCGCCCGTTGAAGCGTCGAAAGGCCACGCCAGCTTCTGCAAGCCAAAAAAGGCTTGGTAACAAGGGAAAGTGGAAGGTTTCGAAGTCTAGAACTATTGATCGGCGCTGATTTGGGCTTGCTACGATTTCCGTGTTGATCAGTTTTGCCCAATGCACCGAACGTTGCTCCTGTAGGGCTGCAAATTGAAAACAGAGCCTTGTTGCCAACGACTCCGTGTATTTCCCTATCTCCCTCTTGCGACTTTAATAATACATGAGTAAGGGAACTCATTTCTTGTCATTATTGCAAATACCATGGATCTTTAGGCCTTATCATGTGGCAACAGCGTTAACCACTACGAGCGTTAGCCAGGTACACGTTGAGTCTATTCCGCGGATTCCATCAAGACTTTCAGCCGCCCACTTCGGGCTTGGACTAGCCACAGAGGATAACGTGTTCTCCGTGTTCAACCTCTTTGCTTCGAGTGATTGGATCATCGACAATTAATAGATTCAGTCAGTTAATATTTTCCATCGGCGAATCTTCCAATTGCAAAATCTCATATCAAAGAATATCCAGTCAATCCACTCAGAGCCCAACTGCAGCCCAGTCTAGTAGAGCCCCTACTGTTGCAGTGGGCCACTCCCGGGGCCTTTTTTTTCAGGGGGCGTCAAGCGTCAAGGCCTGGCCAGGAACTGGCAGGGGGCGGCGCGATGGTACCTGGACTTTAGCGGCTGCTAGTGGTTGCGCTGTTCGCCAAGAGAACCCGGCCCCGTTGTTGATGGGTGGCTGCTGCTGGCGTGGTTCAGAGTCAGGGGAGGCCCAGAGACACGGGAACAGCACAAGACGAGACAAGCAGAACAAGACAAGACAGGATTTGTTACTGGTCACAGGCTTAATGATGGAGAAGGAGGCGAAGCCCAGACAGAATGGTAACCTACGCTTGCTACGGTACCTATGGAGCTTCAATGAGTGAGCCACTGATGAGGAGGCCATATCGCATCGACCGATTCATGATTCTCCCTCATCTCAACTTCGGGCAGATAATTAATTAATTAATCACCTTCCAACAACGTCTATCCTCGCTGTAACTAGCGGAACGCTACAGCGCTTCCATTCTTTTGTGGACTCTACAGTACGCCTACCCCGGATTGTCAATCCGAACCCCCTCCACAGCCAACAGCAACAATTACGCTTGGCTCTGGGCGGCCTTTTAGGTCCCAGTCCCTGATCTGATCAGCTGATGATCTCTCCCCTTTGAAGGCCTGCGCTACAGATAGAGCTGCGACCTCTTTCCAGCTCCCACTCTCTCCCGCAGATCTCTGACTTACTTAGCTTTGCGATTCAACGTTCAATGTCCATCTCACTCGACTAACAACCATTGCATCGCTGTTGTTACGCCATCCTACTCGACTTCAATACCGTGACTCATAATTTCCATTTTTTTTGGTGCCATGGCTGTCTCTGTCGCCTGAATTACGGCTCTAGGCGGCGCTTCCACGATGCGATAGATTCAGCCCCCTCCTTTGTCTCCAACTACTTCCACTCGTTCGTTCCTCGATATCTCACGCTGTACCACATCGTCTTACGCGCATATTCGCCCAACCTCATTCTCGACTCGAGTCGCACCGACGTTTCCAACGCGTTCTCCTTGGCTACGCGCCTTTGTGCTTCCCATAAAAATCCCCTTTAGGAGGCTTGCCTGTAACCACTCACATCCGCCGCCTCCATGATGACCTCGGCCATTAGGCCTTCGTCACAAGTGTCTATTTCGGGCAGTGGCACCACTACAACCATGGCCGCCAGCCAGCTTCAACCGTTAACGTATGACGGGGGTGAGCTACGAATCGTCCTTGTGCCAACATCCGATGATGGAAACGACGCTTCAGAACATGACATTGGAGGATCAGAGGTCGACCGCCGTTTTTCGTCCGACAGTTATAGATCATATAGAGCGCCGAACCAATCCATTCCGACACATCCTATCCCATCTTTACAGGATGCCTTCGCCGAATCTCTAGACGAAGTCACATCCGAGACCGAAGGACCCGGTAAACCTAAATTGCGAGAACTCGATGCACAAGGTCGTCGGGGAAGATTATTAGAACAGGCCGCTGAGGACGAACCATTCGACACATTATGGCGTTATCGACCTGGACAGCAACAGCATGAGATGTACAAACTCATCTCACAAATTACATTTGGTGTATACCTCTTGCTCAATAGTTTGGCTGCCGATAATGGTCAAGTCGTAACCATTCTTCAGGGTCACATTGATGAGGTTGATGAGTTTCTCGAGGTGATGCTTGAAGACTTTGCGCAGGCTCACAAGGATCTCACAGAGCGCATCGCTCTCCTTCAGCTTCCCATGGCCAACAGACAAGCCTTCGAAAACATGCTTGAAGACCGGGCCTTTAGAGCAAAGATTCTTGCTGGAAATGAGAGGATCGACCATATCCTAGCGCGAACGAATGCTGCCATGAAGCAATGGGACGACGATATTGATGCTGGACTTCGGTCTAGTGAAGCCTTTATGGAATGGCTCAATGAACACAAGAATATTAAATGGCCAGAGTCCGAGCCTGATCTGGACAGTATTTATCGGGCTATGAAGGGCAACGCTGATGGCTGGCTCAACACTTTCGACGACTTGAACAATCAGGCACAGGATCTGAACGGATTGGTTATAAAACTCATGACTATCGTGGCTGAAATGGAGAAGACGGCTGGCGAGGTTAGCCGCAAGACCTGGGTAAGTTGATTTCAGATGCTTCTTTTCTTTGCTAACGTCCTGAAAGGCAACTATCCCTCCGTTCACTATCCCGGTCGACGAGCCAAAGTCTGAGGAGCCTGCTCAAGTCGCCTCTCCATCGTCAAGGTCCAATACGAAATCGCTTACGCCCGTGGCCAGCATTCGTAGTGGTGAGAGTCATCGTGCATCCCACATGACACAAGGCGATCCCGAAGTGAATACTCTCAGTGATTTCCCTCTTCCTGGGGGCACGCCCCTACTACCACCCACGACATACCAACGCGCGAGCTTTAAACCTTCCCCGAACCTGAGCACCTCGACTTCCTCACCTAGGCCCAATATCAGCGCAAGCGTGTCGCCCTCATCTTCTGGGCCCAACCTAAGTACTACATCCCCTTCATCTGGCGCGACTACTCCTAGGGCGTCTGTTGCAGGTGATTCAAAACAGCCAGAGAGGGAGGAACCTGATAACAGTGATGCGAATAGTGGTTTCGACGATGGGCCTTTATATATCCTTCAGCCCAAGGTCTACACACCAAAATCCGCCGCAGCCCCTGTGGCTCCAGGCCCTGGGACGCCTCGTTTTGAAGAGAAGAGTCAAAGACGAACTATAACACCTTCTATACACATACCTGCCCCCGAAGAAGTCGAGGAACAGACCCACAGACGAACGCTCACCCAGACTGTTCAAGATGCAATGGGACTGCAGAAGCGGACCTCATTGCGGCAAAGAGTCTCGCTGAAGAAGAACCCACCTGAGTCGATTCACATCCCTCCACGCACCTACGCCGAGCCTCCACCCAGCCGCCCATCCCCCTCTAATACAGCACCCCGTACGGCCAGATCTCATGCGCCCGATTACACCCTTGGCTCCGATCTTGAAGTACAGCAACATCATCGACTTCCTCGGGCAGTCTCACATGCAGACTTCTCATCAACTCAACCCCATGTTCCTGTGATGCCTTCACCTCACTCTGAGCATCACCAATTCTATCATAATACAATCCCTGTCCGTGCATCGCCTCATTCTCCTCTACAACAGAGGCCTCATACTGCCGGCCCAGCAGATGTACAATATCGCCCCTCAGGATACTTCCAAGGTCATCAGCGTAACCAGCCTTCTCGAATGGGCGGCATGAGTACTCTCAGCAGCGTTACAACAGCGACCTACGATGATGCCGCCACTGTCACTTCACGAGCTACTACCCAGGCCGGAGGAAAGCGAGTTAAGAAGAAGAAGAGTGCATTTGGATGGCTTAAGAAGGCATTCAGTCTCGACGAGGACGAAAAGGCAGATTACGAAGCACGCAAGGCCATGCAGTACCAGAACCAATACAATAATCAGTATTACGAAGGACATAGTCCCAAGTTTTTGGATGGAAAGAGAATTCGGTAATCTGGGCAGATGAGGGATTCTGGATATTTGAGCTTTTGACACGGTCATACACTCGATCAAAAGTGTCTCCTATTTCACGCAAAACTTCATTTGCGAATTGATACCCGGCGACGACGCTCGCCTGATTTTGCGCATAAGCGTTCCTCACTCATTTACTTTGTCACTTGGATGCTCTCGGCATTACAGCATCTGCATATCTTTTGGGAATATCATTGATGGCATTACATTCCTACGAAAATTTCCTTTATAGTTAGCATGCCAGATTCTTCGGCCAGCGATGAAGGCGTTTCTGGTTTGGGCACTACGGTTAGGAAGATGCTTAATCTATCTTGCATCTTCATGTTTTTAGGACGGATTTGGCAAAGGCCATTTGATGGAAGGGACGAAGTTGGATGTTGCTGAAGGATCTATAAAAGAGTTAAAGCCTGAAATGTCACGATGATGGCAATATCAGTATATTACAAATTTACGTATCAATGACCATACCGATCAGCCTCTGAGAAAGAATGCTTGGAAGTGAGATGTTCGCTGCGAACGTGTGTGGTTAAGATGTACAGATGACCGGTGTATCTACTCTGCTATGGCAGAATTGATCTCGTATACTCATATGCTTGTGATAATCTATGCTTCTAAATGCAAACCAGACCAATGTCATTCAGCATATCTCTGTGGCCAACTATGCAATATGTTATTCACCAAACCCATAACTCTTGACGCGGCTAAAGAAGAATGGCTTATCGTTCTTCAAGCCAAACTCTCCCCAGTCATCCGTCAACTTATTGTAGCTGTAGAAGCCACGCCAGATGAGTTTGTTGTTTCGGGAGCCCTTGCCTGCACTTCGCATAGAGAGATCCATGCGATACATGTACTTGGATCCTACGCCCTCAGTCTCGATAAAGACATCGCCCTCTGGATCACGGTCTCGATCATGCCTGCCAGTAGCTGGACCGGGCCGGTCTGTGTCAGAGCCTTCGTCACGGTCAGCGGCGGTGGAAAGACGCCAGCGGCCGCGAAGAGCGAGTGCCATGACGGCGGAGGGGAGATGGGGCTGTGCAACGCCGCGGTGGACGTTGAGTTCTTCGCGAGTCAGGTGGTGCACGACATCTGCGGGTTCGGCAGTACTGAGAAGACTGATGAGTGTACCATCACGGAAGAAACGGAGGTATCGATAGTAAGTGACGATATGGATGGGACTGCCCCACGTAGGCTGATTAGTTGAGGCTTGGCCAGTGCGTACATAGTTGACCGTGGAGATGTAGCAGCCATTGAAACGAATTCGAGGTCGTGAGCGCAAAAGTTGCTTCCAGGTTGGGTACACAGAGGGTATGAGAGACTCCGTGAAAGCGATATTAGCATCGCATCTCCGCTGTGCAAGCTCAGAGGGGCTGATTACGAAACCATCCTGAATCTCAGGGCCTTCTTGTTCCTCCTCTGGCAGGTCGTCCCACTCAACGCCCTTTTCGAAACGGTATATCTGCGAGCTGAAACCAACTTCTGAGCCAAGAGCTACACGGCGCCAGATGCGCTGCTCTGAAGCAACGAGGTATGCGAGGCGCTTGCACACGCGAGATAAGCGGCCGAAGTCTCCGACATCCGTGATTGCAACGTCGCGGAGGATGTGGATGAGGATCTCATCGGGGAGATCGGCTATAGGGCATGGAGGCTCGGGCATACCCTCGATGGGAGGAGGGGCAGGCTCTATTTTTAACCCGGAGAAGCTGGCTATGAGTTCGCCTATGGATAGAGGCTTTGCTTCTACAACATCTTCTGGTTTGGGAGGTTGAGGAGCCTCTGGTGCGGAGGCTTTGGTAGCTGTTGGCGAAACGGGTCGCGGAGCTGTCTTTTGAGGGAAGTGCTTCTCACGATATCTCCGATCAACACCATTGTCAAGCTGTAGACGGGTTAGTAGATTTTCTAATGAGTTGTGCTAAGATCACATACTCTGTAAGCCTTGCGGTAGAGCTTGAGACTATCACCCATATTACCCTGATCCTCCTTATGCATCGCCTCCTCAAAATGGTCCAGAGCAGAAACGAGTTTCTTTCCCTTCCGATCATGGTGGATATCCTGCGGTGCTTGAGCTATAGGTTCATCTTGATCGAAAGCACGGCTTTGCACATAATCATCGTCACCGTCATCCGCTGGCGTAGGTACATGCTTATGTGGCAACGATGAGATAGGACCATGATGAGGTCGTCTTGACGGTCCAGCTAGAGCCTCAGGTGTTTCTGGGTTCTCATTCCTCGTTCTTAGATCTGAGATCCATTTCTGTCGGAAAGACTCGAGTTCCGAGTCGAGCTCGTTTGTGTTTGATGTCATGATGGTCTCTTTTCCGTTATGTCCGAAGTTTATTTTGAAGCGGTGGGTTATTTATTACAATGAATTCATTATCACGTTGGAGGCTATAAAGAGAGTATGTTCGCCGATTGAGTCAAGGTGAGAATGAGAGAGGCTTGGTTAGGGGCAGGGGTTGGATTTGAAGGTGGTTGATGATAAGTCGTGATGGATGATGCAAAGAGCACGAATAGAATGCTTTGGTTCGCCGGCCGAGTCATAGTGGACGATTGATTACGGTGGATGGATTCGGTTAGTGTTGTCAAGAGACGGTGAATAGGCATTACAAATCGAAACGGTAGGTTAACACAGAAACGGTATTGAGATGCTATGTGAAAGTAACTAGATGCATCGCAATTACAAGGCCATTCACTCATGCAAATCGTTTTGAGCATTCAGATAACCGCGCCGTTCTGGTGACAGTGTCAGTCAAATATCATACAAAAATGCTTCCCTGGTGCTTATTAGCATACCCTATAGTTGAACATGTTATTGTTTGTGCTCACGTCTTATCTCTGAGGTAGCTTGAGCTTATCGTAACTACTGGTTCTCAAAACTGATATGTATATCGATCCTTAGTAGAATGAGACTGTGGTGAGTATCAGTCTTACTGCTAGTATTAAAGTGTTGAGTTGACGTGTGTGAAGTCCCTTCTAACTGTCCATTAGCCCATGGTAGCATCATGTTAACAGACCTACATCATCAGTTTCTAGAAAGTCGGTCGATCAAGAAATCTCGGATCCGCTCTTGACAATATACCACGCAGCAATTGGTGCTACTACTCCCCTTGCTTGGAATTGATCGTGAATTTTGAGATGATCGCTTTGTAATCCCCAGTCTTCAGCGTCATCGAGCGTCATGCCAACGTCGTACTACAGACGATATAAGAGCTCGCAGTGGGCACATGAAAAGAGATAACTCGTCATTCAAAGAGAGACAAAGAGACTCTTATCGAGAAACTTACTATAGCGATTATCGAAATGGACCGTGCCTTTTATACAGCTTCCCTCGACAATGGTGTCAGCATTGCTTACACTGATACCAAGCCTGATGGGAAAGAGAAAGGCGTTGTGGTCTTGATACATGGTTTCCCTCAAACTTCATATCAATTTCGAAAAGTGATTGGTCCTGTTTCCTCAGCTGGGTAAGTCAGAGACCAACAACGTGTTAA
This sequence comes from Fusarium pseudocircinatum, assembly GCA_013396035.1. Taxonomy (NCBI): domain Eukaryota; kingdom Fungi; phylum Ascomycota; class Sordariomycetes; order Hypocreales; family Nectriaceae; genus Fusarium; species Fusarium pseudocircinatum. The sequence goes on from JAAOAS010000123.1 coordinate 192,245, forward strand.
ATAGGTACTCATGCCTCTCAGATATCGTGTGATCACCCCAGATTACCGTGGAGCTGGATACTCGCACAGAACCCAAACAGGCTTCACCAAGACAGCCATGGCATCTGATATCCTGAAACTTCTGGACCATCTCTCTATCAAAGATCCAGTTCACATCGTTGGCCATGATATTGGCGGTATGATAGCATATACCTTTGCTTCACGATATTCCGATCGCACAGCATCTGTCATCTGGGGAGAATGCCCTCTCCCAGGAACTCAAGCTCACGAGGATACATGGAAAATACACGGTGTCCAGCATTTCCACTTCTGGTTCCACCAGGTCCTGGATCTCCCCGAAGCTCTCGTCTCAGGCAGGGAGGAGATCTACCTCGGCCACTTCTACGACAAATACTCGTACAACTCATCAGCAATTACCCAAGAGGACTTGAACTACTATGCCAAAATGTTTAGTCGCCCTGGTGCTCTACGCTGCGGTTTCAATATCTACAGGGAGTTTGGCAAAGACTCGGAGGAGAATCGGGAGTGGGTTGCCAAGCATGGGAAATGTAAAGTGAGGGCGTTGGGTGTTAATGGCGGGATGAACCAGTTCAGTGAGATGGCTGAGCAGATGATGGGGGAAGTTCATGAAAAAGGGACCTTTAGTGTTGCTTCAGTGCCTGAGAGTGGACATTGGATTGCAGAGGAGAATCCTGAAGGGTTTGTGAAGGCGGTGCTTGAGTTTGTTGGAAAGGAGTAGACAATGGGGAGAGAGATTGATAATGCGAGATTGATAACCATATCACATCGATCAGCAGCCAAGTGTGCTTAACGTTATACTCCACGAGATCTTCTGCTTGGCTTGAGAAAGTACCATCATAACAGTTTATTGTTTCAGCAGATAGTATCATGATATTTGCTATATTAAGGGATCTGAAATTCGATTCATTCATCATTTTGTTATTCACAATACCATTCTTGGTCCCTGAGCCACTGACATAGCTCACTGAAGCTCTAGCAACCCTTTTGTCCAAAAGATATGCATCGAACCAATCAAAACCCTCCGTGACATCATGCTACGGAAATCTGCGGCTCTCACAAAGCCCAAGAGAAGCAGGTGACGGCTAAAATGACCGCATACCCACGGTACGTATCTCACAGGGCGCAAACCGTTTTTGGTGCACCAATCCCCGATGCTCCGACCCCGGGCTTAGCAAAACAATGGGGGGCGATATCGCCATGATTTTTTGTTTATTTGCTTGGTAAGAAGTAAATGCGATAAGATCATTAAAGAGCAAACTGTATGAAATATTCATGAAATAAGGAGAGAGCATCGTTAATTGGCTTCTCCTCTTTCTGGGACGCACTATTAAAGCGCAATTTGATAGAGTGCGATGCGATACTAGCCGACCGACCGACAGACCGAATCGTTTTCTCCTACTCCGGCCGGCCTCGGGGCTTTCGTCCGGGGAGTCTGTCTTTTTCTTTTTAATTCCACAGCAAAAGACACTTTTTATCAATCAACTTTCGGCATTCAACTTCCAGAACGGAACTCTAAAAAAATAAATGTCAACATTGCATACATAACATCTCATCGATTGGTTTGTCCAGGGACAAAAGGGTGCTTTTTTCTCTACCGTTAGATCGCCACTACTGCGAAACCTCCACCAAAAACCGCTACCATCGAGTCATCGTCATCGACACCTCAGCTTGCCTTTTCCTTATCTCGACAACCTTCACATAAACCTACTGCTCCTTCTCTTCTCCCCGAGATTACAATACTCTTCTTTTTCATCGGAGTTTGATCTGATTCTCTCGCCAATTGCTCGACCATGAACTGAGGAGAATACGTATATACTCGAATTACCCCAATAATGGCCACTGTCGGCACAAATCGCCCCAGTGGCTACGACGACCACCACAATCACCACCAGAATCCCCTCCAAGCCGATGACGAGTTTTCGCTACGCCATATGATGGATACCGAACCAACGGGCCCAAACGACGGGAGGGATATCCTCAGTGGGAGTAAATCAATACCAGCCGCAGGCGCTGGGAGTAACAATAATGGAGTTGTTGATATCACAGCGACGCAGAAGATGGTGTCGGCCATGTCGGGCAGTTTATTAACGTCATTACTTGGTAGGTATCTCTCTTCATCCTCGATCAGACTTATGCTAACCAGCGTTGCACAGTTACGCCCCTCGACGTCGTTCGCGTGCGACTTCAGTCGCAAAAGGCTCCTCGATCGACCGTCGATTTCTCTAAACTCGCAATTACCACCACCTCGCTCTCCCCCGCCCAAACCGCCGAACTTGGTATCACATCCTGCTGTCGTGAAGTCTTCTTCTCCGGAGGCAACGCCGAATTCTGTCTCGCTGCGCCCAGGATAGACGGTATCGTCGCGCCTCCAGCACCCGCCGAATGTGCCGTCGAAGAGGTCCAACGCCGAACCTTCAGCTCTACTTTTGACGGTCTGCGAAAGATTGCCCGCAATGAGGGGGTTACGACTCTCTGGCGAGGATTATCGCCCACGCTTGTCATGGCGGTCCCTTCGAATATCATTTACTTCACCGGTTACGATTATTTGCGATTTAACCCGAAGAGTCCATTTTCGCATTTCTCTGATACCTCGGCACCTTTGACTGCTGGCTCAGCTGCTCGTGTCCTAGCAGCCACCGCTGTGAGCCCGATCGAACTCGTCAAGACACGAATGCAAGCCGCTCATGGAGCATCGACGACAAATCACCTTGTGGAGGCTTTTGAGAGCGTGAAGGAGATGGTGGGATCACATGGATATACTGCGCTGTGGAGAGGCTTGACATTGACCCTTTGGCGAGATGTTCCCTTCTCAGGTCTTTACTGGTGGGGATATGAGTCGATACGATCACGACTGACAGATTATCGTGAGCAACGCCATGGTCACTCATTGCCATTGGAGGAGGACCTGTCCGAAGCAAGGAGACGCTCCCAAGTCCAGGAGAACCACACCGAAACCTTCGTGGATGCCTTTACAGCTGGTGCTTTGTCCGGAGCGTTCGCATCTTTCGTCACAACGCCCTTTGACGTCGGAAAGACACGGACACAGATCTACCAAGACAGCTCCAAGAAGGCCAAGCAAAGCAGCGCCAGCGCCGTAGCAGCCCCCGAGGAGCGTAGTATGGTACGTCTCCTTTGGCACATCTTCAAGACCGAAGGAGCCTCAGGACTATGGAAGGGATGGATCCCAAGAACCCTCAAGGTTGCCCCAGCATGCGCCATCATGATCAGCAGCTACGAGGTAGGCAAGCGAGCCTTCCGCGGAGTCAACGAGCGACATCTTCACAGCTCCAACGATCGTTCGTGATGAGAACGAACAGGATGAATAGGATGGAAAAAGGAAATACCCCCAAAACAACGGAGAGGAAATAGATGAATTTGGCGTTATAGGGGAGGAGGTGAAACAAGAACTCTTCTCCTTGGAACTAGCAATTTCTGTTGCGATCGGTTTTTTGTCGTATTCTTGATGATAGACGGAGCACTGTACCAACTATGAGCGATAGATAATAATTGTAAAATATATGTAAGATCAGAGATGGTAGCACTATAAGTTGTGCGCAGGCGTTACTATTAAGCACATAGAACAGAATGTACTTCGGGTGACTAATGATACTTTGAAACTTGGGGACGCAGAATATAATGAATCTGTCAGTATCGACGACATGGAATAGATTTCTTGTCAGTCTGTAGTTCTGTGCATCTGAGCCCAAAGTTGGGCAATATTCAGTTATCGAGGCCGCCATTCACAACGAAAAGTGGGACTTTGAAGACTTCAATCTTGAACATTTGGATCTCAAGATCACCAGAGTCGGGGAAATACCTACCTAAGGACAATAGTGATATAATTCGACCATACTAGGTGAGCTTGTTTACTTATTTTAGTTCTCGGTTTTCGATCGCTGGGTTGTTACGTTTGACGATATCTAGAACTCATCAAATTCTTCACACACCCTCCACAAACTCACTAACACTCATCATAGCCATCATGTACACCCTCAACTGCGCAGACGGCCTCTCCCTCGGTAGAGACGTATACGTCCTCGGCATACACAGGACATCCGTTGGTCTCGCTTCTATCTCATCAGACCAGTTCCTCTCTGTTCTCGACCCGACTCGTCTCTCAGCAGGTCCTCAGCGTCGTCTGCCCACCCAGCACGGCAACTTGACCACATTGCAGGTGTTTGATAGCAATGCTTCGATTGTGTGTACTGCTGGTGAGAATGGAACTGTCGGTGTGTGGGATTTGAGACAGGGTGCGAATGTTGTGCAGTTTCAAGGTGAGTTACAAATGTGAGTGAAGTGATGGTGAGGAGAGTTGCTGATTGTGAGTGTAGCTAGCCAAGCTCCTATTCTATCTATGGCTTGTAGTCTTGACACACAGACTATCGCCGTAGGAACAGAACTACAAAACCACACAGCATCGATCCATCTCTGGTAAGCCCCTCCCTACTACTCCAAGTTCCTCTCTAACAACCCCAGGGACGTCCGTTCAACACCATCATCCAAAGCACACTACCAAGAAGTCCACAGCGACGACGTAACAGACCTATCTTTCAACCCCTCCAACCCAGCTCTTCTCCTCTCTGGCTCAACAGACGGTCTCGTCAATGTGTACGACACCCGCGTTGCAGATGAAGACGATCTCACAGTACAGACCTGCAACGTCGACGCTTCTATCCACCGCGCCGCATGGCTCTCAGCGACAGAAGTAGCTGCACTCTCCCACGATGAGCGCTGTGCTCTGTACGATGTTAGCGAGGAGCGCGCAAATGGTGATGCTGTACAGGACTTTGGCGATATGAGATCCGTTCTGGGATGTCAGTACGTCGCTGATATTACGCCCAAGATGGACGGTAGCGGAGCTATTCTTGGTGTTGGAGCTCAAGAGTAAGAACTACACTTCCCCTTTTGAGAAACTGATGCTAACATTATGTAGTAAGCAAGGGTTTGAGCTTGTCTTTCTGGCAAAGAACCCCAGTGGTGAGGGATGGGCGCTGGATCGGGAGAACAGTGTTGGTCTACCTGGTGCTCATGGGGAGGAGATTGTGAGGTCTTTCTGTTTCTTTGATGAGGCTCACGTTGTGTATACTGCCGGTGAGGATGGAAATGTCAAGGCTTGGAGGCCCAATTAAGGAAAGAAGATGAAGATAAAACGAATAAACAATGGAGCGATCAAATTGTGCGTCATGGCTGTGCTTCTGACATATCCTGGTTGACTTGTTACTGAGAAACCATTGCCTTAATTTGTTCAGGAATAGCGGCGAATCATGAAGGAATGGTATCTTCGGTTCGAGATGCAATTTCATTATGTATTATTTGATGTGAGTCTTTGGCTACATAAGCTTCGACCAAAACACGCTTTGTCTGTTTTCAATACGAGCAGTAGTCTCTCTATCGACCCAGCCTTCCAAGTTCGTTGGACTTTTGAATTCATGAATGTTGAGCCTGCTGTCGATGGCCTTTACTAAGACAAGGCGTTAGCCGAAAGCACCAGGAACCGTAAGCATCAATACTGACCGCAACCTCTGGTTTGAGTCGCCTATCCCCATGTTGCCTTCTTCCGTGACCCCCCTGGACCCTCAACTAAACTTATCATGCTTGCTCTTCACCTTAATCTCCAACAACGCCTCATGATAGTCTCCCTCCCTCCTCGCCCTCTTCAACCTCCTAACCTCATCCTCATCCAGTCTCCTCCCCGCGGCTTCCTCCAACTCCCTCCGACTAATCTTCGACAACGCCTTCTCCTCCTTTGACGCGCGGAGCTTGGGCTTGAACCGCGCCTGCATTCTTATCCTAAACGTCGTGTCGAACGAAATATCGTCTGCGTCACCGCGCACGTCTACGGCTTTGGAGGATGCTTTGCTGGGTGCTTTTATGGTGAGGAATGTGTCGCGCAGGGTCTGCAGTTGGAAAGTTCCGGGTGTGTCGCCGGTGGGGATCACGTTGAAGGATTCGAGGGGGGATACGGCTTCGGAGGTTGCTGAGAGGAGACCGATTTTGTCGCAGGAGAGGTATCTGGCTTGCGCATTAGCTACGGGTATAGTTGTAGACAAGGATGTTAAACTTACTTTCCGTGATGGCCCTTGAAGCGAAAGCTCTCTGTTCCAGCAACGCGATTCGCGACCCAGACTTGTCGCACATCATGCGGTTCCGCCGTGGAAGGATTCCCATCAACAATGTTCTCAATCGGAATCGTAAACACCTTTCCCGTCGCGTCGCACGCCAGCGCCGAAGGTTCATCCGTCGGTAGAACAATCATGATCGGCCCAACAACATCAGTCGCTGCCTCAGCAGAAACCCAACTGTCGTCATTCTCTGCTTCTTCGCCCGTCTTTTGCAACTGCCCAGCTTCGTCGTCTACGCCATCGCGTTGGGATTTTTCGGGGTCTGTTCGCTTGCGCTTCTTGACCTTCTTGTCGCCTTTGAATGTCAATGGCTTGACCATGATCGGATATTCGAGGTTTAGCTTGATGATGTAGTTACAGGGAGGTTGAGGCCGACGGTCAACGCCGGGATACGGCGAGCTCCACTGCGGGAACTGAGCTGTTCGGGAAGGTGATTGGTTATGTAATCGAGACTCCCCCGCAACTCATGGTAACCTCTGTAAGAGAAAAAGAAATAAAAAGATGGGAATAATTCCCTGACTCCATTTAATTTTTTATCTGTCGTATAAGTTGAGTCATTAGTTGCTGTATCTCGGTCGAAATGGTTGCCCAAGCTCAAGCTGTCTCTGTGTCGCTTCAGGACCTCAAGGATGGTACGTACCTCTTACATTCATGATAGCGCCGCTGTCATGATGAATCTCCCTTACCCTATAAAATAGCAGAGTCTAACAATTCATAGGCAACATTCCTTTTGAAACCCTCAAAGAAGCCTTTGGCCCTGATTCTCTCGGAATTCTCGTTGTAAAAGACGTTCCCAAAGAGTTCCCCGAACTCAGACACCAAGCTCTCTCTTACGCTTCATATCTCGGCAACCTCCCCAAGGAAGAACTTGGTAAGTTGTCATGATACTATTAAACAGCCCTCACTAACGCAAGTCAAGAGAAACTTGAGAACGCCAGGGCTAAATATCTGACTGGCTGGTCACTCGGAAAGGAGACTCTCAAAAATGGTCAAGTCGATACCTTCAAGGGCTCATACTACGCCAACTGCGCATTCTACATCGACCCATCTCTCGAATGCGCCAAGCCAACTGAAGAGTTCTCCATTGACACATTCCCCGAATATCTCGCCCCCAATGTATGGCCACCAGAGAATGTTCTTCCAGGCTTCAAGCCCTCCGTCACCTCGCTATGCCGCCTCATCATTGACGTAGCTGTCCTTGTCGCGCGCGCTTGCGATCGCTTTGCGCAAGAGGATATCCCAGGTTATCCAGCTGGATACCTAGAGCACGTTGTCAGCACTTCCAGCACCACAAAGGCCCGTCTTCTGCACTACTACCCTCAACAAAACGACCCTGCTGCCAATGGCGGTGATGAGGATGATTGGTGTGCTACGCATTTGGACCATGGATGCTTGACTGGTCTTACATCAGCCATGTTTATCGACGAGCACAAGACAAGTCCCGCTGTACCAGAAGTCACAAACCTGAACGGTGCTTCTCTTCCACCCCTTGATGAGCTTCCCTCATCCCCTGACCCTTCAGCTGGTCTGTACATCAAGTCTCGTACAGGCGAGACTGTCCAGGTCAAGATTCCTCGCGATTGCATTGCTTTCCAGACTGGTGAAGCTTTAGAGCGTATTACTGCCGGCCGCTTCAAGGCTGTGCCTCACTTCGTCAGGGGCGTGAGAGCTAGTGTTAGCGATGGAAAGATTGCGCGTAACACGTTGGCGGTGTTTACTCAGCCTAACTTGGGTGAAGAGGTGGATATCAAGCAGCACCTTACTTTTGGAGAGTTTGCTAGGGGTATTGTTGATAAGAATACTGTTTCATGATAGCTTGGTACATACGCAAATACAGAATTTTACGGTTTAGTTTTGAGTCACTTCTTGTTCGTTTGAGAGAATAATTATTCTTGTGGTGTGTTCAAATGAGTGTATTTTAAGCGCAATCCAAAACAGTCCTGACAGCCTACATGATATAACATATAGCAAGATGTTTGTTGTTTCTTTTGTAGCATACATATAAGGAGGGTAGTTTGTACTCCACGGCCCTACTTAGATATTACTCCAGCAGGGTAAAAAGGGCAGCACAGTCATTGAAACAGAAGCAAAAGCTTGGCAGAGATGACGATGTGTCCGGCTTTACAATAAACCAATCACTATCAGCCAAGAAAAGAAGAGAAAAGAAGGGTCCTGGACCGAAGTAGGCAGAAAGGATCGATAAAATTACCAAGAATTCGGCCATACAACTGGCAAGGACCAGGATCACAAAGGGTCGTATCCTAGCATGGCATTCCCTAAGTATCAAGCACGCATGCCAGGTTTGAGTGAAGCACTCAGCCAATTAGGCCCAAGCACCCACGAGACTCATGAAGAAAGCCCCGAAGAACACCAAAAGGCAAGCGTATATACGCTTACGGCCGCGAAGGAATCGCCAGCTCTCGTCACTGAGGAAGTCCTGAGAAAGAAGCTCAACCAGCGAGGCAAAGGTGAGAAGTCCAGCTGAGATGGCATTCATGACACCAACGACAATGAGGCCGGTTTCGGAGTTGGGGCTGTAGAGGGTGTGGGTAGCAAGGCCGATAGCTTGTCCCAGAGGAGTACTGATGCTAATGTTAGTGGATGGTACAGGACGAGTGATAGCTTCAATACTTACGTGCATCCATAGGCGAGGGCCATGAACCAAGGCTGCATCTTGCCTTGAGGCCACTTAATAGAAGCGATTCGAGAGCCCAGAGCCAATCCTTCAAAGGTTTCTACAATTGAGTCAGTCTAATTTCAAAGACGCCAGTATCAAATGTCAACTTACGGTGAAAGACAATGGCAATGAGCAGAATAATGAATTCATTGCCAATCGAAACGCTAAGCGCCATGCCAATAAAAACACTGTGGAAGAGAATACCAAGCTCTAGCAAGACGCACTGGAGAAGCTCCTTACGTTGCTGCTGCTCTGGGGTCAAGCTTGGCATCTGTACAGCCTCGAGGCTCGTCTCCTCGAGGTTCTTTCTCCCAGATTGAGCGTTGTCGTCGTCTTCGCAAGCTTCTTCTTCCAGGTTCTCCAGTCGCTCATCTCTGCTGTTCAGGACAGAAAGTCCCTGGCCAATGCTGGAGGATCGTCCACGAATAGGTCCCATATCCCGAATGGGGAGCATGCCTGTGCCTCCCATGCACCCGCCACTGTTAGAGTTGACAACAATGTTGGCATCGCTATCGCTTCCAGACGTTATCTCAGCGGGTGAAACATGGCGAGATGGGTGAAAGACCATCTCAATAACGGTGACAAGGAAAATGGCCGCGAGAGCAATGGCACCAGGCATGGCAGGGTAGTCCTGGTTCCAGAAGCTGCTCAGGCAAGGGTCCCCGAGAGAGATGAAGGCAGTGGGGAGCAAATGGACAAAAGCCGTAGCAATCAGCACACCAGTACCGAAATGGCGTACAGCGAAGAAGAAACGAGTCGGAATCCTCAGACCTGGGAACTTGGTAGCCATGATGGGGAAAGCACAAGCAAGCGTCGAAACGCACAGGATGATGAACAAGGCTCCAACATGGAGAGGAGTGTTGTATTCAGCCTTGTTCACGCCTCCAGTCTCGCAGGTGCTTCGCTTGCGAAGAGGCGAGACCTGAACAGGAATCGACTCATAAGCCTTGGGGGTTGAAGTCATGGCAGCAGGCGCAGAGGCAGGGGAGTTCCAGGATGAGATGATCGTCGAGACAACAAGAACAGAGAGGACCCAGACGGTCCAGCTCCAGATGTGCGAGGCACATGACGAGAGGGTGCCTCGATGAAGACGGATTTGGTCATCACCACCATCTACCGTCTTGAGATACGAGGACAGTCCTAGGTAGGTAAGTTAGGGACGAAACTGAGATGTGGATTGTGACAAGGGATGATCATGAGATTTTTCAGACATACCCGAGATACGGGACAGTCGTCCCGCATCCTTTTCAGAGCCCAGGAAGGGCTCTGTAGGATGACTCCCCGCTTGATTACTTTCATCGTGCGAATTCAATAGACTTCCACTCGTGCCTCCACTTCCGTCATCCTGCCCAGCATCAACATGCTCGCGCAGGTTGGAGATGCCATTGAGATCCTGACGCGTGGTGTTCATGGCTGCCAGGGGAGAAGGAGCTTGATTCCATGTCAAGCGCTGGTAGAAAGATTCATCTGCTTTAGATAGGCAAATCATCTTGTCGGACCTTTTGAGGATTGGATTGATGAGTTCAGCCCCAACTTTGTTCAAGACGAGGATCGTGTGATCGGGAGGCTGTCTGAAAAGGTACCAGTAAAGTTTGTTTGTCGTCACTGGCAAAAAGGCCACGAATACAAAGTCTCGGCCGATTACAGTCAAACAGAGAAGTTTCAATGTGTGAGTGAATACGTTACGAATTGGAAGAGGTTAAGGAATTGGAATTGGAATTGATGCGATGACGGAGATATAAGAGAATAGAGTTATCGCGTAGTGTACTACTTTAAATCTAAGCATCAGGTCGGCAGACAAAAGGGTTAAAGGCACCTGGATAAGCAGAACACAGCCGCTAAACTCCACTCACCTGCTTCAGAAACTGGGGGAGGTGGCATCCATGACAGCCCAGATCAGGTAAGGACAGACTTTTTTCTTTTCTTGTCTTAGTCTTGGGAACTCGATATCCCCGGCTTCGCCCGCGTGACCAGCAGCCCAAGACATTGACTCAGTCTGTCTTGATTGGCTCGTGCCTCGAGATACACGGGTCAATACGGAAAACCACGAGCATTTCCTTGTACCTCGTCCCTCGTCCCCGCAATCTCTCTCTCTCCTCCGTTGGGTCCCGGTCATCGGCCGGAAGAAGCTTGCGAGCGGGCGGCTCAAGAGCTCGGGAGACCTCCGTAGTTGCCTATGATCCATGAATAACAGAATATCCACAAACTATTGATTGATCACTTGATCACAAGACAATCTCAACTCTTACCCATGAAAAGGTAGAAAAGTCTAGATTTTCTCTTTACCCCACAAGGATACGATCGAATACGCTTCATCGAACCAAGCCAAACACCGGCAGAGAATTACAACCCTCCCCGTCTTGGCACGCCATGTCTATGCCGTATAATAACTTGCATGCCAACTCGGTGAATCGAGGTGAAAGCCGAAGGGTCCAATAGCTTTGAGCTCTCACTAGCAAGCATGTCTCGTCACTGGTGAGAGAAGTAACTCCCTGCAGCTTGACCGCACTCACATGCGGTAAACTTCCGGGAGAGAAATGAGGCCCAAGTGACGATGAGACTGCTAATTGTTACATCGATGATGCGTCTGGTCTTGTGTCTGTTCCCACCCATATATTACTGGTCTGCTATGATCGACAAGAGTTCTTGGCTGTTGTGCTTGGGCTGTGAATCAATCAGCACTGTAGAACAAGCATACTTTAAGCTTGATCACTGTGATCCGAGTCGAAAAGAAGACGAAAATAATCATAAAGACATCAAGGTAAGAAAGTTTAACGATATGGGTCTTATCTAGGATCATATACGAAACGGAGCCGCGATTACATAAGACGTGATGCGATGATGGTGCGTAATTGCATCATCCTTCTTCACATGAATACAACCTCATTTATACTCCGTGATAACCTCAAAAACACAGCATCTCTTCTCCCAACTCACCTAAATCAGCGTCTCAGATACTTCAAACATGGCTCTTCCTCCTAAATTCGCCGGGCAGAAGCTCCAGTTCGCGCACCCTCCCGCCTCCGACTCAGCTGTCGCTCACACAACTCACACTCTCGAGTTCTACCTCGACTACTGCTGTCCCTTCTCCGCCAAGATCTTCCGCACCCTGCAAAACGACGTGATCCCCGCCATCAAAGCCAACCCCGCCTGGGCATCCAGCCTCACATTTATCTTCCGCCAGCAGATCCAGCCATGGCATCCTTCCTCCACGCTCATGCACGAAGCTGCTCTCGCTGTTCTTCGTCTTGCACCTGAGAAGTTCTGGGAGTTTAGCGCTGTGCTTTTTGAGGAGCAGCAGGATTACTTTGATGTGAACGTTGTGAATGAGAAGAGAAATGATACGTATCGTCGTTTGGCAAAGGTTGCGGCCAAGGTTGGCGTTGATGCGGACAAGGTGTTTGATCTGCTTGTGATCTCTGACAAGCCTGGTGAGGATGGGGCGCTGAATGCGGGTAATAAGGTCACCAACGATGTGAAGGTCATCACCAAGATGAACCGTTTGATCGGTGTGCATGTCACGCCTACTGCTGTGTTTGACGGCGTTGTGCAGGACGTCAGCTCTGGATGGACAAAGGAGCAGTGGATTGAGTGGCTACAGAAGAATGTCGTTTGACTCGAATCAGAGAATAGCAGACATAAGAGCCATAAGCTCTAAGTAGAATAAATCATGGTATAAGATATAGACAATTGAAGCTCTCACCAAAATATTCCGAGTTGGTCATTTTTGGGGTGACAAAACGGCTTCTGCCCTGTGTAAATATTTTCAACCTCAGCGCGTCTCCCCACTACCACCAGTTTTTGACATCGTCCTCATGAGCCTCTCATTGAAGCCATAATTCACATCAATCACAATGCACCAATTAAGAATGATAATACCAAGGCTACGGCCAACTCAATTGGCCAGCATTCCTCGTCAATCAACATCTCTCTCTTCCTCGGCTCTTCCCCGAAACTTTCGTCGCTCACTACAAAAATCTCTACAAGCTCAAATGAGATCCTACGCCAAACCTACAGCCAAGAAGCCCGTTAAGCTTGAAGATGAGCTTAAGCGACAAGCTAGAGCTGCTTCCAAGGATGGCAAGGAATTTGGTATGTTCAGTTGAGAGACGGGTAGAAGAATGGTCACTGATGCTGCTCAGAACTTCCTGAGAAACTCATCATATATCATGCTGGCACAGGCCGCATCACATTCATGGCCATGCTCAAAATCACAACGCTCTTCATCGGCGCATTCTTCTGCTGTATCGTAGCACCAAGCTACATCAAAGCTGAAAAGCCCGAGCTCCTCACCGCAGGCGGTATGTCCTCATCTTTCTCACAGCAAACCACTAACTAACAACACCAAGTCGTCTTATGCGGCATCATCCCCGTCCTATTCGTCACCTACATAACCTCCCCCTTCGTAACCCACATCCACGTCCACCTCCCCCCCTACGCCCGAACATCACGCCCCATCCTAGAGCGCTTCATCAAGAACCTCCCTCCCACAACGCCCCTCACCCTGACCACCATGAGCGCCATCTCCAAGCCTCGCTACAGCAGCATGCACGCCGGTGATCTGAGCCCTGTGCGACGCCGTCTCGGCCTCATCAACTACGTCCGTGACACAAAGGAGGAGAACGCCAGGCGCAAGTGGTATATGTTCCGTGCCGTCGGCAAGTTCTACGTGCAGGACAAGAGGCCGCAGACGCGGGTCCGGTATCAGAAGAAGACGGATAAGGTCGATGGTTGGATCTGGGATGTCATCAAGGAGCGCATTGATACCCGGGCGTTGAAGGCTGCGTCACCTTATAAGGGGAATGTCTCGATTTGAACCGTTTGTCCGGTTCTGTACGACCACGTATGTACGATATATCGGAGAAACGGGAATGCTCTTCGGTTCGCTCGTTGTTAGTATCACAAGCCTAGTCTCGTAAAGAAACAGGCAACATAGCCCAATCAATTGATGAACAGGTAACGCGGGAACCATTGCTTCGGAGCAACGGGCATGATCTCCATGTGGAAGACTAATATATATGAAGTTGACCCTTGCTCTGATCGACGTCCAATGGCAAGTCTGATTCATCGACTCAAGACTTCGTATCACGACCCCAGTCAAGAACACACCCCTACATGCTGGTCACTTCAATAGCACACATATCACCATTAGATGAAGATAGATTAATCAAGCTCTCGAACAATGCGCCCAGTACACGCAACCATGGTATTTATACGTTGCATATCAAATAGAACCAATCCAGAAGCCATGACTCCTTTCTGTTTTTCCTTTGTTCCCAATGCTCCGCCAGAAGCCTTCCAGGTCGTCAATCACGTAGACAAATATTGGTACATGGATCCTGCCTGTCCAACCGAAACAAACGCACCTCATAGTAGGTACGGACCCTTTCGATTTGTTGCTTGTGGGCCTAAATAATTCTCAACGCCTCCATCATGGCTCGTTATATGTTCTTGTCAATCCTGTCAAACCATCGTAATCAACCGGTTTCTATACAATAATACAAGCCCTTCCTTCTTCTGGCTGCACTCAAGTTCTGTCCGTGACGGACCATTTAATCAAGGACTGCAACAAGTCTAATAACTTGATAGGGCCATGTCCTTAGTAGATTCATCAAGAGGAGCTCTGCTGCTGTAGCCAAGCCCAGCACAGAGCTCATCGACAAATCGCCTTTAGCTTAGTAGGAAACAGCTTCAGGAGTATTCATCCTTGAGAGGTGATAGCTCAATCAGCAATAGCATCCTATCATCAGTGTATATTCATCACTGGCCCCATGCTCGCTTCAGCCCACCCTCGTAAACGCTTGCAACCGACTCTTGCCACATTGCAGGGGTGACAAAGTTTGGCACCGGTGCAGACGAGTACTGAGATGGCGAGATTTGATGCGATCCAGCAGGCATTGAAGCTTGAACTGCCTGGATATCCTGGATAGTGGGAACTTCCGTGGCACCTGAGGACGACGCGTTAAGAGGGCTCGTGTGAGGTGGGGTGGAGCTGGATTGTGTGTGAGAGGTAGGCGTACCAAATGTGGTGTTCCATTGTCTATGCACCAGTTAGCGAGCTGCTAGATCACGGGAGAAGAGGCTTCAACTTACTCAAATAGTCGCGATGGATTCCATGCGGGTTGGTCCGTCATCGACATGCTTTGGGGCATCCCAGGAGCCTGTGATCCTTGCGACATCATGACGAGCGACTGTACAGCTGGGGAGTCACTTTTGCTGTCCAAAGGGCCCGCGGAAATAGGAGGTGTAATGGGGTGGTTGGTATAACTGACTTGTTGAGCACCGTGTGTATCCAAATGTTGATCAATGGACCCTGTCCGGTGGATTACTGGTCGGAATGAGTCGTTACCGCGAGGAGGGCTGGAGTGCGTGGAAGGGTGAGGGCTGCCATAGGGAAAGCTGGGTTTCAGGACGAATGGCTTTCGAACATCTGCTGAGAAAGCATCCCGTAGTGCATTGATCTGCTTCTCCAGCTCTGGCATCGGCCATGCTGCCATCACCTTCTCCAACACCCTCATGTGCCTCGTAAAGTACTCGCGAGCATCAGTGTTGAACTCGGGGTCTGGTGAAACAATTGCAACCTATTGAGAATGAGTCAGTTTGCGTCGACGGCTATCCTCTTCGAAAACCTACCAGATGAATGACGATGCAAGAGAGGCCTGCGTAAAGAGAGAAACTGAAGCCTCGCTGCATACACTGGAGTCCAGTAAGTCCAAATGAGTTGAGAGTTGCCTCCTGAAGACGGCACAATGCCTTGGCAGAGCTGTAGCAAATCATCATATGGCGTTTCCATTGTCCATCCGGAGAATTAGGGTCAAGGAATGACAGGATAGGTCGATGGAACAGAATCAAGGCCAGATAGTAGTATCCGTGCATGTTTCCAATAAAGTGCGAGGGAATCCAAGGAGGCGATCCATCTGGTGGGAAGGAAATGGCCAGATCCGGAGGTAGCTCGGTCAGCCAAGTGTTGAAGCTCTGTCCCAACTGCTGGAATTCAGGATCAACGCCCCAATCCTTTCGTCTTCGCAGCCTTGTGTAAACTTTGCTCATGGTAGCAACAGTTCGCACAACCTGAGAGAAGTAGCTGAAATTGCGCGAGATGTGGTATTCGGATTCTTCACAGCCTGGAACCGGTCTCGCAGCGGTGAAGTCTACAGTGTTAAGTTTCACTGCGTGGTCGTGTCGCCCTTGTTTATGTTAGTCATTAATTAGCACAACAGTTCCATTGTACTGTCACTGACCTTGAGGAGCTCCAACCATGACCTCGCAGACAAAGACCAGCTGCCATAATCGCTTTCGAAGTTGGCACTCAACCGGGGTAAACTCGCAAGAAATGCCTGCTTGGTGGTCCTCGTAATGCTCATCCAAGCCCAGGTCCTTGCCCATCTGAACACACTGTACAACAGTCATCCAAGAACGATAATAATATCCTCGCTTGGGTGCAGCTTCGCGAGCCTTGAGAATCATAAGCAGGGCTTGAAGGGTGCTAAGACGTGGAATATCCATGAAAGAATCGGCGTGTCCTAAATTGTGTAAGTACCCTCACAATTCTGTCCATACAAATTGATAGCACTTACGAGAAGCGAGGGCAAGCCATTGTTGACCCTCACCCGGGTCCTCAGCCAATCGTCCACCCATAGCAAAGATAGCTTCCAGAATCAAAGGCGAAATGGCATTCCGATCCGTGTTCCATTGTTGGTAGAAGACCGTCTTGCATAACACGGGAACGTAAGGGTGAACGTGTGTGAAATAGAGGTCGAAATAATTGAGTGCTGTATCGTCATCGGGCATCAACTCAGGCGGTATGCGGATCTTGTGACCAGGTGCAGGCTTAGGTAGATTGGCTGGGAACTCCTCATCGTCTTCAATAGCTGGCTCCTCTTCACGTCTGAACGATGCCTTGTTCCTGAGATATGGAGCTATATGACATCAGTACTATATGGGTGAGCGTGGGTATTATGAGCCCTACCTGTACCAGTTTCATTGACCTTCAGCGTTCCCAAAAGATCTGCAAGGTCATGATGTTGATATTCTCCAGGTGAGTAAGCCTCTGGGGAGGGTTGCTGCTGAGCTTGAGGAGGCGGTGGTGGCTGGTGCATTGGAGGAGTGGGAAACACATTCTGGCCTGCATAATGCTGTTCCATCATCGAACCGGAAGGCGCAACAGCACCATAAGGCATGCCTCCAGCTTGCTGAGAAGTATCGTACTGAACATGTTGATATTGGGCACTTGGGTCAGGGTAACCTGGCTGAGGAGCACCGTACATAGCAGCTGGCGAGATCTTTGTGCCTGGGTTCATTACTTGATGTTGCATTGGCATTTGCTGATACTGATCTGAAGGGTTCATGGGTGTTGTGTCATAAGTCGTCGAGTCGTTGGCCCCATCGAAACCATTTGGTCGTACGCAGTGAAGCTTGAGTCTTATGCAGGCCGAGCATGGCCATGTGTTTGTAGTCGCAGCGTCACATTTGATCTTCCGTCTTCTGCAACCTTCGCAAGCCCTCATAACTGCTGTGGTCTTAGCATGCTATTATTAAGTTTGTGCCTTGACGGGTAATTATACCTTTCAACCGCTTATGGCGGTTATGCTCGTCAACGAACACATAGTCTACACCGTGTTAGTTACCATGTCAAAATAGCACATGAATATGCTGTATGCTCCCACGCACTCTTTTGGGTCTCGCGCTGCGTATATTGCTGCGGCGCAAAGGAAAAGGAATTCATTTGGGATTGTTGTGGTAAGATTCGGCGAACAGTAGGGTCGTCGTTTGACATTATAAGCAGTACAGTACAGTTCCGAGGTTTGTACCTCTAAGAACGTCGAGTATTGACGATGACGGCGGCCAACATGAAAAATCGGTTCGCAAATTCAGATAAACGAGAGTCGGGAGATCGTCGCAAACGATCGAGTAAATGGTATATAGGTAGATGTTCGGAGTTTGGGAGTTTGCGCGCGATGGGGAGGAGAATCGCGGGGTGGAGGGATGCTCGTGGGGACAATGTCGTGACGGTGGGCGACAAAAGCAAGCAACGATGGGCTAACGGTTGGGCGGTAAATAAGGTCAAGATCCAAGTCGGGGCGACAAGACAATGGAGGTGTGCGACGTGGGTAGAGTAGAGTAGAGTAGAGTAGAGCAGAGCAAAGTAGGAAGAGATATAAACTATTTGTCGTGCAAAAGAGAAAAAGCGTAACGTAAGGAGGCGAAATCCGCAACAACAGAACAGAGGCAGACAAGAGATATTGTATGGTATGTGCGAAAGCTAGGCCAGCTAAAAGACGTCCAGTATTAGAATAAATCGAGTTGGCTGGCTGGACTGGACTGGACTGGACTGACTGGCTGGAACTGGGCTGGCTAGGGGCGTGTCGGGGTACTATGTATGTAGATGATGGTGTGTCTTGGAAAGCTTAGAGCAAGGTAGTGGGAGTTAAAGTGAACCGTAGAGTCGGGTGTTTAGAGCCACTGCGTGTGGCTTTGAGTTTTGACTTTGTCTCTCTTTGGTCTTGGTCTTGTTAGTTATTTCGTCTTTGCTTTTGCAGGGCAGGGCCAAGGGCGGCATCAAAACATGGGTGTGATGTTATAATATGTATCGGGGAAAGCTTGGCCTATGGGACTTGTCTTGGAAGAGTAGAGTGAGTGAGTGCCCTGATCTGTCTGCGTATGACATGGCCTGGCCTCCGTTGGCCTGTGCTATGAGCCCTGCCTGGGATGCTTTGCCTGACCGTCAGTCCCTCCTCACCACACTAGAGACTAGTGACGAGCAGATGGTGGAGAGTTTCGAGCTGGCGTTATTTGGATCACAACAGGGCGACAAGACAAGACAAGCCCAGGGCTCAACTAACAGGGGCGGGACAGGACAGGAGACCAGGGGAGGGGAATGGGATGGGATGGCGATGGGTACAGC